>OZ022239.1:29316706-29369206 GCA_963978895.1 Erpobdella octoculata
AGAGAGAGAGAGAGAGAGAGAGAGAGAGAGAGAGAGAGAGAGAGAGAGAACCCCCGGGCAACGTCGGTCAACCCAGTTAATAGTTATAAATACATATCTAGCTGTATGTAATTAACTTAGCCACATTCTTCTAATCAGAACTTCATTCGTTTTATCTCCAATCGATGGCCTCGGGTGGATGGGGGCCAAGTATATATCTATGGGACCAAGATGAGCTGGACAGGTGATACCTGAACTCTTGGCCGTTTTTCTGTCTTCAAATTCAAAACTGAATCAATGAAACTTCATCGCTTTACTTCATCAAACCTTTGAAATGATCATAATATGCAGGCGGTAAATTTGCAGCATTTTATGAGAAGTTATATCAGAGTAGGTATTTTGACTAACAAAAAGAAAAACTTCAATTAAAAAGATAATTTGATTAATAAAAAAATTAAACAAAAAAAAGATAAATTCAAAAAAATAAATATAAAAGTAGAATGGTAAAATAAACAAAAAACTTTTGATAAAATAAGCTCAATATTTAAAGAGCTAAACAATAAAGTCGATCTGTAATAATGAATGACGTTTGGAATGATTGCGAAAGCATAAATCTCCACAGAGTACACTTTACGTGTGTGTGTGGTTGAATGTGTGTGCGTGCGTGTGTGTGTGGTTGAATGTGTGTGCGTGCGTGTGTGCGTGCATGCGTGTGTGTGTGTGTGTGTGCGTGCGTGTGTGTGTAACATCTTTGCAACCGGTTGTATTGGTGGTACCTTGTAAAGCTATAAGCCATTACAACTTTGCTCAACTCTCTCCGTACAGCAGCTGCTTGCTCTGAAAAACTTGCAGATGAGAGATAAAATGAAGGAAACATATGGAGAGAAATTGATAAAAAGAGAGTAATATGAAGATATGAAAAAGAAAGAGAGAGAAAAAGAGCGAGAGAGAAAGAGAGAGAGAGAGAAGAGGAAAACAGAGAAAAATGAGAATGATACTGGTGAGAGAAAAACATGCAAACTATTTCACCAATGGAAGCAAATAAAATCAAGAA
Source organism: Erpobdella octoculata (assembly GCA_963978895.1). Taxonomy (NCBI): domain Eukaryota; kingdom Metazoa; phylum Annelida; class Clitellata; order Hirudinida; family Erpobdellidae; genus Erpobdella; species Erpobdella octoculata. The sequence goes on from OZ022239.1 coordinate 29,317,740, forward strand.
GTAGAAAAAGAAATGTGGCAAGAGTCAACGTTTTGGTTATTTCTCTACTGATGACCAAGCCGGGAGTTGATAACCAGGGTGGTCTCAAACACATAGTGGGACACTAGGGTCACTAGGGGAACTTGAATTTTGGCGATGTTTTAGTACACGTCGTCTGATAACCAGTTTAAATAACTTGTTGACTGCCATTCTACGGAGAGGCAAATGGACACAAAGTGTTCCCATGTCTTAAAGGTTACTCTGTTGGCAATGGTGGAGTTCTAAAAATAGTAAACGCTATTGATGATGGTGTTGAGGATGATTGGAGTTATGTTTCTGTATAAATGCAGTTATTGTTATATTATTATTAGGCGTTTCCATGCCAAATTAAAAGAAGTTAAAAAAGAGAATTTGAAAAAAAGAGAATGAGTGAGAGAAGAAGAGCGAGAAAGAGAGGGAGAGGGAGAATTGGAAGCCCACAGAAAAAAAGAAAAAAATTATTTAAAAAAGCCAAAATGAGAAAAAGAATATAGGAAAAAAATTGAGAAAAACAGAAAAAGAGAGAAAGAAAATGGCGAGAGAGAGAGAAAGAGAGAGAAAGAGAGAGACAGAGAGAGAGAGTGATTGTTGCAGAGAAAAAGTTTAGATGCGGTGCTATGCAATGCAAACACATACAAGGTGAGCAAAGCTTCCAACATCGGTTAGAGATGATAATAAAGAGATGCCAGTTTTTCTCATCTTGGCCAGCTTCCACCACATTTGTAGGCGCTCCTCTTCGTTTGTTGATTTTCTTCTTCTTCATCTTCATCTTCTTAGGAGCGGAAACTCAAGGTAAGTAGTACGTGATGCTTTCACTTTATCTTCGGAAAGTTGACTCGTTTGCTCTGGTTTCGTTGATTCGTTTTCAAGTAATTTCCTCATCTAATTAGCACAAATTATTAAAGTTTTTTGCTTTAAAGCCCGACCTGCGAACAAGGATTATTATTTATACAGCTGTTGTTTACTTTTAAATGGCTCGCGCCTTGGAATTGATGTTGGAAGTGAAAAAGTGTTGAAAACGTGCTTTTGATATGGGATTGTTTCAGCGGTTTATTTTTTATTAGCACATCCCTATTTTAAATTTGTTATTTTTTTAACCTAACATAATTTTTTATTTTTTTAACCTAACATAATGTTGCAACTCGGAGGCATATATTATTATTATTATTCTACACAATGATTATTTAAATGTTGTTACATCGGAGGTACTGAGAATTTCAGTGAAGATCGACCGATGGTGTTGCTCAGCTGGTTTTTTCATTAATTTCGCAATTGAATATTTTCGTCTTCAAGGAAGATAATCCTTTCCAATAAAATTATATTTGCATAAAAATTGAAAAAAGTAACACAATAAACATCTTGTTTATCGTTATATTAATTTGTGTGCGTGTGAATGCCTGTGTGTAGATGTGTTTAGAAACATCTTTTCTTTAGTTTGCGGTACTTTTGAAAGCACTGGCCAGTAATTCAAGAGTTTATAGAAAAAATAAATAAAGCAATTATTCTTATAGTGTTGGATAGACATGTGTTTCAAATGCAACTTCTTGAAACGAACTCCATAAGTGCAATAAACAAGAAGCTGTTATTCTTTTAAAAAAGGCGTACGAATATATTATGGAGTGCGCATACTCTACATACAGCAGACATCTTGGATAATAGCATTCTCTTAGCTCATTGCGATAACAAATAAAAAAGAAAGAAAGAGGGAAAGCAGTCCGTTCACATGAAGCACTAAAACCGAGAAATATCCCCGAGCTCATAATCACCCCCTATACGGGGAGTGTTTTTTTATTGAGTATATAAAAATGACTATCTATCTGTGTGTTTGTCCTTTATGCATCGCCACACCATTTATCCGATCGTAATGACATTTTCCCACAACCTAGATAGTCAATAGGGAAAGGTTTTTGTGGAAAAAAATTGAGATCGGTCACAAAATGAGCGGGAGCGAGACAGCGAGCGTGAATGGGAATTGGAGAATGAGCGGGAACGGGAACGGAAAAGCGACCAGGAGCGTGAGAGCAAGCGGGAAGAAAACAGGAGCGAGAGAAAAACGATAGAAAAATCTCTAAAAACCCCGGGCAACGTCGGGTACCACACTAGTTGATATACATATATATACCTTTTCATTTGAATGTGTGTTATGTTCCCAAAGATCAGCTCAGCTGTAACAATTTTGAGTTCTTTAACATCTATCTGCTCTCTTACTGGGAAACTTGTTGTATGGTTTATTGTTTAAGTGTTAACGCGCGTTGACTTTCTTAGCGGTATTATTCAATCCTTTTCATTTAGTCTATTCAACATCAACATCGTTATAATCCTATTTAATTTTTAATAACGAAATTAAATCGCTACGACTTTAAATGGACATTCTACGTTTCACATATTCAGCAGCAGCAGTAGGCGACAGCAACAGCGAAGATGATGTACAACGACGGCATACCAGCCGGCTACTACAACATGCAGGAAGACTACATGGGCCAGGAAGATGAATGGGAGAGGGAAGGATTGCTCGACCCCGCCTGGGAAAAACAGCAAAAAAAGGTCAGCTGTCGAATAGGGTTAAAGATTCGGGAAAGAATTGCAGAGGCGTAGCTAGGGGAGCAAGCTGCCCCGGGCGCCGTCATGGGGGGCGCCAGAAAGTATTTAGTAGTGTATCATTTTTTAAACGTGGCTTGACTACCCTCACCCCAGTTATCAGGTTTTTTGGGAACAAGAAGCAAGAGAGGTTATGGAGGGGTGCATTTCTTAGACTTTGCCCCGGTTGCCAAAAATACTAGCTACGCCACTGGAGAATTGGCTAAGATAGTTCCGAGGTATGCAAGTTATTTTATACAGAGGTCTGTCTGTATCAGGTTATTGCTTGATGGCAATCTGATATTTTTGACTTTATTTCTCTTTCAATGCCGTTGCATTTTTAATGTTTATGCTTTAATAAAATAGAAAAGATTTATTTAGTAAAAGATAGAAAATACATAAAAGAGCTGTACTCATACAAGACATTTCAAACTCTATTTGTAATCGATTGTATTCTCTAAATTCTAACTGTATCATCTTCATATTAGTTACGTTTGCTCTGAAGAAAGCTGTTTGTGCTTTTCTTTGAAAATTTCTTGATAGAGATGATTAGCGAGCATTCACGGAACTCGATAGCGTTTGGATGGATTTCATATTTTGAAAACACATCGAGTAGGTAGCAATCAATTTTATGGTGTATATTCTGAAAACCTGCTAAAGAGGGGACAGTTTAATCACTTGTGTGCCAAACAAACAGCCAATCATCTGTTTTCTATAACTTCATATTGTTATCTTTTCAAAGTTGACCTTCATAGAAGATGAAATTCTTTCTGGCGATGTTGATGAAAACCACCAATATAACAAATCCGCATAAAACATCATACAGCAGTGACTATGCAAGCCTCGTTATGCTGAAACTTTTCTACTGCAGACAAGCAACTTGTCATATTTGTATATAATTTTTTTAGTACTCACAACATAAGCGCAGAAACAATTTTTTTCGGATATTCTTAAACGAGTAGCATAACACCGGTAGGCGGCAGTGCTGGTGGTGGATATTCGGTACGAATTTAAGTGCTTTGAATATAAATACATAAAATAATCATCCAAATAATATTTGAAAAAAATAATAACTAACTCGTAGAATTTATCAAACTTTTTAAATAAACAACCTTCCAAATTAACTTTTAACCTCAAACTTTTCACTTCCGAACTCGCACCAGACATTTACAGCCTGGTGCAACTCTCACCTAAGGAAAGCCGGCACTCAGATAGAAAACATCGAGGATGACTTTCAGAACGGTCTCAAACTGATGCTCCTACTCGAGGTCATATCTGGTGAGCAGCTGGGCAGGCCGGACAGGGGCAAGATGAGGATCCACAAGCTGTCCAACGTCAACAAAGCTCTGCAGTTCATCGAGGGCAAGGGTGTAAGGCTGGTCTCCATTGGCGCAGAAGGTTTGAGATCATGTATTTATTTCTTTTGTCTGTAATGACCTATGGTAATCGTAATCGTATACAACAGTGTACCCAACTGAGAAAGAAGTCGGCAATTAAGAGTTGAACCTCTAACGAAGTCTTTCCAATGAAATAAAACTTATAATGAACTTCGGATATACCGAAGCGAATTCCGCATAGTATAAGCTGGAGCTTCGTTAAGACCGACTTTGTTATAATCGACTTCATCATAATAACTGGAGAGCAACACGATACCAAAATATGGCTGCTTCCTTAAGAAAGTAATTCTAAGACTTTATTAAACAAATTGCGCACAGTACCATCACAGATAAACGACTCATAGTATTATTATAGTAACCAATATGACAATTTTGTCAAATTCCAAGAATTGAAATTAAACTGACTTAAATTTCTTACTTTGCCATCCAGAAATCGTCGACGGAAACTTGAAAATGACACTCGGTATGATCTGGACGATCATCTTACGTTTCGCTATCCAGGACATCTCCGTGGAAGGTCGTCATAACTTTTGAACAACTTACAGATGTCGCAGAGGCCTAGCTAGGGTTTTTGGCGCCAAAGGGCAAGGTTTAAAAAACGCGCCTCTAAAAATCTAAAATTCGCATTTTTTCCTCCTAAAATGACCGGGAGGGTAGTCGTAGGTACTTTAAAAAAAAAATAGTTTCCTTTAAAAACGCTTTTGTCACCCCCCTTCTAAATGGCGCCCGAGGACACGTGTTCATCTCTGCCCCCTTAGCTACGCCTTCGAGATGTCGAATAATCCAGGTAATCGATAATTTTGTATGACAATTTTAATACCCTCTCAGAAATGACCGCAAAAGAAGGCCTGCTACTCTGGTGTCAAAGAAAAACTGCTCCTTACAAGAACGTCAACGTCCAGAACTTCCATCTCAGGTCAGCTATCTTGTTATCATCATCTTCTAAATCATATGACATTCACGTTGAACTTTTCCCGGTTCTCAGAATATCCTCAGCATTCTTAAGACTATTACTATAGGTGATCACCATTACCATCACCAGCACCTAATAGCTTCAATATAACCAGCCATAAAATTTACTGACTAAAAACCGTCGTGTTTTTATCCACCAGTTTCAAAGATGGTCTTGCCTTCTGCGCCCTCATTCACCGCCACAGACCTGAACTTCTCGACTACACGAAACTGTCAAAGGTTGGTTTGACTTAACAACTGTTCTGACACGCCAAGTACATGTAACTATCAATTTAATTCAATTCTACTTAATAATAAATTGCTAATTCATGTGTAGAATAGTCGTTTTTCTTATATCGCATATAATAAAATAGATTATATTGAACTGGCTAAATCTTGTGATAACGTAACAAAACTTTGCTCTAAGATTCTTTGAAATATAAGTCTATCGTTCTTCCAGGACAATCCACTGCACAACTTGAATTTAGCTTTCGACGTTGCCGAAAAGTACTTAGATATACCCAAGATGTTGGACGCTGAAGGTATTGAATACTCTCTATCGTTCATTTGATTGATCTGCATAAGGCTTTTGCACCAAAGAATTCTAGTTATTTCTGAACTTGCTACAATTATTATGTATATAAATTTAAATTTATTGTTTTTAAATAGTTATATTATTTGTTTATTTACTCATTATTAATCTTCTAATTCCAGCATAAAAATCGTTTTCTAGTAAAATAACAAATTTCATACATACGAAACTTATATCCTATTCTTTTTATTTCCTTGCAGACATGGTAAACTCCGTTAAACCAGACGAACGTTCAGTGATGACGTATGTATCAGCTTATTATCACGCCTTTGCCGGAGCTCAACAGGTAACCTAGATGTATTGAAATGGTTCTCTCTACTTGCATTACTATTCCTCTCTAACTCTCTATTCATCTGTATCTCTCATTATCTGTCTAGTTCTCTTTTATTCAGCCGTCGTATCCCTAACCATCTCCATCGTTTCTTTTTTATGTCTTACAATCCACCAATATTCCTCCGTATGTCTTACTATCCACCAATACTCCTCCGTATGTCTTACAATCCACCAATACTCCTCCGTATGTCTTACAATCCACCAATATTCCTCCGTATGTCTTACAATCCACCAATACTCCTCCGTATGTCTTACTATCCACCAATACTCCTCCGTATGTCTTACAATCCACCAATACTCCTCCGTATGTCTTACAATCCACCAATATTCCTCCGTATGTCTTACTATTTGTCTGTCTAATCGTTCAGATACGTAAATAAACAGAGCTAATAACACAAATATAATCAGAGAGTTTTTAGTGAAAACATTGGCCAATGCAAAGAATGTGCACTTAAGGATTCAAAATTTCATGTTTCAGTCGGATATTAATTACATTTTACCATTGCATGAAAGCCACCTAAAACCCAGATTTTTCAGATCATGGAGCAACGCAGGTAAATAAAACAATGAGCAGTCCTTCATTTGCAAATAAAATAAATCTGTCACAGTCTAATATGCTTTTATTAGACAAGCGATTGTTCTAAAGTCTTTCCTAACATTTAATCAGAGCAAGTTTAGAAATTCATTAAACAATCCTAATCCTGGTGATGATGATGGTATTAATATTACTGATCTAGACAACGGGAGTTACAGAAAGAAGAAACACAGCTAAATATTTCGAATAAACGAGCATCATATTAACCTCAGCGAGTCAAAACTCATCTCTTCCGAATACTTTTACTACTACGAACCTCTGAAGTAGCTGTTATGTATTATTATTATTATTCTTGAGCGAATATCATTTTGACCCGGGTGATATATGTATGTCTGTTGCTGAAGCAAAACGGCGAAGATAGAATCGAGGATGATGGTTCTAATAATAGCATCGCTTTATCATTCTCATCTTCAAGCTGCTCTGGCAAATAAGACCAAGTCAACAGTTGCACAAAAATATGATATCAATGCGGTCAATAATTCCGTCTGTAAAGTATCTTACTAATACAACAGTTCCAAGTCAATGTATAGCAACCACACCTTTTAATCAATTTTATTTTATATTGTTTCGAAGAGATAGGAGAAATTCCAGTATTTTCTTCTTAAAATAGTTGTTAGCCTTTACAGGTGCTTTATGACTAATGTGAAAGTCGGCAGGTAAAAAATATAAAAAGATATTTTTGATATCATAATTCGAACATATTCACTATTTTGTTCTTACTTTATAATTTTTAAAGTTGTATTAATTTCATTTATATTCATGATAGTTTTTGATAGCTCGCTAGAGTTTTGTTTAAATAATTATTATTAGTTCAGTAGTTTTGTTTAAATAATTTTATTAGTTCGCAAGTTTTGTTTAATTAATTCTTATTAGTTCGCTAGAGTTAAGACAGGGTCAGATTTATAGAGAAACGCACATATTCACCATTGCAAGTATATTAAAAACAAGTATAGGAAAAAACGAGTTTTTCAACACAAACTTTTATTTCAAATACACTCGATTTAGAAATACGAAAGATGTTCAAATTAAGTTTTTTTTAATTGAATCATGTATTGTCATCCAATATAAAACTATGCTGAAGGTTTCAGCTTCCTAGCTAGTCAAAAAGCTGCTTAAATTTCACTTGCAAGATTTGTGTACAGAGAAAGTCAAATACACACACACAAACAAACAAATATTGTAACCTAAGTAAAAGTTTTTAATAAAAAAAGAATTTTTATCAACGGCCGACGTAAAATTTCAGGCAGAAACAGCTGCAAACAGAATCTGTAAAGTGTTGAAAGTCAATCAGGAAAATGAAAGGCTGATGGAGGAATATGAACGACTGGCCAGTGATGTATGAAACAGATTTTCATGTTTAATTATTCTTCAATAAGTTTAACATTTAATTTATTCAAAAATGTAACTTTTAATTTAACACTTTTTAGTTAGTTTTTGTGCCTCTGCTAGGAAACCGGATATCGGTCATCTTGACATTTATTGGTTTAATAGAATAGTCTGCTAAATGATAAATAGAATAATGTTCAAAATTCCTGGAGCACTTTCGCAGAGTTCGGTTTCTAGGCCTGAGACCATTAATTACTAATAGCAAGCAGAAACACTTACGATATTTATGAAACCACCCTAAAACAATAATCCAGTCTTTTTTTGCACTAAAAACCAGCTGCTTGAATGGATAAGAAGAACAAAGCCGTGGCTTGAAAACCGTGAAACCGACAACACGATTCCTGGTGCCAAACGAAAATTAGCAGAGTTCAGAGACTACAGTCGTGCCCACAAACCACCGAGGGTTGACCAAAAGGCTAGGTTGGAGTCAACCTTCAACACCCTTCAGACTAGACTTAGGCTGAACAATCGACCCGCCTACATGCCCACTGAGGGAAAAATGGTTTCGGTTGGTAAACTTAACAAAAATTCTTAATTTCCCCAGAAGAAAATACTTGTTTTAAAGAGTTCAGTTGAACAAGATTTAGCTTCTGAGCTTCAGTTACAAACACTGTATACTTTTCACTAATTGATTAACAACCAGAATTTTATTTAATAGGACATAGCAAATGCTTGGAAAGGTTTGGAACATGCCGAAAAAGGCTTTGAAGAATGGTTACTGTCTGAGCTACAAAGGTATGAAAATGAACAGTGTAAGTCTAAAATCAATGCAATAGAATGTTAAAATACAGCTATAACCCATTATCTCGCCACTGTGGTGTTAGCTTATATTTAGATCAACACAGTATAATTAATTAATGATAATCAGCATCTAGAATGTCCTGTGTGAAATAACACACAACAAGAGTTAATAAGGTTAACAAAACAACAAACGGAAAGATATAACTTCATTAGTGGTGAGTAATGAAACTATGAAATGACAGATTGGAGCGCTTGGAACATCTCGCCCAGAAATTCAAGCAGAAGTGTGATATCCACGAAGAATGGTCCCATGGAAAGGAAGACTTACTTCAGGCACAGGATTTCAAGAAGTGCAGATTGAGTGACCTTAAGGTGAAACACAACTTTTAGACTTTAGATTAGATTGTCATAAAACTAAATTTTGAATAACCGTTGTAACAAAGTAGCAACTTATCGAACTGAAATTTCTGCCGTTCGGAAAAAAGTAACAATAATTCTAGGGATAAAATTTTAATAAAAAAATTCATCCATAGCTTTTAATTTAATATAAGCTTACATTTATACCATGTTGACATATATATTTACCACTTGAGCTGAAAACTAAGGGTCTCCCCCCCCCTAAAATACAGGCTCTGAAACAACGTCATGTTGCCTTCGAAAGTGATCTTGCAAGTCACCAGGAACGTGTGGAACAGATTGCAGCCATTGCTCAAGAACTCAAGTCAGTTTTGACTAAAATTTCATTGGTTAAATTAATCATCTAAAAACTCTTAATGTTTTTTAAACTTTTTAACCTATGCCCGTATTGAGTTTAAATTACTTTCAACTACTTTATAAATATTGTAAAAAGTCTGGGCAGTATCACAATTCTTCATCTTTTTTTAAAGAACTTTCATTTAACAACTTGATATTTGCTTATTCTGTAAAGTCAGCTTGGATACCACGATATCCAGAGGGTGAACGCCAGATGCCAAAGAATCTGCGACCAGTGGGACGTTATGGGTTCGCTAAGCCAGCAGAGAAGAAATGCTTTGGAGGTCATTCTAAACATTATCTATCTAGAATTTAAACGATTACGCCAATCGGTTTTCATTATTTGAATGTTTTATTTTATTTATTTATTCAAATAGGAGGCCGAACACATCTTGGAGAAAATTGATCATCTGCAGCAGGAGTTTGCCAGGAGAGCCGCGGTATTTATTTGGATGTTTTTTCAATTAATCATAATAATAAAATAATAATTAGTTAAATAGTAACAATTGAATAATTGTACAAAACATCGATTGCAACTGATAGCCTTTCGCAAACTGGATGGACAGTGCCAGGGAAGATCTTATCGACATGTTCATTGTTCACACGATTGAAGAGATACAGGTAGCAAGCATATAATGATATTTTTTTATAAATCTCTTACTGGTAACATTCGGATCTGTTGGCCAGGATACGAGATCTAAAAAAAAAATGAACCTATTTTACAGCTAAAGTTTCTTGATACTAAATACTTAAAAAAGTAATTAATTTAAAAAAACATTAAAACAAATTTAAAAAAATAAAATTAATAAATAAATCAATTATTTTAGCGCCTCTGTGACGCCCATGAACAGTTCAAGCTGACTTTGGGTGAGGCGGAGAAAGAGTTCAACTCGATAATCGGTCTGGTCAACGAGATAGCAAGAATCGCTCAACAGTATGGTATCAGTGGAGCCCAGGATAACCCGTATTCTTATATCACAGGAAATGTAAAATTCCATGTTTTTTCTCTTGAGAGTGAAATGGCAAACGAATAAGTTTTAAGTACACAATAAGAAAAATACTTAACATCACATTTATTTATCTTATTTTTAGACTAAACCCATTCTTACCTAAAATATTTATATTATTTAAAATACGATTTTTGATAAGTGGGGCTTACTGACCTATAATCTATTATTTGCATTTTTTACAATCAAAGTAGGGGTTTTTTGCTTCAAAAATTTTAAGACCCTGAGAGTTCTTGTCAACAGATATTATCAATTAATATCATTAACTAATTACTAGAAAAATTAAATCAAACATTACATTTAATACAATAACCAAATTGTGTTTTTGTAAATTTGGATATCAAAACTATAACAAGTTTTAATTTTATTAGGATCTCTCAAAGAAATGGACAACGATCAAACAACTGGTGCCAGACAGAGACCAGACGCTGCACAACGAACTACTCAGACAACAGAACAACGAAAGATTGAGAAGAGCTTTTGCCCAAAAAGCCAACACCGTCGGACAGTGGATGGAACGATACCTCGATCTCGTTGCTTCAGTCAGCATGCAGAAAGGAAAACTGGAGGACCATCTCAACAGATTGAAGAACATCGAGAAAGAGGTACACAAACATACAAACATACAAATAAACTGTACACACACAAATGGACTGTAAACACAGACACAAATAGACTGCACACACACACAAAATGGACTGTACACAAATACATTTATATTTAGTGTCATCTCCTAGCTTGGAACTTTTAAAATGTTCTTTTGAAATTCAGTGGTAAAACAGAAATTGAGGTGAGAGAGGTATGTAGTAAAATAAACCAGTGAGAAAAATAGTGTGGAGAGAGTTAAAAACGGAGGTATGTTCCCGGAGTTATGTTCACAGGTATGTTCACGAAGGGGTAACAATGTATAAACTTTGTCTGGTATTAGGAATGTTGTTCACATGATTTGTTGTGTTCATTATGATTTGTATAAAATTTATACAGGCATATGTTGATGTGATTTGTATAAAATCTATGCAGGTGTATGTTGATGTGATTTGTATAAAATCTATGCAGGTGTATGTTGATGTGATTTGTATAAAATTTATACAGGTGTATGTTGATGTGATTTGTATAAAATCTATGCAGGTGTATGTTGATGTGATTTGTATAAAATCTATACAGGTGTATGTTGATGTGATTTGTATAAAATCTATGCAGGTGTATGTTGATGTGATTTGTATAAAATCTATACAGGTGTATGTTGATGTGATTTGTATAAAATCTATGCAGGTGTATGTTGATGTGATTTGTATAAAATCTATGCAGGTGTATGTTGATGTGATTTGTATAAAATCTATGCAGGTGTATGTTGATGTGATTTGTATAAAATTTATACAGGTGTATGTTGATGTGATTTGTATAAAATCTATGCAGGTGTATGTTGATGTGATTTGTATAAAATTTATACAGGTGTATGCCTACAGACCAAACATGGATGAACTGGAACGTTACAACAACGATATCCAAGAAGCACTCATCTATGAAAACAAACATACACCATATACTATGGAGGTCTGTAGAATAAATATGTTTTTCTATTATTTATTGCTGAGCATTTTTTAGCAAAAGTTTTTGCTGTTTTTATACGATTTTTATGCAAGACGACAGTAATTTGAAAAGATAAGTGAAACAGATGAAACTATCCAGCTAGAGTTTTTTCCGGAAGCTTGCAGACAAAGAAAACTAATAAGATTGCAGTCGGTTTATCAATCGATCAATCAATCAATTAATTAATTAATTAAATTTAAACCTTTCCAGACCCTTCGTGTCGGCTGGGAGCAGCTTGTGACCCTGGTCAACAGAAGCGTCAATGAAATTGAAAACCAGGTACATGAGATTCTTTCTGACTGCAATAAATAAATTATTAACTGAATAAACACTTATGAGGCGCTGGTGGCAGAGCGGTAGAGCGCTCGCCTGTTGATCGTTAGGTCGGCAGTTCAAGCCTCACCTGCGTCACCAGCGTAACTCCCTTAGGCAAGGAGTTCACTCGCATTGCTTTCTCATGTCTATGAAAATAGCGTGTTCTTCGAAGTTTCCGATCCAAAGGAACCTTCGTAAGCGCCTCTGACTTATCTGGCGCTATATAAATTCATCATTATTATTATTATTATTATTATGGAAATTTATAAAAAAAACATTTCAATAAATACTATTGTTTAATTGGAGCAATAATAAAGATTAAATGAACAGTAAAACTTTAAAACTAACTTGAAAGATACTAACGAGAGATGCCAAGGGAATCACCAACCAACAACTCGAAGAATTCAGACGATCCTTCCTTCACTTCGACAAGTCGAGAAGCAGACGACTCGACGCCAAAGATTTCAAATCTTGCCTCATCGCTCTCGGATACAACATCAAGGATGACAGACAAGTTTGTTTGTTTGTCCTTTTTTGGAGAAAACCTGAATATTAAATTTTATTATTATCAGGACCGGCAGGTGGAGAGGTGAAATTAAGACATGGAGATTTTGTCTGAAGCAAAACTAGCCCTTTAAATCAGGATATATTTAGGTTTTTGTTGGCAGTGATAACTGAAAAAAGTCAGATAAATAATGCTGGAATTCGGGTTTGACTACCAAATTTGGATAAATTCTTTCAAATTATGACTTCTCTTCATTTTATGAGCTCAGACCAAAGCAGCAGGATTAGTCAAATCAAACCAAAACTAGTCAATTAAAATACAAAAGATACTGATGTTATATAAAATTATGATTATCTTATATTGCAGATATACAGTTAAATAAAACAAAATGTCTTAATGCTTACTAAACTCTAATATTCTTCAATACTTATACAAAATCTATGTGTAGACTGATTGCCATCTGATGTTCCTTTATTTCCAGGGAGACTCTGACTTCCAAAGAATAATGTCCATCGTTGACCCAAACAACTTTGGTTTTGTCTCATTCGAGTCCTTCCTTGACTTCATGACCAGAGAAGCTTCTGACCATGACTCTGCTGAGCAAATAGTCCAGTCTTTCAGAGTCCTCGCTGGAGATAAGGTTTCGTATAATAGATGTTTAATCATTTTTTAAGAATATATGCATAACATTTAATACACCATATCTATGCTATCCAAGATATTAGTCCATGCAATGAATTCATATTATAACAAAAAGATATTAAAAAACAGAACTTCATTACTGCCGAGATATTGAGAAGAGAGCTTCCGACCGATCAAGCCGAATACTGCATCCGCAGAATGGCAACGTACAGAGGTAGAGACGCAGTTCCCGGAGCATTAGACTACAGATCTTTCTCTACTACACTCTATGGAGAAAGTGACCTGTGATTCTCCGCATAACAACAACGCCTACGCAACAACAGTTCGAGTCCGTCGACTGAAGAATACAGTTTTAATCAACATTTGAAATCTCCTTGCGCTCTCTCTATCTCTCCTTAACTCTTTGATTTAAAACAATATAGTAACAAAAAATGTCTTTTTTCATATTGATTATACAAATAGACATAATTTAAAAGCGCATTGCATACAGTTTTCAATCTTGGAATAATTTCTTTAAAAGTAAACTCGAATAAAAAACAATAAAATGATGTTGCCGGTTTTACTATATTTGCTTATAATCGATCGAATGTAATCAAAGCTAAAGAATGTAGTAATTATTAATTTTTTAAATTATTGATTAATTAGGCCGCTTTCGTGTTCACGAGTCACTCAAGTTTTTAGTTGTAGTGTGAGGTGTTAATTTTTTGCATTCGAGTTTTCGTGACAATAAATTCTCAATTTATTTAACATCAAAGACAATTATTTCCTTCTGTTCAACATATTATCAAATAACATTTTTTATATAAGGAAGCGACTAGGTGGTATCGTCTTACTCTAATAAAGAAGTCGAGTTATGACACAAGCTGCACAGATTCAGTCTCATTTGTGCGTCTGCTCTTTCTCAGAGTCAAACAATCGAGCAGCTAGACTAAAATGAGGAACCAAAACAAAATGTTATATTCTCCTCTGCATACCCGACAACAATATATTAAGATAAGACAAGACACATGTTGACACAAGTTTTAATTTAAAAACCGTTACTATTATTTGTGATTTGAAACAAAAACACGAAAAATGATAAAAGTAATTTTTAAAGAATATATTATAATTCACTCTAGTGCTGTTATATATTTTTTAAATGCTAAAACCAAATGATTTTTTTAAAATTAATTTAATAAACTACAGTAAAACTTGTAACTGGTTAAAAAAAATTGACTACCATCTTCACAGCAAACTAGTCGTACACAAAGGCACAGCAAGCCATCACAATGGTCGACACAGTTGCAAAATTAACACCCCTTTCGGTCATGGTCAGCAATAAACCAAAACTACAATAAATCCTTAAAATCATCATTGCACATCACCATCATTCGTCTAACAAATCAAGCAGCTGAGTGATTTTACTCCTTCCTTCGTTCGTATTTCCGAAGACGTTGACGAGGTTTTCTCTTTTCTGTCCGCCCGCCTGGAACAGTCTCATCTTCAGCGGCAAGTAGCTGCTCTTTTGAGGAGAATCGCCTCCGTCTGCATACGAGGCAAGAAAATATGAAAACTGAATAAACGATTTACACGAAAACGACAAAAAATTATAACAACTATAAAGAAATGCTTACATCTCAGCTAAAAACTATCATTTTAGGTGATACAATGGGAATAATGTATTAAGAAAACTACTGCAAACTTGAGAAGAACTGATAACTTGAGTATCAATTCAACTTAACTGTAATTTCATCATCATTGCATTAATGCTATCTATCTATATGTGACACACATAACATGTACAATTGTAAAATAGAAATCCTTCACAACAGACAAAACCAAAACCTAATAAAACCTTCAAAAAAATCCTTGAATAACAATCCCTCATAAGATGGAATTCATAAATATACAAATAAAAAATCAATTGAATAATAAATTGAAACAATATGAATAAATCCACCTTCAGCATTTAAATCGGCAGCTTGTTTCATTTCGTTTTGTAGGAATTGTGGAATATTCGCAGGGTCGAACGTGCAGTCCTTCATGTGGTGCTTGAGATTCGACAACGGACCGAAGTACGAACAGCCGAACGATCTGTGAGGACAAGCTACCTGGAAAATCATATCCAAGCATATTTTTATACTAATATACAAAACAATGCATATAATAGTGTATGTATATACATCTATATATATATATTAAGCATCTGCGTCCCGTAATTGTTATCTCGAAATCAATTGAGATTTCAAAACGATACAGGAGATCCCGTATCGCCATTGAAACGATACAGCCTGAGGAAGAAGTCTCGTATCGAAATAAAATAGCGAGACTTAAATTTGGTTCTCGTATAAAGTCTCGAAACAAATACCGAGATTTAAAAAAAATATTTTCCAATAAATAACGAAAATCATCCATATTTAATTAAAGATTGTCACAACTGTGAATATTTGCAATTGATTCATCAACATTGATTAATTAATCTACCTATTGACAGAAGTTTATAACTATTATCATCCCCACTTTAAATTCGGTTTTCCTGACAGCCTGTAGCCCCATTATTTACTATTTTTAGTCTGGGAACCGGCAGCATATTTCAATATATATATATATATATATATATATATATATATATATATATATATATACATACATATATATACATGTATATATATATATACATGTATATATATATATATATATATATATATATATATATATATATATACATACATATATATATACATGTAAATATATATATATACATACATATATATATATACATGTATATATACACATATATATACACATATATATACATACATATATATATATATACATACATACACACACACACACATATGAAACCAGCTCGTCTCTGTTCTATACCTTTTATTAGTGCCACATTGAGAATGAATAGTGATCAAAGATATCTAAAGCCACACCCCTCTTAGGCTGCTAGTCGACCTCTGCATACTACTGATACTACAAGGCAATCATACTCGCTGACATCGATGACTATTATTATTAATGAGAATAATGAGTAATGTAATAGTAATGAGCATTCTATGTTTATGCTTTGGTTTAGTCTGTTTGATTAACTTATTTTTTCAAATTTGTTACATAGAATTGGAATGATTATTTTAGTGTTTCGATATCCGTAATTGACCGTAATAGTAGCTCATCTAAGATTTATCTTTATAATCTCGATTATATTCTTGGTTGTATGTGAGTATGTGTGTGCCACCTGTAGTGTGCACGTCGTCTGCAGCTGGATATATATATAATATATATATAAATCTTGTTTCATAGTGTTTGAAATTGAACTCCTCCTAAACGGCTCAACCGATTTTTATGAAATTTTTTGTGTACATTTGGTAGGTCTGAGAAGAGGTCCTAGGCTATTTAAAATATTTTTTTTTTAATTATTTTAAAAAGTTATTTTGGAAAAAAATAAGGTGCAATTATGTCCTTTTTATAGGAAAATGCAACAGATAGACAGACATATATATATATATATATATATATATATATAAATTATGTATGTAAGTCCTTTGTGACTCCGCCTTGCATTTGCAAGCCAGTCCCAAGCCTGGAGAAAGGAGGAGGGAAAAGTTAAAAGGATCAAATTATGATCCACGACAGGAAGTACTTAGGTGCTTCCTACATACAGCTATTTCAGTCTTAAAACCTGGTTGTAAAAGACTATAAACTATAAAAAAAATAAAATAAATAAGTCCTTTATGCATTGCTACACCATTCATCCGATCGTGATGCAATTTTCACACAAGCTTGAGAGGCAATGGGAGACAATTATAGTGAAAAAAATTTAAATCGTACACAAAATGAGCGAGCGAAAACGGGAATTAGAAAATGAGCGGAAACGGGAAAGGAAGAGAGAACAAAAAAGTAACTGAGAGCGAAAAAGCGAGCGGGAAAGGTAAAGCGACCAAGAGCAGGAAAGCGCCCGGGATCGGGAAAGCGAGAAAACGGCCGAGAGAGCAATCGGGGAAGTAAATGGGAGCGAGAGAGACAAACATTAGAAAAACCTCTAAAAATCCCGGGCAACGCCGGGTACCCCACTAGTATAAATATAATATGTACAGATTTGATTCTTTCTTGAGTCAGGAATATATACATATATATATATAAATATATATATATATATATATATATATATATAATAAACACATCCAATCAAATCACAACATGCGCATGAAAACATTAATTATGCAGTTTCCATATGAATATAGAAGAAACATAGGCCCAAACCAAACAAGGGTGTCTAAAACCACATCCCTAAGAAATAAAATGTCAAGCAATTTGAAAGTCACTGAGCTTTTTGTTACAAGCAAGTGTCGATACGATGTAAAACAATTAGGACACGTCTAAATTACTTTGAGTGAAATCTACAACAAATGAAACTAAAAAAAACATAAAGAAGAAAGACAACTTGTTGGTCCATGATGATGTTCTCTAGTATGAAATCATGATGGAGTTGGTCGGGTTTCAAGATCTTCCTGGAGAGATGGGAAAATAGGTAAATCAATTGATAACACACTCTTATTTACGATTGTTTTTAAACTAAACACAATGCATTGAGTAAAACTGATTTAATTTATATGTAAATACCTAAAAAATTATAACTACTATAATTATAATAATTAAATGAAAAAATTATGATAAACAAACTATGTAAAAGATGTAATTAGTATATTAACCTATCTTCTGGACAGGTTTGACTGGTGTTCAGCCATTGGAGGATGCACTGAAAAATAAAAAGTTAATTTCTTTACAGAATGGATTTGATATTCATTATTGACTTGTATTTATTTATTATATTTTCGATCTATTACTATTAGAAAAAAGATTTAATAAGCATAAAACATTCTAAAAAAAATAAAACAAGTGAACCGTTAAAAACTTTGTTTTTACGTTTTTTTCACGATTGCAGCGACATTTTTTAATTTCGGTGGCGACTTTCAGAACTAATGGCCACATTTAATTTTATTTTGCTGAACCTACTTAAACTCTTCAAATCATGATTAAAGTGGTAGAATATTACATCGCCATCGGGTTCAGAGCTATATTTAATGTTTCAGACCTCTAACTTGTCGGAAAATGGTCAAAAACTTGATTGCAAAATTTTGCGGACAAACAAACAAACATACAAGAAAGTGACTTAAGAAAAATTATGGAAATATATATTAAACAGAGAGTCTTTGACCGAACAATCGTAAGAATTCGCACGACTAACATCTTTGCAGTAACTGTGTCCACATGGCGCCCTCTGCGGATGGACAAACACTTCGG
This sequence comes from Erpobdella octoculata, assembly GCA_963978895.1. Taxonomy (NCBI): domain Eukaryota; kingdom Metazoa; phylum Annelida; class Clitellata; order Hirudinida; family Erpobdellidae; genus Erpobdella; species Erpobdella octoculata. The sequence continues at coordinate 29,336,431 of OZ022239.1, forward strand.
CACATATCGAGCAAAAGAGGTGTTGGCTGACTACTGCAAGATCAAGATAGCTTCTGCAAAACAAATTACATCCGTTTTAAATTAAAACAATTTTTGATTGAAATTTATTAATTTAAATTGATTAATTAATTATTAAGCAAGAAAAACTTTAACTTAAAAAAGTCGATAAGAAAATGTGACGAAGCCTAACCTGATATCCGGTTCGCTTTCGGATGGTTTTTTTTCAACAGGTTCAACAGGTTTGGCAGCAACCTTGGCTCTTTTACGCTTTGGCATTTTCTAGGCTTATGATAAATAAAAAAATAATTACAATACGTTACATTCGTTACAATCAACAAATACCTGATTTTTTTATAATGAAAAGTGAACAATCTGACTTAATAAATTATTTAAAATATCAAAAAAATTTTTAAAACCTAACTACTTAATAACTAGTAATAACTAAACTAAACTAAGTCTAAGTTCCTTAAAACTACACTACATTCTTATTATGAAATATAGCTTACTGACAGCAGAAAGTAGATTATTATTTATTACGCAGTCAAAAAAACCAAGAACGATAAAAGAAGCAACTAACTAGTAACTAGTAGTAGTTAGACGGGAAATTAACAAAACCTGTGCTGAAAAATTTTTCGACACAATAATCAATCACCTTTCCTACTTTTTTCAAAAATGAAAAAACTCAATGCGTGCATGAAAAAATAAGAATAAAGATTAGTGAATTAATTTCATAAAACACCGAAAACCGACAAAACCACCGATTAACGATAAGCAACTCGCGCGCAATTTGTAAACAATAAACCGTAATATATAATTCAAAAAAGAATTTAAAGATAAATACATATAAAAACTAAAACCTTTTGAAACATTAATTATGCTTTAAGTTATTATATACTGGCTGAGTTACCCGGCATTAATAAATTTTTTAAGGTATCTCTCTACCTCTATTTCTCTCCATATACCTTTAAAACAAATTGTTTTTGCTCGTATGAATAAACCCATCAAAATTTATGTTAAAGACCATATGCTTAACTAATTTCTTCTCAACTCAGCTTGTACATATTTATGTTATACAACAACAACAATCCCGAAAAGTTTATGGCTCCCACCAGGAAAAATCTGGAATTAACGACGTCTCCCCATGGAGATTTCAGTTTTCCATTGTTAAAAAAATTGTAATATTATACACTGGTTTTGATTTAGTTATTTTGAATACAAGTTCCTTATCGGCTTATATTGAGCTATGTGGATTGATAAACTGTGCTATATAGGTAATCAAGAATTTTTGAGGACACCTTAAAATATTGTTAAATACTGAAGTTTGTATTACAATTTATTTTTTTTCCAACTTTTGACAGAACTTTATTAAAACACAGAAAGTGGAATGAATTAATCTTTAAAAAAGTAAAGGAAAAACGAGTTTTTCAACACAAACTTTTATGTCAAATACAATTTAGAAATACAAAAGATGTTCAAATTAGGTTTTTTTTTATTGAATTATGTATTGTCATCGAATATAAAGTTATGCTGAAAGTGTCAGCTTTCTACCCTGTGAACATGGATACCTGAGACCTATATGGGTCCCAAATGGGCATCTTTATGGGTCCCAGATGGGCTGTCCGTATAGGACCGGTGCCCAGGTGACACACCGAATCAAGTGGGTCCTATTAGATCCCTCAGCCGCCTTAGTAACCGTTTCACGGCCGGCTTAGCACGTTTTGCGGCCTAATTTACGGCGAGCCGAGATTTTTGCCGCCGGCGACGGCTTAATTCTCGGCTTATATGTAAATTTACCACTTGGCAATCAAAAGTTTCAAAACGCAAAATTGTGAAAATTTGAGATGACTTAAAAAAACTTTAAATCACTATTTTTCCTAAAGTGTTTCATTATCACCTATCATTAATAGTGCTTTCAAATCAATAAAATTATAAATCACACTCATAGATATATATGATCACACTCCTGCCCACTACTTATCAGTTTTTCAAAAAACTAAAGCACTAAACAAAGTTTCAAAGTCAAATTTTGTTTGTTTGTTATAGTTTATATTTCAAAAATTCAATGTAGATGTTCACAGTTCAAAATCTGGTTGAGACAAATTTATCTATATATATGAAAATGAATGTCTGTGAGTCTGTCCCTTATAGAAATCCAAACCGCTGGAGCGATCTTGAGGAAATTTGGCAAGGAGGTAGTTCTCATACAGGAAAAGAAAGTTAAGAAGGTTTGGACTCCCATCTCACGGCTCAGGGGGCCGAAAAACCTTTCCAGGCCAAAAGTGCCTATGTACGACCATAAAAAGTAATTGCGTAATAAAATTCAAATTTAGTTTACGTAACAACGTTTGAAGGCTTCAAGCAACTTTTAGCAAATTTATTTTACGTTTTATGGACTAAAAGAAGTTAGGAAGGAGTGGAAAAGAAAAAAATGAGCGCGAGCGGGAACGGGAACGAGAGAGCAAGCGGGAACAGAAAAGTGACCGGGAACGGGAAAGCGACCGGGAACAGGAAAGCTACCGGGAAGAGAAAGCTACCGGGAACGGGAAAGTGACAGGGAACGGAAAGCGACCGGAAACGGGAAATCGACCGGGAACAAGAAAGCGACCGGAAGCGGAAAAGCAAGAGGGAAAGGAAACGGGAGCAAAAAAAAAAGATAAAAAACCTCGGAAAACCCCGAGCAACGCCGGGTAATCCCGCTATATATATATATATATATATATATATATATATATATATATATATATATATATATATATATATATATATCTATATATATCTATATATATATATATATATATATATATATATATATATATATATATATATATATATATATATATATATATATATATATATATATATATATATATATATCTATCTATCTATATATATATATATATATATATATATATATATATTTCAAATAATTAGGAACAAGATGTTCTTTCAGACACGCTTTATTAAAGACTATGGCCCATTTCTTATTACAAACTTTTTCTATCAGACGTGAAACTTTTCGAAAATCAGAAATACCAAGACACTTTTGAACGAACTGGTATATATTTTTATTAATGTTTTGGTCATGAGCTGACCTGCAGGTTTCGGCTTTATTAGCCATCATCAGAACTCATAAAACCAATTTACAGCTACAACGAAAATATATAAAGTGGTGTGGCGAGACATATCAGATATGTTTACACATCAATCGAGGTCAAAGTACAAAGAAGAGTAAAAGTAAAATATGAAAACCGCTAAGAAACAACCAAATTTTTTGCCTCGGAGTAAATAAATAAACAAAAAATAAACAAAAATATAAGAAAAAATAAAAAATTACATGTGCTAAAATATACAACCAAATTAAGTAGTAAAATATAACTATTAAAAGAAAATTACTAATAAAAGCAAAGAGGTAAAATAATAAAATAAGAATTTAAAGCTACAATTCAAAGATAATAGGATATCGATAAAATTGAGAGTTTAATTAAAAGTTGAAAATGATCAACGTCTACGTATAGTAATATTGCAGTTATCAATCAAATGCGGACACATCGGACCAGTCCCATCACCATCATGCAGGTCAGCAGTCTCGAGGCCTCGAGGAGGTTGGCTCATGGCTGACAAGCCAGTGGAGCACTGTTCGACCGCGTCCAACACTTCAATATGGCTGGTAGATGGAGAAAAGGAAACAGGACCACAAACTGGGCCGTTGTCGTATTGGTCGCAAGGATGATCATAACTGTGATAAGATACATTTGTAGTCTTGGTTGGCGAACTCCTAGTACGGAGTTCAGATAAATCAGAAAAGGAGAGGCGAGGTGTGACAAAAGGAGAATGCGGGAGAACAGTGAATAGCGGAGTCCTTGGCATGTCGGCAGGGCACAGTTCGGTTGCATTTGAAACATCGATACAGTTGGTAGGGTCTATTTCGTTGGCAGCGTCTATTGCGTTGGCAGACAAAGGAGATAAAACTCGACGAGAAATGGAACCGTTGTCGTACTGGTCACAAGGATGGTCGTAACTGTAATGGGGAACACCTGTAGTTTTGGTTGCCGAACTCCTAGTACGGAGTACAGATAAATCTGAGAGCAAGAGACGAGGTGTGACAAAGGGAGAAAGCGGGAGAACAGTCAATGGTGAGGCCTGTGGCATATCACCATTCACCGGGTCCGAAGAAGGCCGGCAGATGGCCGACGGATCGATAAAGCACTGTTCGATCAAACGCACAGCCTCAATGCAACCGGTATCATCCACAGAACCGGCAGACGGAGGACCAGTAGGCCGATCACAGTTTGTAATATATATATATATATATATCATTGTGGTCAGTTTAAATGACTTATACATTGTAAGTTATCATGTAAAAAACTTATTTTATTCAGCTTATAAGGGCAAAGACCTGATCGCTTCCCATTGCAGATTAACACTGCCACTGAAAATAATCATTCTACTGGGACCGACCTTGAAGACATGCCATGAAACAAAGAAGCAAGCTTCTGCAGTATGGGATAGGTCATTTACATTATCTGCCCAATAGGAGAGTGAATTTGCTGAATACTTTGATGTTAAATCTTCATCACTAATAGTGCTTGCTAGATATCCATCGAGCTCAAGTTGTAATTTTTCTGTATCTGATTTTTTTGTTAAAGTTGCATTGTCATTGAGTTCAGCCAGATGTTGCAATGCGCGAAAACCATAGACATCAATGGTGAGATCGCTTTCTATGGCTGTTAAGTTTATGATTTTGATTGCGGTTATAAAGAAATAATTACTTTTAAAAAACAATTATAACTAAAAAAAATTTTAAATCACGGCTAGCCGTGATTTTCGTGGCCAGCGAGGCTTATTTTTTTGTGTGTCCGGCTTGCAGTTTAGCCCCGATTTTTGCGGCCAGCGGCGGCTTCGCACTTTCGCGGCTCGGCTCGACCGGCTAAACCGGCGTCTGCGGGGTCTAGGTTCTATATGGGCTAAACATAAGGACTTAAAATGGGCCTGGACCGGGAATCGAACCCGGGTCCTACGACTCTCAAAGCCGGTGTCTATACCAACCAACCTAATTATAGGGAAACGTAATTTGTCAGTTAAATATGGTCGAATGATGTAAATCTTGACAAAAGTGGATAATAACATTTTCCCTGGAAATTATGTTAATTTAAAAAAATAAATAAAAAATAAGTAACTTTTTTGGTACAATTAATAAAACAAACAAATTTAAACAAACTTGGTTCAGCCCATTTATAGCCCAGATATAAATAAGCCCATGAACCCCGTGTGGGACCCATATACCAATAGACGTTTTGCTTTTGCAAAAGCCCATTTAGCTTATATAGGACCCATATACAACCTATTTACAACCCATTTAAGCTATCTATAGCCCAGGAACTCCACAAAGCACCCATATGCAACCCACATAGGTTTAGGGACGTAAATTCAGCATTTTCCAGGGGGGTGGAATTTTCCACCATTTTATAGCTTACTGACAGGGTTACCCCGGTGTTGCTCGGGTTTTTTTTATTAGTTTTTATATTTTTTGCCAATGAATCAAATAAATCTCCCAAATTGTGTCAAATGTTGTTCAGATTGCTCCTGCGGCTTGGATGCGATAAGCGAATGCTCTCACACAAACACACACATTACCTTTAACATCTTTATAAATGCGTAGGTACAAGTAGGGAGGGGTGGGAAGATGCATCCCTCTACCAGAGTATCAATTGAATTTTTTATGGGTATAATACTTGGTTTTTTGAAAAATGGTTGTAGCTTTTTTGGGAAAAGAAAGTGGGTCTTTGAAAAAAATGGAAAAATACTTACGACTACCCTTCACCGGTCATCAGTTTTTTTAAAAGAACTTGAAAAATTTCTGAAATGCATATCACCAGGAATTTCTGGAATTGTAAGGGGATGAATGATGTAATCATATTGCAGGGGCAAATACAGGATTAGTAACAAAAAGGATGTCCAAAATGGGATGGGTAGAGTTTTGTTTTATTTTTGTGTAATAAATAGTAATAATAATAATTTTGATGTAGACAGCCGTGAGAGAATCAACATTGTATCAATATACCATTAATAGGGTACAATTTCACGAGTTCGCTGAGTGTATTTTGACACAAAAAAACAGCTAAACTATGTACCAACGCTGAGACGCTGTTTATTACCCTACAGTTATTGGTAAATCGAGCTCAGATATAAAATTGTCTACTCCCGCAAAAAGGAATCCAATACGCATTAAATCATCACGAGGTTAAGTAAAGTAAAAATTAACAAATTATATAGTAACCTCTAGGTTAAAAAAATTTAAATTTTGGAAAGCAGGGAAAAAATTGTAAATGTTTGATAATTTATAGAGCGCCTTCGCTGTTCTTTTACATGCCCCACCACGGAAAGAACGATTTTACTCGCTAAGTTTTTCGTTGACATGAGCTACTAGGCAGTGAGTAGGAGTAGAACCGTGAAGCTCTCACATTCAAGGCTAACGTTTTACCAATTCAGCTAACCTAGCAAGGGGGGGGCAAATTGTCTACACACGCCAGAAGGATTCCAATACGCATTGAATCATCACTAGGTTAAGTAAAGTTAAAATTTAAAAAATATATAGTAAATTGTAAGTAAAATAATTTTAAATTTTGAAAATCAGGGAGGGGGAAATTCCCCTTGTCCCCAATTTACGTCCCTGCGTAGGTTATTCCTAGCCCATGAACCCCATATAGAATGTTCACAGGGTAGCTAGTCAAAATTTTTTAAAGGTGGTTAAATTTTACTTGCAAGATTTGCGTACAGAGAAAGCCACACACACACACAAACAGAGATTGTAACTTAAATACAAGTTTGTAACAAAAAAAAATAATTCATTGAAGTCTTCAAAATTTCGGAAACGATTTTGTTAAATTATTGTCTATTAATCTGATCAAATAGACTGATAACGTAGTGTTAAAAATGCTTGTTTGATTCGAAAAATTTAATGCAAATAGGCTTTAAGAATATCTCATCTAATTAGCGTTTTCAAAACCAAACATGCCACAGAGTCTTTGCATTACAACTGTGCTAATCAAATCTGCGTTTTCAACGCAAAGCACTGCACCAATGATTCGCATTAAAATTAAAGTTAGTTGTATATTAAGACGATTTTGATGTGAAGCACAACACATACTATAGAGTCTTCGCGAGCCGCATAGCCACGGTACCCTGGGAATCGGCTCCCTTATAAACCGTTGCGGGCCCCACCACACGTTAATTTTCAAATAAAAAATTGAAATGGAAAAATTACGTATGTGTTATACAATGTTGGAAAAGTACTTACGGCTATTCCCGCCTCCGGTCATCAGCTTTTATAGGAAGGAGAAAGCGCGAAAGTGATAGAAAAATTTTGGTGAAAAATACCTACGACTACCCCCCGGAAAATTTGAAAGTGTTAGTTAAATTTTTGGCCCCCTCTTGCAAGTACTGAGCCCATCCAGAACAAGTAAATTAAAAACGAATTTTTAAAACCAATGCTCTTATATGTAATTAAAACACAAATTTTGCAATCAATTTTTTCTTATATTACTCTTTTATTTTATATTAAAGTCGAAATATCTTAATTATATCGAAATATCGAAATTAATTAAAATTAACTAAATTAATTGACTTATTGTAAAACTAATAATTGAATATTGCATTGTCTTCTATTTTGAGCATGTATGCAAAATTTGAAAAAAATCTATAATCAGGAAGTGACTCAAAAATTGATTGCAAGATTTGAAACAGACAGAGAAACAGACAGACAGAGAAACAGACAGACAGAGAAACAGACAGACAGAGAAACAGACAGACAGAGAAACAGACAGACAGAGAAACAGAGACGACGAGTTAATAAAAGCATTGGTAATAAAAATGTTGAACTCCCCGTGAAAGTATACTGAGCCCGCCCCTCCCAGGAAAATTTGGCTGCTACGCGGTACGGTTAGCGTTTTTATTTGTATTGCTGTCAATCGATTATTTTGGAGATAATCGGGAAAGAGAAAGTGACCGGGAGCGGGAAAGCTACCGTGAGCGGGAAAGCGACCGGGAGCGAGAAAGTGACCGGGATCGGGAGAGCAAGCAGGAACGGGAAAGCGACTGGGAGCGGGAGAACAAGCGGGGAAGGAAACGGGAGCAAGAGAGACAAACATTAGAATAACCTCTAAAAAGCCCGGGCAACGCCGGGTACCCCGCTAGTCTATATATATATGTAAAGGAAAAACGAGTTTTTCAACACAAACTTTGATTTCAATTACACTCGATTTAGAAATACGAAAGATGTTCAAATTAAATTTCTTTTTTATTTCTTTTTTTTAATTGAATCATGTATTGTCATCTAATATAATGCTATGCTAAAAGTTTCAGCTTCCTAGCTAGTCAAAAACTTGGTTTAATTCTAATTGCAAGATTTGCGTACAGAGAAAGCCACACACACACACACACACCCACACAAACAGATATTGTAACCTAAATAACCTAAATAAAAATTTGTAAAAATGAGTTTTTGTGCGTCTTTTTGTCTTTTATAGAAATCTAAACAGCTGGAGCGATCTTGATGGAATTTGGCAGGGAGCTAGTACTCATACATGGGTAGAAAGTTAAAAAGGTTTGGACTCCCTACTCTGATCTCCCGGCTCAGGGGGGCCACAAAACTTTCCAGGCCAAAAGTGCCTATGTACGACCATCAAAGGTGATTGCGTAATAAAATTCAAATTTAGTTTATGTAACAACGTTTGAAGGCTTCAAGCATCTTTTAGCAAATCTATTTTTATCTTTTTTGGGCTAAGAGAAGTTAGGAAAGAGTGGAAAAGAGAAAATGAGCGCGAGCGGGAACGAGAACGAGATGGGTAGAAAGTTAACAAGGTTTGGACTCCCTACTCTGATCTCCCGGCTCAGGGGGGCCAAAAAACTTTCCAGGCCCGCAAGTTTATTATAAAAAAACCTTTGCGATACAAACAAACATAATGAAAAAGCTCTGATGAAGAGATGGATATGACAATTTGAAAGTAGGTAGGTAATTATACTTATACTATGTGAAGTACAAGTAAGTATTTCCTCGCCATGCAGCAGCAGAATGCTTGTTTGTTTACAAGGCTTGTTTTTGTTGTTGTTGTTTCGCGATTAGATAAAAATCCAGTTTTTTCACCATCATTATTATTGTTTACAAAACCCAATTCCATTTCACATAGTTTTGTTTTCAAGTTATTTTTGGGTGATAATAATCAAGATAATAATGACTCATATTATTCTAACTACATCTATTTTAAGCTGTGCAGAGACATTGATAATGACAAAATATGTATATCTATATATATAAAAATGAATGTTTGTATATATGTATTTATGTATGTTAATGTCCTTTATGCATTGCTACACCCTTCATCCGATCGTAATGAAATTTTCACACAACCTTGAGAGTCAATGAAAATCAAAAAAAAAAAAAAAATTTTGAAATCCGTCACAAAATGAGCGGAGCGGAGCGGGTGAGCGAGCGGGAACTATATATATATGTATGTGCGTATGTATGTGTGTATGTATGTATGTGTATGTGCATGTATGTGTGTCTGTGTGTGTGTTTATGTATGAACTAGCGGAGATACCCGGCGTTGCCCAGGTTTTTTGAGGTTTTTCTAATGTTTGTCTCTTTCTCTCCCGTTTCCTTTCCCACCTGCTTACCCACTCCTGTTAGCTTTCCCGTTTTCGGTCGTTTTCCCACTGCCGGTCGCTTTCCCGCTCCCGGTCGCTTTCCCGCTCCCGGTCGTTTTCCCGTCCCGGTCGCTGCCCCGTTCCCGCTCACGTTTGCTCTCCCATTCCCGCTCACGCTTGCTTTTCTGTTCCCGCTCGCTGTCCGTTCCGGGTCGCTTTCCCGTTTCTATAATAGACAAACTAACCCACAAACATTCATATATATATATATATAGTCTTAGCAAATCTATTTTGCGTTTTATAGGCTAACAGAAGTTATGAAAGAATGTAAAAGAGAAAATGAGCGGGAACGGGAACGGGAACGGGAGAGCAACCGTGACCGGGAATGGGAGAGCAAGCATGACCGGGAACGGGAGAGCAAGCGTGAGCGGGAACGGGAAAGCGACCGGGAACGGGAAAGCGACCGGGAACGGGAAAGCGACCGGGAACGGGAAAGCGACCGGGAACGGGAAAGCGACCGGGAACGGGAAAGCGACCGGGAACGGGAAAGCGACCGAGAACGGGAAAGCGACCGGGAACGGGAAAGCGACCGGGAACGGGAAAGCTACCGGGAACGGGAAAGCGACCGGGAACGCGGAAAGCGACCGGGAACGCGGAAAGCGACCGGGAACGCGGAAAGCGACTGGAATCGGGAGAGCAAGCTTGGAAGGAAACGCGAGCAAGAGAGAAAATCGATAACAGAACTTCTGAGCGGGAAAGCGACCGGGAGCTGGAAAACGACCGAGAGCGGAAAAGCGACCGGGAACGCTACGAAAACGGGAAAGGGAGAAGGGAACGGGAGCGAGAGAGACAAACATTAGAAAAACCTCTAAAAACCCCGGGCAACGCCGGGTAACCCCGCTAGTCTATATATATAAAAATGAATGTTTGTATTTATGTTAATGTCCTTTATGCATTGCTACACCATTCATCCGATCGTAATGAAATTTTCACACAACCTTGAGAGTCAATGAAAATCAAAACTAAAAAAAAAATTTTTGAAATCCGTCACAAAATGAGCGGAGCGGAGCGGGTGAGCGAGCGGGAACTATATATATATATATGTATGTGCGTATGTATGTGTGTATGTATGTATGTGTATGTGCATGTATGTGTGTCTGTGTGTGTGTTTATGTATGTACTAGCGGAGATACCCGGAATTGCCCAGGTTTTTTGAGGTTTTTCTAATGTTTGTCTCTTTCTCTCCCGTTTCCTTTCCCACCTGCTTTCCCACTCCTGTTAGCTTTTCCGTTTTCGGTCGTTTTCCCACTGCCGGTCGCTTTCCCTCTCCCGGTCGCTTTCCCGCTCCCGGTCGCTTTCCCGCTCCCGGTCGTTTTCCCGTCCCGGTCGCTGCCCCGTTCCCGCTCACGTTTGCTCTCCCATTCCCGCTCACGCTTGCTTTTCTGTTCCCGCTCGCTGTCCGTTCCGGGTGCTTTCCCGTTTCTATAATAGACAAACTAACCCACAAACATTCATATATATATATATATATAGTCTTAGCAAATCTATTTTGCGTTTTATAGGCTAACAGAAGTTATGAAAGAATGTAAAAGAGAAAATGAGCGGGAACGGAAACGGGAACGGGAGAGCTACCGTGACCGGGAATGGGAGAGCAAGCATGACCGGGAACGGGAGAGCAAGCGTGAGCGGGAACGGGAAAGCGACCGGAAACGGGAAAGCGACCGGGAACGGGAAAGCGACCGGGAACGGGAAAGCGACCGAGAACGGGAAAGCGACCGGGAACGGGAAAGCGACCGGGAACGGGAAAGCGACCGGGAACGCGGAAAGCGACCGGGAACGCGGAAAGCGACAGGGAACGCGGAAAGCGACTGGAATCGGGAGAGCAAGCTTGGAAGGAAACGCGAGCAAGAGAGAAAATCGATAACAGAACTTCTGAGCGGGAAAGCGACCGGGAGCTGGAAAACGACCGAGAGCGGAAATGCGACCGGGAACGCTACGAAAACGGGAAAGTGGAGAAGGGAACGGGAGCGAGAGAGACAAACATTAGAAAAACCTCTAAAAACCCCGGGCAACGCCGGGTAACCCCGCTAGTATATATATATATATGAATGTTTGTGGGTTAATTTGTCTATTCTAGAAACGGGAAAGCGACCCGGAACGGACAGCGAGCGGGAACGAAAAAGCAAGCGTGAGCGGGAATGGGAGAGCAAACGTGAGCGGGAAAGCGACCGGGAGTGGTAAAGCGACCGGGAGCGGGAAAGCGACCGGGAGCGGGAAAGCGACCGGGAGCGGGAAAGCGACCGGGAGCGGGAAAACGACCGAAAACGGGAAAGCGAACGGGAGTGGGAAAGCAGGTGGGAAAGGAAACGGGAGAGAAAGAGACAAACATTAGAAAAACCTCTAAAAAACCCGGGCAACGCCGGGTATCTCCGCTATATTCATATAAATAAAAAAATATGGTAATGACAACAGTTGATCGTATTAAACACAATCCATTATAACTGACAAGTAAATTGACGTGATGTAGTTGACGTAGATTATTTGAAGTTTTGTGATGACTAATGTGCTCGGTTGAATTGGAAAGAGACAACGTAACGCGAGAGAATTTGTTTTGTTTCGAAAGCGTCGTGTTTAGTAATGAATAGAGAAACACACAGAGAGATGGAAAGTGAGAAAGAGACATAGAGATAGAAAAAAAATAAAGAGATAGAGAAAGAAAAATAGAGAGAGAGAGAGAGAGAGTGAGAGAGAAAAAAATTAAAAAAAAGAATATTATAATGTTGCTTAACCTTTACACTCTGGGAGGTTGCATCATATGCATATATCGCATAAAGGTATACCCGTATAAAATGCTAGCAGTTTGAGACACCATATCTCCAGCTGATGAAAATCTATAAAGTTATTTGACTTTTCTATTAAAGGTGAGCAGTATTTTTTCTGCCTGTTGTTTACATTTTTAATGAATTGAAATTAGTAGCACTGACATTTGCTCAAAAACGTTCATTTATTAAACTTTAATAAGAAACGTAGACTGGCATAGCTCTTTAAAATAATGTCTTATCCTTAGTAAAAATTTGCAAAGCAGCATTCAGAACATAAGCTGGAGTCGTTTTTAAGGCTCGAACATTTGCTACTCTGCATCTCCCTGCAATCTGTTTATATCCAGTATATAGTTTGTTTGAGATGTTATGTTATTGTATTTCTTGTAGTGAAGTGGAAAGGTTAAATGTTTATTTCAAAGCTAAGCTGCTCTCATTAAAAAAAAACAGCGATGAATAGTAATTCAAGCATCTCAAACTATCCAGTAGCCTGTTTAAACCAACATTTTTGCTCACTGTAGTAAAACTTTTATAATTCCGATTCTTTTCTTTTCCGGCTGAGTTAAAAAACCAGGGACGTCATTTAGGGGACAGGAGGGGCAGAGGGCCGTTGCCTCTCTAATTTTGAAGATGGTTCTTTTCGACTTTGAAGTGGGTCCCCATGGAAAGTTTTTTTGGAAAAGTACCTAGGACTACCCTTTCCTCGGTGATTAGCTATTTCGGGAGAAAAAATTTAGCAGTATGAGGAAAGATTTTTAAACGCGTGGGCTTTTTGAACATGTTGATCCCCATGGTTTTGCTAATATAACGTCACTGTCAAGAATACTACATTTTTTGGTTTATAGGAAATGAGAATGTTGCAACGTGGGTTGATTATTATCTAATAAAAATATTATTGAACGCTATTGAGTGAAAGTATGATCGAAACTCGATTCGCTTAAAGCTGAGGACTCAATTCACCGTTTGAGCATAAGGGGGGTAAGGAAGCTCAGTGGCGGATCCCGGAATTCCTGGTGGTGGATGCACCCTCCCCCATATCCTGGATCCGTCCCTGACGAAGCTAGTAACAAAACGGCTGTACTTCAAAAAGCTTTTTGAAAATTTGTAGCTACTAATAAGTGTTTAATGTAAACTAATTCAACAATGTTTGCATACACAACTAGACATCGATCACAACAGACCGCCTGCAGCCTGCAACAACGATGGTCATCCATTATTAATTTTAAAACTATTAAAGAAATTATTAATTAGTTGCTTCATTTTTTTTTCAAACCAACAGAACGGGTGTATACAAAGTTCACATGTGGTTCAAATCATCTCATTATTATGCATTATTAAGCTGCCAGAAGGGTGTGGCTAAATATGAAACATCTGTGAGAAAACGTGATTTTTAGGCTAATAATTTTTAGTTTCGGTTTTCTTTTATATGATGTCTTACAAATCTAACTATTGTAGTGATTGTAAGTTACTCGTTGCCTCTCTAATTTTGAAGATGGTTCTTTTCGACTTTGAAGTGGGTCCCCATGGAAAGTTTTTTTGGAAAAGTACCTAGGACTACCTTTTCCTCGGTGATTAGCTATTTCGGGAGAAAAAATTTAGCAGTATGAGGAAAGATTTTTAAACGCGTGGGCTTTTTGAACATGTTGATCCCCATGGTTTTGCTAATATAACGTCACTGTCAAGAATACTACATTTTTTGGTTTATAGGAAATGAGAATGTTGCAACGTGGGTTGATTATTATCTAATAAAAATATTATTGAACGCTATTGAGTGAAAGTATGATCGAAACTCGATTCGCTTAAAGCTGAGGACTCAATTCACCGTTTGAGCATAAGGGGGGTAAGGAAGCTCAGTGGCGGATCCCGGAATTCCTGGTGGTGGATGCACCCTCCCCCATATCCTGGATCCGTCCCTGACGAAGCTAGTAACAAAACGGCTGTACTTCAAAAAGCTTTTTGAAAATTTGTAGCTACTAATAAGTGTTTAATGTAAACTAATTCAACAATGTTTGCATACACAACTAGACATCGATCACAACAGACCGCCTGCAGCCTGCAACAACGATGGTCATCCATTATTAATTTTAAAACTATTAAAGAAATTATTAATTAGTTGCTTCATTTTTTTTTCAAACCAACAGAACGGGTGTATACAAAGTTCACATGTGGTTCAAATCATCTCATTATTATGCATTATTAAGCTGCCAGAAGGGTGTGGCTAAATATGAAACATCTGTGAGAAAACGTGATTTTTAGGCTAATAATTTTTAGTTTCGGTTTTCTTTTATATGATGTCTTACAAATCTAACTATTGTAGTGATTGTAAGTTACTCGTTAAAGTTATTGAACCAATAAGAAAACATGAAAATGCAAGATTGGTAGTTAGCTGAACAATTTGTAACTAAACATGGTAGTAGCTATTAAATATAGGCGAGAAGTTAAAGCTTAAATTTACGCAAAACAAAAAAAACTGAAAAAACTCGTTAGATGCAAATTTATTGCAGTTTAGTAACTTAATTTCTATTTATATCAAAGTTTAAAAAATAATTTTCAGTTAAAATAAAATTAAACTTTACAGAAAAAAGGCTACAAATCATCTGCAATTAAAAGAAACATATTAATAAGTTTTATTGTTTGTCTTATTCGGTGAAAACTTAAGGAAGAGTAAACGGATAAATAAAAATGGAAAAGTTAGTGATTATTTTATTTTACTGTTTCAACTATTTTATATTTGCTTGTTTTCATTTAATAATTGTTTATTTAATATTTGCTTGTTTTATTTATTATTTGATTGTTTTATTATAATTCAATTGCTTTTTTTGCTTGATTAAGACAAAAACTACGCTGAAATGGTTTAAAAAAATAACCATAGTTTTTTTTTTATTAAAGTAAAATCAAATAAAATTTGTTTTTCTTATACATAATCAAGCAGTCGAAGAAAAAGAAGATCAAAATTGGAGATTTTCATGATCATTCTATTGGTCGTTCTCTTTCTTGCATTCGTTGCCTTTCTCATTCTTTCTATCGTACTTCTCATTGGTCGGTTTAAAATCACACAAAAATTTTTATGTTGTTTAGTTATTATTTATCTAATAATAATTTTTTAAGATTTTCTCAAATTAATAATCGAAAATTAATGTCATTATATTAATTACAGACAAATCCAAAGAACCGTGTCTGACAGAGCAATGTATCAGCGCAGGTTAGTTTTACTGTGGCAACATGTGCATAGACATAATAATTGATATTTGCATAGACATAATAATTGTTAGTTGCATAGACATAATAATTGTTATTTGCTTAGACATAATAATTGTTATTTGCATAGACATAATAATTGTTATTTGCATAGACATAATAATTGTTATTTGCACAGACATAATAATTTTTATTTGCATAGACATAATAATTCTTATTTCCATAGACATATTAATATTTTTATAAAGTACAAAATACAACGCGAACTAATTACATAGGTATGTATAGTAATGTAAAAAAATCGAAATCACACAAATGACCGACTAGCGGATGAGATGATAAGCATCTTTTGAACATTCATTTATATCAGCGTCCGGCGTGATGGATCACATCGACTTCTCCGGATCATCTCCGTGTGACGACTTTTACGAATTCGTGTGTGGTACTTGGAAGAAGAACACTCGCATTCCAGACGACCAGCAAACCGTAACGGTCTACGAGACGCTTCAAAACGAACTCTTCGAAAAATTGAGAGGTAAGACGAACTTGTTGAAAAATAAGAGATTTAGGACGAACTCGTTGAAAAATTGAGAAGTGGTGAGACAAACTTGTTGCAAAATTTAAGAATGAGGTAAACTCGTTAAAAAGTTAAGTGCAAGTAAACGAATCAGGGCTGAAAAAATAAAAAAGCGAAATAATGAGTGACAATTGTATGTTGTTGTTTTTTGTTGTTGTTGAAAAAAATTGTTTATAAAAGAATGTTTAACAATGTTATCCTGAAGTGTCTGAATTTTTGTTTTTAATTGCAATGCAGACATTCTAAACGTACCACTTACCGACGAATCGCCTATATTCGAGAAGAATGTAAAAATTTATTACAAGTCTTGTATGGATATGGGTAATCTCAATTTTTACATTACCATTAAGTATTTCAAGTAAAATTAATAAAAGTAACTTTGCAGCATTCTAATGTTTTTATTTTATCTGCATATCGCCATGACAAAAACTCCCCGACAAAAAGTCTCATTGATCAACTTTCCCGACAAAAAGCGCAAAAAATTAAACGTTTGAAAAGCATAAGCAGCACTAAGATAATTAAGTAAATTTTTTCACCAAAGAGTTATCTCATAATAAAATTGTGTTACAACATTTGTTCAAAGTATAAGAAAAGATTTGAACGTTTTTTTTTTTAGTCAAATTGCTAGACTAATTAATTGCAATGGCAGATCACAAGGTCACTGCTTATCTGTACTGCATGTACCAACCAGCCAGGTAGCTAGCCAAATTGTGTTGAGGGGAATTCAGCTCTTTTGAGGGTAACCCTAAAAACACGTCCGACTTAACAGGGGGTCTGTAGTCTAAAGTGTTATCACATGTAACAGTTCTGAAAAAAAGAATAAATTATCTAAAAATCATGTAGAATCGCTCAAAATAGTTTCTAATTTAAAAAAAAATCAGTTGCTATGATAATTTGTGTTGAGCGTACCCCCTGGCTCCACGTTACACCCCCAGACCCAAACTCTTGGATAAACCCTTGATAAGCCTATACTAATAAATTCCGAATGACTTAAAATAGTTGTTTTAAATTTGATTTAATTACCAGCTGAAATCAATCGAAAAGATTCCTTGCCATTGAAAGCAACGCTGGATATGTTTCGTGGTTGGCCAATTATAACGGATCACTGGAAAGAATCAGACGTCGACCTGACCGAGATGAAAACCACTCTGAACTTTTTAGTTGATAACGTTATCTTCGGAGTTGGAATTTCCATCAATTTGACGGATTCTTCGAAATATGCTTTAAATGTTAAAATTAATTTTAATTTGAATTAAATTTTGTTTTATTGATTTTTATTAACAAGCACGAAAACCCGTTTTGTTTAAGGGTTTGTAAGGCTTAGTTTATTAACTGTATCAGGTAGGCCAACGCCCTCAAAAAATATTTTTTTAGCCAAATCAATTTTTTAATGTTGTAATTAATAGGTTATTTTAACTTATTACTTTAAGTTATTTTAACTTATTACTTTAATACATAATTATTAAACAAAACATTACATTAATTTGTAATTTATTAATTTAAATATTTAAAACAATAGTATTATTATTATTATAATGTTTTTAAGATATATTATTTATTATATTTGAACCTAAAGCTTTTGTAGAGATATCAGAATTATTAAAAAAAGTAGATATACATTTTCCTTACTTCTGTAGGTCGTACAGGGATCGTTTACTCTTGAAAAATCAGTCTATTTAGGAGTTAACAAAGATAAAATAGCTGCTTTGAAAGCTTTGTTGGGTAACATCTCCCAAGCACTAAGACCAGTTAGAGATACCGGAGAACTGCTTAAGGATGTGGACGACATTTTATCATTCGAGACAAAACTTGCTAACGTGAGTCTCAAATAGAATGTATTTATTTTTCAAATAAATACAGCACTAGTTACAAGTGCGATTTACAAATTTTTTTAAATTTAAATTTTTATTTATTTAAAACGTATTTTAAGTAAATATACATGCCTGCACAATATTTTTTATGCCGTATAAAATTCAGATCTCCGTAAATCGATTGGGCATGGGCTCGTTTGCTGAAACAACCGTTAGAAACATATCCGAAATGGTTGGAACAAAGGTTAGCAAAGTCTTAAATTCACTTATTATAAATCTCGCTCTTCCCTCGCTATGCTGCCAGCAGCCTTGGCAACCTCGCCTTATCGCCACATGTTAATAGCATTGACAATTTTCCAACAAAGGGTTTTTTAAAAAATTCAGTAGAAATTCCTATCCGGTGAATAAACACACGCCTAAATATGTGTGCATAAAATAGTTTGAAGTTTATATATATATATATATATATATATATATATATATATATATATATATATATATATATATATATATAATTTATAATAATTTATTTAACATGAAATAAATAAAAAATAGCAAATAATAAAACAAATAAATAAATAAATGATTAAATAAGTAAATTATATATATATATATATTATTTACTTATTTAATCATTTATTTATTTATTTGTTTTATTATTTGCTATTTTTTATTTATTTCATGTTAAATAAATTATTTGGTTGCTTAATCTATTGTTGCCTTGTCAACTCAGAGCTTCTTGTCACATTTCACTAATACTCATTTAGCATTTAATTAAAAATTTTATTTGTTTTTAAAAATTGAGGAAGTCCGTTAATAAGGATATCGGAAATTAATTAATATCTGACACAATGGAACTGAGTGATTTTTGTTATTTTTATAGAATATAGAGTGTTAGAAAAGAAGGTTTTTTTTTAAAATAAACTAAAAAAATTGATAAAAAAATAATTGTAACAGGTAATCAACATGGAGCGACACATAATCTCAATGTTCCATTCAGTCGGTATCAACCTGAATAGAGACAGTAAACTCGTTATGAATGATGTTGATTACTTCAAACATATTTCTGAGATCTTAGAAGATACTCCAAAAAGGTTAATACTAAACAAAAAATTGGAATACATACATACATACATACATACATACATACATACATACATACATACATACATACATACATACATACATACATACATACATACATACATACATACATACATACATACATACATACATACATACATACATACATACATACATACATACATACATACATACATACATACATACATACATACATACATACATACATACATACATACATACATACATACATACATACATACATACATACATACATACATACATACATACATACATACATACATACATACATACATACATACATACATACATACATACATACATACATACATACATACATACATACATACATACATACATACATACATACATACATACAAACATACATACATACATACATACATACATACATACATACATACATACATACATACATACATACATACATACATACATACATACAGACAGACAGACAGACAGACAGACAGACAGACAGACAGACAGACAGACAGACACACACACAAACACACACACACATACATACATACATACATACATACATACATACATACATACATACATACATACATACATACATACATACATACATACATACATACATACATACATCAGAAATTATGTTTGTTAATATCAGTGTAATTTAACAAATGATTTTTGTTTATTTATTATAGAACTATTGTGAACTATATGCTGTGGAAGTTGGTAGAGAGAAACGTCTATGCAATGTCTCAGAGGTTCAGGGACCTTGTGCACCCGTTTTTCAAGGTCAGTAGTAAACAAAATTTAAAAAAATGTATCGATTTTGTAACTAGAACAAAAATGAACTGAATTTCGGAACAGGTCATGACTGGAGTCTCGGAAATAACTCCACAGTGGCAGATTTGCGTTGGAAAAGTTAAATCTCAATTTTCCACGGCAATTGGAAGGCTCTACATTGAAAAACACTTCAACCCGAAAGCTAAAGAAATCGTGAGTTAAAACGTAAAAATTTGTTTTAAAACAACGCTTGTATACTAATGTACTCAAAGGTTAAAAATAATATTAAAGTGTACATATTAACATTTGTTGAACTAAAATTTCTTGCTTTGAAGATTAAAGCGTTGGGCAATAAAGGTTATAGATATTATATAGATAACGCCCAACGCTCTTATCTTCAAAATGAAAAAGTTTAGTTCAAAAAATATTAATATGCACACGAGACGAGACGCGGTGTTTTCAAAAACAACGTTTGCGCTGAAACAAAGAAACAACAAGCAACATTGCAAGTTAATATAAGCGTTGTAAATTATTAGTATATCCAACCTATCAGAAATATCATGTCAAGTGTATTTTTCAGCAAAAATCTTTGCAGACAATAATTACTATTAAAAAAACTGTTACTGTTATTGGAAAGATAAAAAACTTTTAATAGTTTTTATTCATTTTATCAGGCCTTGGAAATGATCGGCAACATCAAAGAATCTTTTTTGTCTTTACTTGATGAAGTTTCTTGGATGTCAGATAAAGCTAAATCGGCTGCTAAAGAAAAAGTGAACAGCTCAAGCATTTCAGATAAACTTTTTTTTTATTACTAGCATTCATTTTATTAGATTTAGCAGCAAAAAATTAAGGAATAATGAACAAATAACTTCTACAAAAGATCCATCAGCAACGTTCATGTTTGAAGTGCAAAACATTTAAGATCACACATGCAAAGAGCTAAAGAAAATTTTAGAAACTTTCTGGATCTTTTAGATTTGTATATAAAACAAATAAAGGAAAAACGAGTTTTTAACACAAACTTTAATTTCAAATAGACCCGATTTAGAAATACGAAAGATGTTCAAATTAATTTTTTTTAATTGAATCATTTATTGTCATCCAATATAAAGCTATGCTGAAAGTTTCAGCTCTCTAGCTAGTCAAAAAGCTGGTTAAATTTTACTTGCAAGATTTGTGTACTGAGAAAGCCAAACACATACACACAAACAGAGATTGTAACCTAAATAAAAGTTTGTAATAAGTATATATTATTGAGCCAGTATTTTAATTATTTTGCACTTTTTAATGTTTTAAAATAATTACAAGTTTAAATCTCTCTCTCTCTCTTTTCTTTTTGGACAGGTCCACGCTATGGAAGATAACATCGGTTACCCGGATTATCTATTCAACGATACACACATCGATGAAGATTTTCAATTTGTGATATTTTTTCTACAACTAACTTGATAACATACTAATAAAAATGATATAATAATTATTATTAAAAAGTAACTTTTAAATGAATCCTAAAAACCGATTTTAAACTTTGAATAAAAGACGATATTTTGACCGATATTAATGTTACAGAAAGTCGTGATGAAGAGAGATGACTTTTTTGGGAACAACCAACGAACGTACAACCTTACGCGAGCAATCACTCTCCAATTATTAACTAAAAACACTGACAGATCGCAGTAAGAATAAATAATTGTAATTATGAATTTATTTTGAGTTATTTAAAACTTTTTATCTACGTTCTAGCAACCGGATCTGACCCATGATCCATGACCTGCACGTAGGTCATGAGATCGTTTACTGGGTTAGAACACGACTAACGATTGAACTGACTTGAACTTCTGTTCTTTTTTTTTGCTTTGTAGAAATACGAGTAAGTACCAGTACCAGTTGTACATCTCTGCATTAGAGGGCTGCGCGGGGACAAACTATTATCCCCAACCCCAACCATACCCGCAACTTACAACTCCATCTCCAACCGTCCCCGGAACACTTCATCCCCATCCCCCACCGTCCCCGAAATATTTCATCCCCATCCCCAATCATCCCCGTGGAGTATCATCCCCATCCCCGTTGCTAATGGACCCAATCCCCCATGCCATCCCCATCCCCGCACCAAAATTGTTTATTATTATTTAGTTTTTTTAGTTTATTAAGTGTATTAAATCTATGGCACAAATTAATTCATTTTGAATGCACTTGCCATTTTAGTAAACAGTCTCAAAACAGAATTAAACAGTATTTACACCGGTCATAATAAAAAGTAATTAAAACTAAAAAAAATTCAAAAGAGTCCGTGAATAAATAAAAGTCCATCAACACTGTCACCACTTAGCTGGGTACGTCGCTCGTCAACCGTACGTCCAGCTATGGAGAAGGCCCATTCAGAGGATGTGCTGGCAGCAGGCATATTTCCCAGTAGTCTTCGTGCTACTCGTATGGATAATACCTTTATGTCCGATATATTTTCTCTCTTTCTCTCTCTCTGTATATATATATAAACATATATATGGGCTTAGTAGACTAGTTAACACAGCGGGATTGGGCAATATCAAACACCGCAGTAACACCATCCCCGCGGTATTACCCCTACGATCGTCCGCATTACCCGCAATCCCCATTACCGTGCAGCTCTCTACTCAATCAGGACGGGCCGAGCCGAGATTTTTGTGTCAATTATAGGAATTATAAGACTATGAAAACGGCTTTATAAACTTGATTAATCTAACCATCCAATCGTATAAATTACGATTTATAAAATGCATATATATATATATATATATATATATATATATTCTTCCAGGTGGATTGTCATGCCTGCAACGATTAACGCCAATTACATTCCCAGTCACAACATAATCGGTATGAATTATATTGTATTTCTTAAAACCTTCAAATTTACTTTTATTTCGTTCAGAGGTATTTTCGTAAAATAGCTTAGACGTAGAATTCTATTTTTTCGAAGGGCACAAAGAGCAAAGTTTAGTCTGGTCCGTAGGGTCCCAATGAACTCTACGCCAATGAAAGATAGATAGCTAATTAAGTATTCTTAGGATATCATTTTACTGACGTTGATAATAAAAACTTAAAATCTGATTTATATTTAAGCTTTTCCTGCAGCCTTTTTACAAGATCCTTTATATCACGAAGACAATCCCAAGTGAATGCTTTATTAATAATTAATAATACAATCAAATTATTGGCAGTTTTTTGTTTGTTAAAACACATTCCTGCCATGATGTCAGATTTTATAATTTTTTCCTTTTTTCAGATATCTCAACTTTGGTGGAATTGGCTCCATAATTGGGCACGAGATCGTACATGGATTTGATAACATGGGTCGGTTTGTAACAATCTCTAGAAATGTTTAAAAACCCCTATTGTTAATGTTTAAGAATTTGTGGTTTACATAATAATAATTAATAATAATAATAATAATAATAATAATAATAATAATAATAATAATAATAATAATAATAATAATAATAATAATAATAATAATAATAATAATAATAATAATAATAATAATAATAATAATAATAATAATAATAATAATAATAATAATAATAATAATAATAATAATAATAATAATAATAATAATAATAATAATAATAATAATAATAATAATAATAATAATAATAATAATAATAATAATAATAATAATAATTGTAGGAAGCTTATTTGATAAGAACGGAAACATGAGAAATTGGTGGCCCGATAAGGATAGGATGGAATTCACCAATCGAGCACAGTGTCTGATTGAGCAGTACAGTAAATACAAAGTCGAATTAATAAACGAAACGGCTAGTTTTAGTTTTAATGGAAATTACTAAGTGATTCTTTTAACAAAGAATATGAATTCATTTTCAAAATATTTTTTTATAACAAACTGTTTATTAATCAAGTAGATGGATTTTTTTTATCTATTAAGTAATCCCATTTTCGTTTTAAAACCTATTTTTATGTAGCCATTAAATAAACTAGTTTTAATTTAGTCAAAATTCAAGTTAACTTTTTAAGTATATTCTATTTTAATTTTGTATTGTCATCAGCTTAATGGTCATGTTACCCTTGGGGAGAACATTGCGGACAACACTGGTCTCAAAGTAGCCTATTTAGTAAGAAGTGTTGATTTCTCAAAATAAAAATAAATATACTCAGGATCGGATAAAGGTGGGTACTATTGATGCTCAGAGGCGGGCAGGTATCCCCGGTTGTCAAATACCCTAGCTGCGCCCCTGTTGATGCTGTGTCATTAGGTCTATTTCTGAGATAGGCCCTGATGATAACTATCATTTTTTAGAAGGTTTATTGTACATACAAGAAAAAAAACTTTTTTGTGCAACTTGATCAGATTCAATCTCACGTTAATTCGGTCCTGAGTATACTAATATTAAAGGGTTTATCAACATTATTTTGAAAAGTTGTATTATTTAACAATTTGACTAACTGAACCAATTCTGTGTGTTTAGTCTTTACTTTGCAGCTTGTATATCTTTTTTCACTTCTAGGCCTATCAAAATTGGATAAAAAAAAATGGCCACGAGAAACGCCTACCCGGTTTGAATTTTACACCCAACCAGCTCTTTTTCATTCAATTTGGCCAGGTTTGTTTTGAAAATGTAATATTTTATTTTCATTAAAAATTAAAATCATAATAAATGGCCAGGTTTGTTTTGAAATTAAAATACCTTATTTTCATTAAGAATTAAATTAATAATAAACAAATAAATTTTAAATTTTAATAGAATTGGTGCAACGTTGCTAGGCCGAACTATTTACACGATACACTCAACATAGATAGTCACTCCCCTGGAAAGCAAAGGTCAGTTTTTTCAAGGTCATATTGTAATAAAGAAAATTACTGCGATAACCAGGAGGCGTTTGACATAACAAAGGTAGCCTTATCACAACGTTCAGACAATGCTTTGAAGCTCTGACGATCAAAAAATAAAAAACAAAATGAAACTTAAGTATTTCTATCATGATTTGAATGCTACAGTATAATAGACTTCAAAAAGTTAAATAAATTGATAAATCGCTGCAAAAATGCTGTAATTACAAATGGTTAAAAATTAATTTCCAATTTAAAAAAAAATCATCACATGTGTTTTTACCGATTCAGAGTCATCGGAAGTATAACGAATCTAAACGAATTCTCCGAAGCTTTCAACTGCCCTGCTGGATCTCCAATGAACCCGACTGAGAAGTGCAAAGTGTGGTGAAGAAATGCAAAGTGTGGTGAAGAAATGCAAAGTGTGGTGAAGAAATGCAAAGTGTGGTGAAGAAATGCAAAGTGTGGTGAAGAAATGCAAAGTGTGGTGAAGAAATGCAAAGTGTGGTGAAGAAATGCAAAGTGTATTGAAGAAATGGCCTCGTTAGGATTTTTAATGTTTCCCGTTTTTTTTGCTTTCAGTGGATCAAATACTTGTTTTTTTTATTTATTTCTCATTTTTTACAATGTTGAAGACGGAATATTTCATAAGGAAAAAGGAATATCATAAGGAAAGGAAATAGATCTAGCTGTTTATTATGTCCAGCTATCGTTAAAATGGTGGCTGTATACTAAACAGGACAATGTGTTTTAAAAGGTTCATAAAGGGTTATTGTAGATAACTACTTTATTTTCATTTATAACTAATTTGTTTATGAAAAGTTTAAGTTTGAATTGTATTTTTCCATTTTGTTCTTGTATTTGTACACTCACGCTTTCTACGTTTTGTGGACGGACATGTTTGCACTGAGTCATTTTGTAAAACTTTTAATAAATGAGAAAATTTTATTATTTAGCGACTGTTGTTTTTTTGTAGTAATATAAAATTGGTTTATGATGTTGCTCAAAGCTGGCAAACTCGTTGCGGCTGGCTAAGGGGTTTCAAGTGGCTAACAATTATACCTACATTTGTATTGACTATCAGAGAATAATGAGTTAAAAAATAAGTACTTAAAAGTATACTAAACTTGCTTTTCGTTATTTTCTCTGAAATTACTCGTGTAAACAATTATGCCTAATTTCTATAAAATGTTATAAATAAAAAAAGTCTATTTTATTAGGCTCAGCAAAAACTTTTTACATTTTTATATTGAGTTTTAGGACGAATGCCCATATAAAAAAAGGATTTCTAGAAATTGCTTCAAAGCGGGGCATTCCAATGACTAGGAAGTCTGGGAGCTACTGGGAAGAAATAAACTGAACGGTGGTTGTTTACTTGGAAGATGGCGGTGTGTTAAGCGGTTATATATAAAGAGTGGCAGAAAAGTATATTACTGCTAACCTTGGATTGAGTTAGTTCGTGCAGTGTCTCACTGTGTTGCAAGGATCTTCTCGCAGATTTAGATCGTCTGATGATTGTTATTCAACGAGTGTTGTAAATATTTTAAATAGAAATTTGTATTTATTCATTCATTTTATTTATGGTTTTTCTTGCGTGTTTGAAAAGGTAAGATTTTTATTGGTTATTTCTGTATATTATATTTCCTGACTTGAACTTGATAGCATGGAATTCAGTCTTTACATGAACGATTTCAACCTGTAGACTTCGAGCCGGAAAACGCACTGCGTAGCCTACCTCTAAAAAAAAGATTTGAAGAATTTAGCGGTTATTTTGTTTTTAAATAACCTAAAACAACTGGAAGTGATGATAATGATAGTGAAATCGAGTTTATGTTAGGATTGACAAGCTGCTTGCAGCTTATTAAATAAAATAATAAATAAATAAATAAATAAATAATAATTAATATAATTTAATAATTAGCAAAGTAATATATAAATAACAAAAATATTTTATTGCTTTGAGCAACGTTAAGTAAGGCGTGTGTTCAGAGGTAGGTAGAAGGTTTTGTTCTATACTACAAACCTTCAAGGGAAAATTCATTTATAGTCATTCAACTGCATTTACACGTTTATGTACGGTTTGCAGATAATAATGTTTCTTTGAAGATGCTTTAGACATCCATAGGCGTATAGTTTGGGGGGGGGATAGTGATGGGCCGACTGCTTCTCCCGGGTCAAGTTTTGCCCCTCACTGTCGGAAAGGTCGTTGGAAGTCTGAAAAGTTAAACAAGGGCATTTTTACTTATCGTGTTTTAAAATTGTGCATTTTGAAAACAATTTGATGTGAAAATCTGCAGATATTGGTAAGACCTCGATCTTTATACAGCTGGAAATATTTCCACCCTAGCCTCCCCGGTCTGCGATTTTGTGCATCTCTCCCCTTTGCCCCATTCATGAAAAATAAGAATTCTACGTCTTTAGTAGGTAGGCTACACATTAGGTACTTTCGAGTTTGATTAAGTAAATGAGGATTTGAAAAAAAAATTGAGAGCGAAATGTTTTAGCTAAGCAAATTACTTTTTAACTGATATAAGATATTTTTAAATCTTATGCTTTATGCTGAATATGAAAGTATAAGCCTCTGCTCTAATAGCTATAACTTCAAACAAGTTTTTAACTTGTTTACGGTGTCTAAAAAGTTCAAAGATTTTTAACCGAGATCTTATTTCAGAATTTGGGATTTTTCTGCTCAAATAACACTCGTACTTCAAATTGGGTGCGTTTTTGCGCTTTTTTTATGTCGTGTGCATTAGATTTAGCATCAAGGACGACTCGTACCTGGTGCCCTGGTAATCCCACGGCCACCCCCATGTCCCATACTGGGCCTGGAATAAAAATGTGTGTCGCCGACCCAATAAAAATACGGAAAACTGATTCGGCCATGAATGTATGTTACACCGGGAATCGAACCCGTGCAATTGAGGCGCTCCATCTAGGTACAAGGCCTATTTTTTATTCTGAAATTCACCGACCGATTTGTCTGAAAATAATTTTTTATTATTAAGCTTTATTATTTATCGTCTCCTCAACAAAGATAACAATAAACGAGATGTTGAAAACTTTTTCTTCGTCTTTGTCATTTCACGCTGATATGTTACTTTGATTTTTAGCATTATTATTTGAGTGAGTTATTTATTATATTATTGTAGTATTTCATTTATTTTTTGCAGTTTAGCCTCTGTTTTAGAAGCTCTCGAAAAATCGAAATCAGTGTGCTTGCTTTGTCTCGACAGCGCAGTAGGTATGCTAGTGGAGGCAGGGTAGGAAGGGAAAAAATCAGAAAAATGTGCAAAAATGCATTTTGAGCTTTGTTTAATATGTATTAAAAATTTTGCTTTCTTAAAAAAAACTTGATTTGTTAGAAAATTATAATGGTAAAAAAGCATTCAAAATTTGAGAAAAAAATAAAAAATGTTCAAATATTTAAATCTAAGCGTGGCTGGTTTGAAATGGTATACTTTTTTTCTAGTGTTGAAATAAAGTAAGGTGGTTATTTTATTCAACAGTTTAACCGGTTCGTGAGAACTATAAGGAGTAAAGTTCATCATATAACCATTTAACAGTCGATTTCACACTCCAGCCAGTGCCTGATTACACGCACGCGTTTGTGTATGTTTATGTGTTGCTGGTGTGTGTGGGTGGTTTGTGTGCGTGTGTGTGTAAATAGTATAAATAGCATCTGATTTCCACTAAATTAGCAATATCCAAAAAAAGAATAATACTACGGTCATTTTCTAAAAACCAGATACTATACAAAAAATATATCAATTGATAAGCTGGTGGGGGATGCATCTCTCCACCCTTCCCTGCTTGTACATACGTATATATAGATATACAAAAAAATATGTGTGTGAGAACATTCGCTTATCACATCCAAATCGCAGGAGCAATCTAAACAACATTTAACATGCATGTACACTTCATTGATGAGAAAATTTTGAAAAAAAAAAAAGTAATTTATTGGACGTTTCATTGGCAAAAAAAAAACTAAACAAAAAAACTGGTAACACTGTCACTAAGCTATATAATAGCGGGAAAATTATGCCCCCTGAAAAATGCTGAATTTATCTCCCTGTGGTCTAGTGCTCTAAACACTGGCATGGTTATCCGGAGTACCCGGGCTCGATTACAGGTTCAGGATCGTAGTTTATCTGAGCAAGAAATTAACTCACACTTCTTAGGCCAACTCAGTCTTTCATCCTTGACTGGTCGATAAATGAGTACCAACCAGTTTCAAGACTGGGGGTAATAGGGCTCAGCACATCCCAATTTCGGATACACGTGCGAGTAGGAGGAAACTGTGTGACCCCATATGCACAAGCCACTCCCAACCCCTCTGAGGTTTCAGATTTCACAACAGTAGAATGCGCCTTATTAATTCCTACTACTACTACTACTACTACCACTACCACTACCACTACCACTACCACTACCACTACCACTACCACTACCACTACCACTACCACTACCACTACCACTACCACTACCACTACCACTACCACTACCACTACCACTACCACTACCACTACCACTACCACTACCACTACCACTACCACTACCACTACCACTACCACTACCACTGCCACTGCCACTGCCACTGCCACTGCCACTGCCACTGCCACTGCCACTGCCACTACCACTACCACTACCACTACCACTACCACTACCACTACCACTACCACTACCACTACCACTACCACTACCAATACCACTACCACTACCACTACCACTACCACTACCACTACCACTACCACTACCACTACCACTACCACTACCACTACCACTACCACTACCACTACCACTACCACTACCACTACCACTACCACTACCACTACCACTACCACTACCACTACCACTACCACTACCACTACCACTACCACTACCACTACCACTACCACTACCACTACCACTACCACTACCACTACCACTACCACTACCACTACCACTACCACTACCACTACCACTACCACTACCACTACCACTACCACTACCACTACCACTACCACTACCACTACCACTACCACTACCACTACCACTACCACTACCACTACCACTACCACTACCACTACCACTACCACTACCACTACCACTACCACTACCACTACCACTACCACTACCACTACCACTACCACTACCACTACCACTACCACTACCACTACCACTACCACTACCACTACCACTACCACTACCACTACCACTACCACTACCACTACCACTACCACTACCACTACCACTACCACTACCACTACCACTACCACTACCACTACCACTACCACTACCACTACCACTACCACTACCACTACCACTACCACTACCACTACCACTACCACTACCACTACCACTACTACTACTACTACTACTACTACTACTACTACTACTACTACTACTACTACTACTACTACTACTACTACTACTACTACTACTACTACTACTACTACTACTACTACTACTGTTCAATCATTTATTTTGGTCATCCTTCCATGCACAAAGGTCCGGAATTCTCAAACCCATTTCGGTTTTAATTCGCGGTTCTCTTTTTGTGATGAATCCCTTTGATTGGAATTTTTCTTCCAGTTTGCGAACGATGATGTCGTGACGTTCTTGCCTAGGTCCATCACTCTTGGGACAGATTTGAATCATGTGTCCTAATGATTCAGGTATTCTGCATCCAGCGTCGCATGACGTATCGGCCAATGGTCGTCCCCGCGATGCCCTAAGCTTGTTGTAGAGAACGGCTGCACGAACTTTAATGCACTTGATGAATACATCTGATGGCACTCTGCTATTGAGTCTTTTTCGTCTCAGAATAGGGGCCCATTGCCTCAGCTGCAAAATTCCCATCCCTCCGCTTCTAAGAGGAGCATGGAAGAATGGCACAGGCGTATCCTTTGGCAACCTAAGCCAGCGCCTCACGGCAGCTCTAATTTGTAAGTCGGCGGCAGTTAATGAAGACATCGTTATAAAATCGAATGTCAGATGGTGGACCAAACTTGGCAAGACATGCGTTCTGAGAATATACATTCTTTGAAATGGTTTCAGAGGTGCTCTTGATATTGCGTGTAAAGAACTTTGAATAAAACTGACAATTGAAGTAACTATCTTTTTTTGGTCCAACTTCAGTACCAAGATACTTGTACGTTTCTTCAATATGCAAAGTTCTTATATTGGAATTTTGCACTTTTAGATATGAGTGGGGGTTTACAATCCATAGTTTTTTCTTGCTTGTGACTTCAGTTCTTAACGACGCGCATTTGCTGGGATTCATGTGCAAGCCAACATTTGCTAGAGCACTTTTAACTTGTTCCACCAGCATTTGCATTCCTACGTCAGTTGACGACATGAGAACTAAATCGTCAGCAAAAGCGATGTAATTACATTTGACAGAATCCTCGTTTCCAGAAACTCCGATTGACTGATCAACTTCATTCATTATCATATCAATCACTGCATTGAACAAGAGCGGTGACATGGGATCACCCTGTTTCACACCTCTGTTTACTGGGAATTTATGACTATTTTCTTTTCCCAGTTTCATGTGAACATAGCAACCGTTATACAAATCAGTCAAATACTTGAGAAGCAACGGAGGAGTTCCGAGACGAGTCGCCGCTCTAATGATTGATCCTTGTGAAACTATGTCGAAAGCTTTACTGACATCAACAAACGTCAAATTCAATTTCCGTAACTGCTCTCGTTTTTTTACTAATCAACGATTTAACCAACCAAATATTGTCTGCAAGACCATCTCCTGAACGGAATGCTTTCTGTCGTGGTGACAGTACTGCTCCATGCGCCTGCAGAGGACGCGATGAAATAGTCGACTGATGATCGAGCTGACTGTAATTGGTCTGAACTCGGATGGATTTTCTGTTCCTTTCTTCTTTGGAATGCAGGTTACAATGCCAATTTTTAATGCCGAGGGAGGCATTCCTGTCAAAAGCCACAGTGACATGTGTGCCGCCAACTCCTCAATTGCAACTTTGCAGAGATGGCTTTTCTTCACGCCGTCAATTTCAGGAGCTGAATCTTTAAGCTTCTTTATAGCTGTTATTAGCTCTCCACTGGTGACCGGCGATTCCATTTCATATTTCACTGCTGAAGTAACGATAACTGGTCTCACATCCACCACTTTAGAGTCCTGAATAAAAACTCTTTCCCAATACTCAAGCAGCTGATCGTGAGGAACCGGCCTGACCTCTTGTTCATAATCACCATTCAGAACCGAGCGAGCACCAAGAGCTAAATTTTTTTTTAAACAGCTGTTGCACTCTTGAATAGCACTCGCGTCTTTCTTTCTGTTTTTTAGCTCTTTTTGATGAACTGTTTTCCGTTTTGACAAACTTCCTGGTGTGATTTTCAGATGCACTCAAAACTGGATTTTTTTTTGTAGTAATTTTTTTGTCGTTTTGGACTTTTGCCATTTTGAGTCTGTCATTGAATTCTTTCTCGAGGAGATTTCGTTTTGTTTCCGCATCTGTCCAGGCATTCAAAAAACTGGAGAATTCGTCTTCCGTCAATTTGAAGAGTCGATACCTTTCTATAACAAACTGTTTCAAAGAACTCTGGCTGCTGGGATTTCTAAGATTAGAAAGGATTGCAAAAATATTCGATATTGTGAAGTGTTTCTTATTCTTTAGATAGCGTCAGTGGTCAGAGCAGGAAAATGATCGTGCAAAGCAAGATTAATTCGTTTCTTTTCTTTTACGGTTAATTGAAGTTCTGCCTCAGCCAACTTTTTCCAATCTGATTTTATGTCTGGAATAATTCTGTCTTGAACTGTGTCGGTGTCGTTGTCCCTGTTTGAACGGTTGCCAGAAATATCCTGCGATCTGTCATCATATTGCTGCAAAAACGTCTTGTACTCTGGAAGTCTTCTATGACATTTAATTGCTTCTAACGTACGATGATTAAATCTTTTCTGTAGTTCAATATTTATTCGTTTCACACCAACCCCAGCTAATTCCATTTCTAATTTTGCCAACATCTTAGATTCTTCCTCGAGCCATCCTGACTT
>OZ022239.1:29374206-29576706 GCA_963978895.1 Erpobdella octoculata
TTTGTTTTGTTGATTTTATTGTAAAAGGAGCCCTGAGGTGTTACACAAAAGGGCGCTTGAAATCCAAATAAACTTAAACTTAAACTTAAACTTAAACTTAAACTTAAACATGATTCAGATACTTTTAAGTTTTGTTTCATTAATAAATTTGCACCAAAACAGCTGTGATTAATTTATTCTCAATATTAAAATACTGACATTCATTCTAAAGAGTTGAATAGTACACTCCACACTTAGGCCCAAACGCGTATTGGTACGCTAATGGGTTGTGATTCCAGATGTTATATCTAGAATTCCATGGGTTATCTAGGGTTAACTTCCCGTGTCTATGTAAATAGCGTGTTCTTTGAAGTTTCCTATTCCAAAGGAACCTTCGCAAGCGCCTCCGACTTTATCTGGCGCTATATAAATAATTCATTCATATATATATATATATATATATATATATATATATATATATATATATATATATATATATATATATATATATATATATATATATATATATATATATATACATATATATATATATCTTCAAACCTGGTTTCAATTAAATTAAATTAATGATTTTATCAAAATCTGAAGTTTTGTGTGTGTAGTGCACATGAATGGCTTCTTATAATACAATTTAAATAGAAATAAAAATAAGTAGCTTATATCAGAAGTTTTGAAAAAAGGTTTTAACCTTGGAACTTAAGTTCTTTATTGTTTTTGTTTATTACAAACCTATTCTACATTGCTATGAAAATATTCCAAAAAAAGAGTTAAGAAATTTGAGATCTGAACAAAATTGGGCGTTTCAAAACACATATATTATTATGATAATTATTATCGTTACTTAAAAAATATACACATTAAAAACCAATTAAGAAACAAACATTTTTATATAAAATTATGATATTTATTTATTAATTACTTTCAGGAAAAGAAAAAGAGCCATGTATGACGAAGCATTGTATTTCTACATGTGAGTGCAATTAATAAACATTATCTTTCATAACCTCATTGAAAAGATTAACTTTTAGTTGCGATCAGAGTAGCTAGGTGAGTGAATATTTCACATGCTTTTCAACTATAACTACCATTTGTCTGTTGCTTGTTTGTAAGCGGAATCTTGTAATCGATACCTAAACAACTTCCCGATTAGCTAGATGTTTGAGACTTTCAGTAAACATAGAATGGATATACAAAACATTTTTGTTAAGATTTGTTTCAAATGTTTTATTATCTTCTTTTTAGTAAGCATGGAAGTTCTTCCGTTCCCTTACAAACGTAACCGAAAAGTCGGTTTTTATCGGTTGTCGGAAGTTCGGAATAAAATTATTTCCGACCCCGAAAAAAACCGAACGTTCGGAATTATTTTTCGTAAATGTCGGGGTTTTTCGGAATTCCGTAAAAAAATTAAACAATTAATTTCACTGATCATCATCTTAGATCAATGAAATATTATAATTCTATCATATCTTTCCTTTTTTTCTGTTTGCGATAATGGAAACATGTCAATACGTATAGTTTTGTGTACGTCGCTGAAGTTAGCAACGGTAGCTAATTTTGCCTGCATTATATATGGAAAATTCAAAGTTGAAGCATTTTATTTTCTTCAACATTTTTGAATAGAAAATTAAAAAAAACGATCTGTACTATTTTCAACTAAATCCTTCAGTTATTAACGGAGTTATATGCTAAAAACTATTGCGATTGAATCGCTTATATCTCTATTTATAATGTAGGTACTCGCTAAGCTACTCAATAACCGTTGCTAACTCTTCACGCATTTTACATAGAAAATTCAAACTTGATGTATCTTAATAAAATTTACACATTTGAATAGATAATTCAAAAACAAATCAATTTGTACAAGTCTCGTCAAAATGACTAAAAAATTAAGAGAGTAATTCAGTAATTTTCGGCTGTTCCGTATAATTTCCGAATATCCTCGATCATTCGGAAACGGATTTTGAAAGTTCGGAATGAAATTATTTCCTCCGAACCTGATTAAAACCGAACGTTCGGAAGAAAAATATTTCCGATTACTTCCGTACCCGAATAAAACCGAATGACAAACCTCCATGCTTACTTTTTAGTGCATTAGAAAAGTTTAGAATTTAAAAAAAAATTATGTTTATTTATATATATATATATATACTAGCGGGGGCACCCGGCGTTGCCCGGGGTTTTTAGGGGTTTACCTAATAATGCGTTTCTTTTTCGCTCCCGTTTCCTTCCCGTTTGCGCTCCTGCTCCGTCGTTATCCGTTCCCTGTCGCTTTCCCGCTCATTTTTTTGCTCTCAGTTGCCCCCCCCCCCTAGATCCAATTCTACATACATACATACATACATGCATGCATACATACATACATACATACATACATACATACATACATACATACATACATACATACATACATACATACATACATACATACATACATACATACATACATACATACATACATACATACATACATACATACATACATACATACATACATACATACATACATACATACATACATACATACATACATACATACATACATACATACATACATACATACATACATACATACATACATACATACATACATACATACATAAATACATAATACATACATACATACATACATACATACATACATACATACATACATACATACATACATACATACATACATACATACATACATACATACATACATACATACATACATACATACATACATACATACATACATACATACATACATACATACATACAGTGATATTCAAGTTAACTGTAACACTAACTGAAATCGGAAAATAATAGAAAAATAACGGTCAGTTAAGTGTAATAGTAATAGTAACTGAAATACGGCAAATAACTCTAACTGTAATAGTAACTGAATAATAAATTCAGTTAAATAATACAAAAATAATTATTAACTGAAAAATATTTTTAAGGTAATTTTTTTCTAAATAAATTAATTATTAGATTTATTTTTTTATCTAAAGATAAAAATCGAGTTCTTTGGTGTTACCTAACAAATAGTATATATGGTGCTGTTTAGTTATTCGCGGCCATTGTAAAGGACTATAAACTATTATAAAAAAAAAAAAAAAAAAAAATATTCGCGGCCTTTTGTTATTTTTGATAGTTGATAGTGCTGTTGCGATCGTTCTGTAGAAAATGTTCAAGAACAATAGTGGCAGAAAACAAGAAAGTAGTGTATGGAAATATTTCGATTATGAGCTATCAGTTGACAAGTCAAAGTGCAAGATCGAAAACTGCGGTAGCTTTTTAAAAGGAAAAAATGCAACGAACTTGATGAATCACTTAAAAAGCAAGCACAACGAAATAGCAAATTCTCTGATATTAAAAGAAAAGGACAATGCCCATCCCGCTCAACTCATTCAACCTACACTGCAGGTAAATGTTTTAAATATTTTTTTAATTAAACTCCTCCGAAACGGCTGAACCGATTTTTATGAAATTTGTGTACATTTGGTAGGTCTGAGGATAGGGGGTAGGTTATTTAGTTTTTTTTTCAGTGAGGAGTTCAATCACAAACACTACGACACGAGATTTATATTTATATATATATATATATATAGCTAGTATATACATAGTAATACTTAATATTGGATATCAAAATCGGTTATCTAAATATTTCTGACTTCGATTAATCAGAATTTTGCACTATTCCGTGAAATCAGATTTCCGATTCAAAATCCGTTAAGTCGAAGATTCAAATAAATAATCTGACAAATGTATAGAATGACTTTTTTATCAATACCTTTTTACAGTTCTTAGTGCCGCCCAGTTCGCAACCAAGCTTGCCAAGTTTTATCCAAGGAGAGAACAAAAAAAAGCAAAAATGGGATAAAGATGCACCCCAGACCAAACTGCGAGATGAACTTTGGTCAAAAATATTTATAAGCACTGGTCTGCCAACTACATTTTTAAATAACACGGATGTTCAAGAATACCATACAGTTACTGATCCGAAATATTCATTGCCAAGTGTGTGTTTAAATGTATTTTTTAATTTAAATTAATTTTTATAAATTAGATAAAAATTCTTGTGCAGGTTCATCTGGAATGATAAAACTCCTAAATGCAGCACACCGTGGCATGAGTTTTAGTATCCAGGAAGATCTTAATCTTGCCCGATATATTGTCATAAGCATGGACTGCTGGTCTAAAAAAAGCCTGACAGCATCATATCTGGCTGTGTCAGCTTCATTTTACAGTCCATCCCAAAATCAACCAGTGCATGTTGTTTTGAATTTACATCAGATTGCTCATCCACATACAGGGGATATGTTGGCTGATAAACTTCTTACTACTCTAACAGCTTGGAACATCAGCAGGTCAAAAGTCTTGTTTGTTGTTACAGATAATGGATCAAACATGATCAAAGCTGTAAAAGTAGCTAACATAGAAAAGGAAAATTTCAATGAGCCAGATAGTGATTATTCAGATGATGAAGCACTTGATTCAGTGACAGAAGACAGTGTTATGGAAGACTCATCCCTAGAAGAAATTGTTCAACTGCATAGACTACCGTGTGTTGCACACACTTTACAACTGGTTGTCAAGGAACTTGAAAAGAATAACACTTATCGAACCTTGTTATGTAAAGTAAAAGGATTGGTGAAATTTATCAAAATCTCATCAGTGGCACAAGAAAAATTAATAAATTTGTGTGGAAAAGTTGTTGTAAAGAATTGTATAACAAGGTGGAACTCAATACTGTTTGTTGTTGATAGATTGTTGACGATTCGGGCTCCCTTAGAGCAAATCTTAAAAGAATTGAGACACGATTCTCTAACTAACACAGAATGGGAATCTGTTGCAGATTTACATAAACTCTTACAGCCTTTTGCAGAGATGACAGATAATCTGCAAACTGACACACTTTCTCTGTCATCACTCATTCCTGCTGTAGCTGAGTTAACTCTTCACCTCCAAGATACAACATTACCAAAATTGCAGGCTCAGATGTTGCTTCAGTCTCTGCGAAAAAGGTTTGCTAAATTTTTAGACGCTTCATCGCCAGAATTTGATGCCTTACCTGCAGCTGCTTGCTTACTGGATCCAAGTGTTTCAGCATGCCTTATGCGTGATGATATGTTGAAGCTTGTTGATGCTGCAAAAACATATATCAAAGAAAAGGTAAAGTATGGTTTATGATTAAAATGTAGATTAAAGTAAAAATTCTAGATGGCCTTGGGATTTGTCTTATAGTTTATTCATTTATTTAACAGGTGTTAAATTCTACATTTATGCCAGCAAGTGTTGCATCTTCATCTTCTGATGAATTGTACCAACCTCCGTTAAAAAGATTTAAGAGGCTTGCCCAAGAAATGCAAGCTTCCAGTTCTCCGAGCAAGCAATCTAGGCACGGAAGTTCTGTTGAAGAAGAACTTAATGCCTATCTTGGTGCTTCAAAAAGATTAGCTGCTAATGAAACTGGATTAAGTTTCTGGACAGCCTCAGAGGCAGTGTATCCTCTAATAGCGGCCTTCGCTAAAGACCTTATCTCTGCACCTGCTTCAGAAGCATATGTGGAGCGCATCTTCTCGGTTTGCAGTGATATGACTGCAGGAAAAAGAAACAGGCTCTCCAAAAATCTAGAAACTCGTGTTTTTTTGAAAATGAACTCGAAGTTTTACCATTTTGTAAATAAATAAAAAAATCTAGATTTTTTTTTGGCTGTGTATAAAATCTACAGTTAACTGTAACTTTAACTTAAAAATAAATAAGTGTAATAGTAACTGAAAAATGTTTGTGGAAAAATAACTTTAACTGAAACTGAAAAATGTTGTAACTTTAACTGTAACTGTAACTGAAAAGTTGTAACTGAAATATCACTGCATACATACATACATACATACATACATACATACATACATACATAATCCCGTTTCCGTTACCGCTCACGCTCACGCTCAATTTCTTCTTTCCACTCTTTCCTAACTTCTTTTAGCCCATAAAACGTAAAATAGATTTGCTAAAAGTTGTTTGAAGCCTTCAAATGTGGTTACGTAAACTAAATTTGAATTTTATTACACAAATTACCTTTGATGGTCGTACATAAGCACTTTCGGCCTGGAAAGTTTTTTAGCCTACCTGAGCCGGGAAATTCTTAACATTGCTCTCCTGTATGAAAACTTCTTCCTTGCCAAATTTCATCAAGATAGCTCTCATGCTCCGCTCATTTTGCAACCAATTTTAATCTTTTTTCACAAAAACTTTCTACCATTGCCTCTCAAGCTTGTGTAAAAATTGCACTACGATTGAATGAATGATGTAGCAATGCATAAAGGACATCTATACTTACATACATATTCTCATATATATATAGTTCCCGTCCGCTCACCCGCTCCGCTCCGCTTATTTTGTGACAGATTTCAATTTTTTTTCTATATTTAATTCCCCTTGACTCTCAAGGTTGTGTGAAAATGTCATTACAATTGGATGAATGGTGTAGCAATGCATAAAGAACATACTTATATACATACAAACATTCATTTATATATATATACTAGCGGGGTTACCCGGCGTTGCCCGGGGTTTTAGAGGTTTTTCTAATGTTTGTCCCTCTCGCTCCCGTTTCCTTTTCCACTTTCCCGTTTTCGTCGCGTTCCCGGTCGCTTTTCCGCTCTCGGTCGTTTTCCAGCTCCCGGTCGCTTTCCCGCTCAGAAGTTTTGTTATCGATTTTCTCTCTTGCTCGCGTTTCCTTCCAAGCTTGCTCTCCCGATTCCAGTCGCTTTCCGCGTTCCCGGTCGCTTTCCGCGTTCCCGGTCGCTTTCCCGTTCCCGGTCGCTTTCCCGTTCCCGGTCGCTTTCCCGTTCCCGGTCGCTTTCCCGTTCCCGCTCACGCTTGCTCTCCCGTTCCCGGTCATGCTTGCTCTCCCATTCCCGGTCACGCTTGCTCTCCCGTTCCCGGTCATGCTTGCTCTCCCATTCCCGGTCACGGTTGCTCTCCCGTTCCCGTCCCCGTTCACGCTCATTTTCTCTTTTCCATTCTTTCATAACTTCTGTTAGCCTATAAAACGTAAAATAGATTTGCTAAGACTATATATATATATATATGAATGTTTGTGGGTTAGTTTGTCTATTATAGAAACGGGAAAGCGACCCGGAACGGACAGCGAGTGGGAGCGGGAATGCGACACGGAACGGAAAGCGAGCGGGAGCGGAAGTGCGACCGGCAGCGGAAAACGACCGAAAACGGGAAAGCGAACAGGAGTGGGAAAGCAGGTGGGAAAGGAAACGGGAGAGAAAGAGACAAACATTGGAAAAACCTCTAAAAAACCCGGGCAACGCCGGGTATCTCCGCTAGTACATACATAAACACAGACACACATACATGCACATACACATACATACATACACACATACATACGCACATACATATATATATAGTTCCCGCTCGCTCACCCGCTCCGCTCCGCTCATTTTGTGACGGATTTCAAAAAATTTTTCTCTATATTTGATTCCCCTTGACTCTCAAGATTGTGTGAAAATTTCATTACGATCGGATGAATGGTGTAGCAATGCATAAACGCCATTAACATATATACATATATACAAACATTCATTTTTATATATATAGATAGATATAATTGTTATCTTTGATTATATATATATATGTATATATATATATATATATATATATATATATATATATATATATATATATATATATATATATATATATATATATATATATATATATATATATATATATATATATATAAAAGGCAACGTATGTTCATTAATAACGCCAAAACCAATGAAGGGATTTGCACGAAATTTTACATAATAAACATTTACCACCTAACAAATAATCTCATTTATTTAAAAAAATTGTTTTGAATGTTTTTAGAAAATTAATTTTTAGAAATATTTTATCTATGCAATTTTAGAAAATTAATTTTTAGAAATATTTTATCTATGCAATTATATCGCGGCTTAACGAGCTTAGGGTTGCTTTCGACTTCTGTTCCGTCGTTGTTGGTTGTCGCGATTTCTCAAAATCAAAAGTGAGTATTATTTTACTTATATCAATTATATCAATATATCAAAAGTAATATATAATATACTATATACTATACTATTATTTTTTTAATTACTGTATATCGTTCAAATGTTTTTGAATGTTTTAGAAAATTAATTTTTTTAAATATTTTCGCTATTGTATCAGAGCTATGTTTTGTTTACATTCGCTGTTTATCGTCTCGGTTTCTCGAAATCAAAGTAATTTAAAAACTTAGGCTACTATTCTTATATTATTTACTTAGGCTACTATTTTTATATTATTTAATTGTTAATTATTGTTGTGTATATATTAAATTGTAAATTGTTTCGGTCGTTGTGTGTCAGGCTATCATTATCGCTCTACCAGTCTAACCACTCTAACCAATCTAACCACTCTAACCTCTAACAGATATTATTTTGTGCTACTTTTAGTCTAACAGATATTATTTTGTGCTTACAGACAAGAAAATTGAAAAATTTATTGTGAGTGAGTATATCAATATAACTATTAATGTATTTTAAGTATAATAGTATAACTATTAATGCACCTTATGGAAAAACAAAAAACATTGTGTATCAGAAAGCTTTGCAATAAAATGACTGTATGTGTTTGTTGTATTTCTTTTAATTAAAAATCAAAAGTATCTGCATAAATGTTTCAATAGATGCAAAGATGCCCGGGCAAACGAGCGGTTAAGGAAACGG
This sequence comes from Erpobdella octoculata, assembly GCA_963978895.1. Taxonomy (NCBI): domain Eukaryota; kingdom Metazoa; phylum Annelida; class Clitellata; order Hirudinida; family Erpobdellidae; genus Erpobdella; species Erpobdella octoculata. The sequence goes on from OZ022239.1 coordinate 29,382,936, forward strand.
GAGCCAGAGAGAAAAACGATAAAAAAACCTTTAAATTCCCCGGGCAACGCCGGGTAACCCAGCTAGTATATATATATATAGGGGAGATGGGGGCTATTTGATCTCTTTTGAGGTTTTTTTGGCGATAACAGTCAAGCCGTTCAAAAAATTTACTTTTTTGAATTACATAGAGGAACATCTCCTCTATGTATTCAATTCATTTTGACATTTTATAATGTAAGAGAACTATTGTTAAATTGAACTTTGGGGCAAGCCCTAAGAAAGATCAAAGTGCCCCATATACGGGCACTATGATCCCCCCATGGGGCACATTGATCCTAGGTATAATTCAATACGATCCCACATCCAGTTCTCTCAATATATATATATATATATATATATATATATATATATATATATATATATATATATATATATATATATATATATATATATATATATAAATTTGCCCCCCACTCGAACTTTCTGGATCCGCTAGTGAGTCCAGGTCATCTAGGTATAGATTTGCAAGTGTTGGGAAAATGCTGTATTTCATCAAATATTTAGTTTTGGCATTTGATACTTAGGTATATAGCTATAAAACTGTAATCTTAAGTTTGGACCAGACCTCCAACCACCAGGTCTATAACAATTGTAAAGGAGAATCGCAGCAAATTTATGATTTCCGCATACTTCTGTTAATAAACAAGAGCCCTGTTTGTATTGCTGTGAAGCGTTTGTATGTTTGTCTAAAAGACGGTGGTTCGAATCTAACTGGCATCACCAACGACCGTATGGGGACTGTGGGGAGGCAGGCACCATAAACGACTGCTTTTATGTAGGAATGTTAATACATGCTTTAGTCTGTGCTGGACCACTCTAAACCAAGTTAATTTAAAAAAATTTAAATAATTTAGTTAAATAAACTCTTTTTAATTAGGTATAAAACTGAATTCGTAATTAATAATTAATAATAATTATACTCTAAACAGCTACAGCGATTCTTAGCTATGTAAACTTGACCGCCGATCCATGCACGGATTTTCACGAATATGTCTGCGGTTCGTGGATGAAAAACACTCAAATACCTGACGATCAGCAATCTGTTTCATTCTTCCAGACGCTCAAAAACGAGCTCAGTGTCAAAATTAAAAGTAAAATTCGTTTTGTTACTTTAATATTTATAAAATTCTAGCGGGGTACCCGGCGTTGCCGGACGTTTTTAAAGGGTTTCTAATGATTGTCTCTTTCGCTCCCATTTCCTTCCCCGCTTGCTCTCCCGCTCCCGGTCGCTTTACCGTTCCCCCGGTCGCTTTCGCGCTCCCGGTCGCTTTCGCGCTCCCGGTCGCTTTCCCGCTCCCGGTCGCTTTCCTGCTCCTTGTCGCTTTCCCGCTCTCGCTTGCTTTCCCTTCCCGGTCGCTTTCCTTTCCCCGCTTGCTCTTTCGCTATCAGTTGCTTTTCCGTTCCAGCTTGCTTTCCCGCTGCAGACCCGTAACCAGCTATGGGGCCGGGGGGCCTGGGCCCCCCAGTTTTGGTCGAATCCCCCAGCTCAATCAGGCCCCCCAGTTTTTTGTATTGCTGTCTAGTTCAACAAAGCAGATATAGGCGAAGGATGATAAATTGTGTAGGATTTAACAAAACATGCCTCAAAATGCCAAGTACATGTCCTCTCTTTTCCAAAACGCGGTACTCGAATTGATGGCACAGATGGTACAAGTTTTGATTGTAGAAAAATGCAAAGATTCTGACATTAACTGGTATTCGATCAAGTGAGACGAAACTCAAGACCAGTGCAATGTTGAGGATATGTTGATTAGCATTTGCTATGTGCGTTGTGGAAAGGCAATAGAACACATTATCTCAATGATCAAGGCTAGTGAGTTAGATTCTAAAAGCCTGACACGTTCGTTGCTTATAGAGCTTCAGGCTCAGCAGCTGGAACGCGCTCGAAGTTTGAGTCAATGTTATGACGACGCCAGTGTAATGAACGGCGGAAATAGAGGTATCCAGAAAATATTGCAAGATATTCTGGGCCGCCGAATTCCGTACATGCGCTGCATCACCAACTCCATCATGTGGTTGCGCACGCTATGGAATCAGAGATAAAGATGAACAACTTTTTTAACTTATATGAGCAACTAGCAGTGCCCGTAGCGGCTTCGCTCGCATGAAATTAGAGAATTTGAACCGTGCATCCATAGATGTCGGCTCGGCCCGTCGACAACTTATCCCAGCCCGTTTCAAAACCAAAATTCCTGGCCCGGCACGGCCCATCTAATTTGGGCCCGGTCCGTTTTTACAGGCCTAGAAATTCTATATACTTGATGAAAAACTTCGGCCCGTCCCACCTTGACTTCAGGTTTGGCCCGGCCAGTCTGAAGACCCTAAAACCACTAAAATGTCTATATGCTTAGTGAAAAACATCGGCCCGTACCACCTTGATTTAAGGTTTAGCCTGGCCCGTAAAAAGACCCTAAAATAACGGCTTGGCCCGACCAGTGATAAACTGGACTCATCTACTTTTAACCGGCACAAAACCTCAAAATACTAAGTTTTACATCTGTAATGCTTGCAGTTGTTGAGTAGCAGTTATTTTAAAATCAAATAACCCTTATTTTGACCCCACATTTGAAGTTATGGAAACCAAAGTTTTAAAAAATGGTGAAACACGTATATCTTTTTTTTTGAGTAGATACTAAGTATTAATTTTTACATCTGTAGTAATTACATTTGTTGAGTAGCAATTACTTTAAAAACCAAATAACCCTATTTTCCACCCCACATTTAAAGTCCTGGAAACCAAATTTTCAAAAAATGGTGAAACATGTATATCATTATTTTTAGAGTAGAAACTCAATATTAATTTTTACTTTTGTAGCATTCACAGTTTTTGAGTAGCAGCTACTTTAAAAACCAAGTAATCCTATTGTCCATCCCACATTTAAGGTCCTGGAAACCAAATTTGTAAAAAAAATGGTGAAACACGTATATCTTAATTTTTAGAATAGAAACTAAATACTAATTTTTTTGAGTAGCAGCTACTTTAAAAACCAAATAACCCAATTTTCCTACCCACATTTCAGGTCCGGGAAACCGAATTTTCAAAAAATGGTGAAACAAGTATCTTTTTATTTTTCAAAAAGAATCCATATATCAAATTTAAAAATCTCCTCATTTTTGGTTTTCAAGATATACATTGTTTTAGAAAAAGTTTGTTTTCCAGTTTCTTCCCCTCAGGAGCAAAATTTTTAAAAATCCTTTCTTAGTGAATTCTTACGCAATAAAAGTAATATAAGTTCCAAATTTCACGTTCCTAGGATGAGGCGTTTGAGCTCGGCGTTGATTATCAGTCAGTCAGTCAGTCAGTCAGTCAGTCAGTCAGTCAGTCAGTCAGTCAGTCAGTCAGTCAGTCAGTCAGTCAGTCAGTCAGTCAGTCAGTCAGTCAGTCAGTCAGTCAGTCAGTCAGTCAGTCAGTCAGTCAGTCAGTCATCAGTCAGTCAGTCAGGACCTGTTCTTTTATATATATAGATTGTATTTAGGTATAAAGCGGTTACTTGCTCAAAGATGGACTGGCCCTTATAAATCTGCAATGGTTGTCAAAAACAACAGAGAGGAAATTTTACAGATTCTCGAAATTGTTGCCAACTTAGAAAAAGCTCCGGTTGATGTGTTGGTTGAAGAAGCTGGGCTGCTCAACAAAGTTTCAAAGAAGGATTTTTTTCAAATGCTATTGTGAAAATACTGAGCTTGCTGTCAACGGTCAGTGCTTTGTTGCAAGGTCGCTTGTGCAATGTGTCTTTTACTATGGAGCTGATCTCCACAGTTAAAGAGAGCCTTCTTGCTTTGCGGTCTGCAGAGGTTTTTGATCAAATGGCAGATGCTGCTGGTTTTTCATCAAATGAGGATGACCATGTGGTGTCAGTAAAGTGCAAACGAGTTCAGAGCACCTGGCTGACCGGCTCTGTAGTCACTTCCACTTTGGGTCATTACCATGTTATTGGTTCTAAAGCTACTTCACGCGAGCTCATGAACTCTACAACACCATTTTGAAATGAACCACCAATTTGGCGAGTCCATCTTGGCTTTGTTTTAAGCTGTAGAATTTTTCGTTCCATCATCTCAGAACTTTCTTGTTGAGAAGTGCTTGGAACCACTCAGCCAGCTCCTTTGCCTCGACCAAGTTGCCTTCGCTGGCGAATTGCCTATTGCAATGCGACCGTGCCGTAACAAATTCCAGCCAAATTCGTCGTAGGAAGGTGCAAGATATGCAATGCTGCAGTACCGTGATGCATTTCCAAATGTGTATCAGCTGTATGCCTAAGCAATCACTATCGGTGTGTCGACTGCTACGTGCGAGAGCAGTTTCTCCACTCTCACGCGGATTCTGCGGCCTTATCGCCAACCAATGGGCCTTGAGCGTGAATTTAAACTGGTACTACATGCTTTTGAGAAGGATTTTACGCTAAAAGTAGATTTAAACACTTTCATAGAAAAGTTTGCCCAAAAATTGCGTCGTATTGTTCTATGACCCATGTGATGTGTTTTTTTACATGTTGATTTAGAATATTTTCAAATTCAATTAAATATGGTAGAATAATATTCAAATTTCAATCGCTAAACCTGTTTTTTGCGTGAAGCACATTTTGGGTGTTAAATCACTGGAACGTGCAATTTATGTGAACAGAGAATTTATACAGTGCCCCCCCCCCAAAAAGTTCTTCGGTTCCCCACTTTGAAATTCCTGGTTACGGCCCTGTCCCACTCCGCTCATTTTGTGACCGATTTCAATTTTTTCACAGTAAGTTTCTCCCATTGACTCTTAAGGTTGTGTGAAAATTTCATTTAGTTAAAAAAATAGTCGTAGAGTTCTGGATGCATACGGGACTGGCTGCCCCCTCATCCAAGTTCTCGCCAACCCGGGAACATTTTCTGATTCCAGGAAAAAATTAAATAAGGACTTTTTGTGTTCATGATTAAGTATTTTATATGTGCATTTCAAAAGAAATTTATTTCAAAAGTTGCCAACTTGCCTTTTTCCAGAGGATTAAAAACACACAATGCCGTTGTTAGCACCTAAATACACCCAGAAGGGTGTCAGACTTTTAAGAACTCCCATAATTATGGTTACTTAATTTTTAATAATGATTCATATTTATGGAAAAAAACTAAAGTACGAAAGCCAAGCAACACATATCAGTTAAAGGTCTTACTAATATTTTTGAAAGGGCAACTCGCGCCTGAGCCCCGCCACCAATAACTCTAGCCTGCCTATGGTAACAAACATCTATTTCACGATTTACAGAAATGTTAAATGAACCAGTCAGTGAGAATGCACCGATATTCAGAAAAAATATAAAAAATATGTACAGTTCCTGTTTAGATATGGGTAATTTACATCTCTATTTTACAATTTGTATTAAAATTTATATTAAAACTTCTAATACTTTTATACTTTGCACTATAACTTTTTTTCAGAAGTTAGGTTGATTAACTACAAAATGTATAGCAATATAGCATATCATATAGTAATTGTAATAACTATTATAATATAATGTTAATTGCTCTATAATAGATACTATTAATAGAAAAGACAAAATTCCACTGATGAACTTGTTGGATCAATTTGGACAATGGCCTCTCATATCAAAGAATTGGAATGAATCGAATTTCGACTTCACGCAGATGATGGTCAATCTCAGCTTTGTTACACGATTTGTTCTGTTCGAAGTCACTGTCGATATAAACGAAACGGACTCTTTTAGACATGCCATTGATGTTAGATTATATTTTTATGATTTTCTAACGTACCTATAGAAAATATAGGTACGTTAAAATATAGATTATATTTTCATAATCTATACAATAAGATTAATATGGAATATACTATAAAAACTCCAAACTTCTAAGGAACGGCATGCTCACAAGTTTGAAATTCAAACGTTGAATATCTGACCAGCCGGTGCGTTCTTTAGACAGGGGGCAGGGGCAAGCTGTTATGTCAGAATATGTTCGGAATATCAGAAATAATTTATGAGTATAATTTATAAGATATAGCGCCAGAAATTTCTTGTTACATGACGTGCGTTACGTACGGTTGGTGCGACTGTTTTGTACCCACCGTTTTGGCATTTAGAGCAGGACTTTTTTTTTTGCCAAAAATAGCTTATAACTGGGAGAGGGGTTAGTTTTAGATTTGTTTCCAAATTTTGTCCCATATCTATATATATCTGTTTTCTAAAAATAGCTGATGACCCGAGGGTAGAGGTGAATCGTAGGTCAAAAACAGCCGCATAGCCACGGGGGCCCCGGTTCCATAGAGAAATTTTTAAATAAAAAATGTGAAATAGGAAAATTACGTACGACTGTGGGAAAGTGTTCGAAAATGTGCCCACAACTACCCCCCAGAACGGTCATGAGTTTTTTGTAAGTTCCTACGACAATCGCCCACCCCCCCCAGTCATCAAGTATTTTAGTGTAAAAGTGTTTGAAAAATAAATTGGGCCCTTTCTTACAAGTAGGTACTGCCTATGATCTTCCTACAAGAATTTTTTTGCCCTATCTTAGAAGTACTGAGCCTCCCTCTTTAAGGAGAATTGTGCTGGCTAAGCGGCTGGTTGATAAAAGGATGTAAAAATTCGGCCTCAAAAGCAATTTTTTTGGCATAACACTTTAAATAGGCTTTCAACTTTCAACGCTAAAGGCTGAGAAGGTGCGTTGGTGAATCACCCACTTCACATCAAAATATCTCTGCGGAAAACAAAATTAAAATCAAAATGTTTGTATGTACTTTAAATTTTGTAAGCTTATTTAGGACAGAGAGTGTATTGTTTTCAATTTGTACCTGTTTTGCTGCAATAAGAATCTGTTGATTTTGATAATGATTATAATTATTTTTTAAGACTTTACTTTTTTTTCAGATTTTTCCAGGACTTTTTATGCTCGATGAGATTCATAACCAAGGAAATGAAAGTTGGAAAAACATTAAAACACTGAAAAGATATATTGTAAATGTTGCCAATGGTCTAGCTAATATTTCAAACTTCTCGATTCTATCAGCAGAAGTGGATGAAATTCTAAAATTTGAAAAAAATCTGACCAAAGTAAGCTAGATTCTGTGTTGTCTAAAATGACTGCATAATTAAAAATTTGAAACTTTTCTGAACTTTGTCTGATTTTTGGAAATGTCATTTGAAAAGTCAAACGGAACATCGCTTTGATTTACATACTATTCAAACAGCGTACAACCAAAATAATAAGAATTTTGTGAGAAAAACTGAAGCTGCATTCCTGGTTAAATAGAAATATTAATAATATCTAAAAAATAAATTGTTATCGATAAAATTTTTGAGCTACAATAATAATCTTATTACATCTTATAATGAGAGTTAGAATTTGCATCATGAAATTTACAATCGGGACAGAGAAATTTGTGAAAACATTAAACTGTTTACTCAGATTGCTACATTACAAACATCTGAAGCAACCAGAATTGATACAACTGTTGGCAATGCTTCAGAAATTCTAAAAAATAAGGTTGGTAATCATGTAATTAATATTAAAAATAAAATTTTTTTGTTTCAAGGATGATTCTTTTTTCTCAATTTTTTTTTATAGATTTTATGCACTTAACTGCAAAAAATAATTATTTTTAAGTTGCAGGCTATTTTTGGCTTTCTGATGCATTGATTCTGGAAGCTTGCTTGTTCTATAAGGCGTTTGTAATGTAATGCACGATTCTATATTGAGATTTTTTATTATTAAAATGACTGGAAAATTCTATGTAGTTTTGTTTGATCGATTTTTTTAGGTTTAAAAAAAAGTTGTATTATGTTTTAAATTAATTTATGTAAATTTAGCATTGAATAATATTTATTTAATTTATTACAGATATTTAATTTTGAAAAATACATCATATCAAAGTTCCAAAAGGCAAATATCGATATTGACCAAAACACTATCTGCTCGTTGGAAAATACTCATTACTTTAAAGAATTGGCCAAACTTCTTGATATTTATCCAAAAAGGTTAGATAAACATCACCATTGTTAATCTTCTGAAATAATATAAATCTTTCAACAGTGTTTAAGTTTCCAAGCAGTGCTTCTTTTAAAAACAAATTCACGAAAATCAAATACGGAATAAGGCTCCAACTTTGTGAAACATCTTAGAAACGTTATACTAGGCAACTCAAGCCTACAGGATCACAGTACTGTACCTACGCATATGCGTAATCAGAATATTCAAATTTTAGCCCAGTCTTGTATTCGGGATCATCGCAACTGATCAAAGGACAACTGATCCCAGGACAACTGATCCCATGGACAATCGATCCCGCGGACACCTGATCCCATAGACAACTGATCCCATATCTGCATCATTTTATATTTCAATGCTTATGCAATCAATAAACTGATATTAACATACATAATTTCCGATTTCTGTTTGTATGTATGTATGTATGTATGTATGTATGTATGTATGTATGTATGTATGTATGTATGTATGTATGTATGTATGTATGTATGTATGTGTGTGTGTATGTATGTATGTATGTAGTGATGGTCTTAGTCATAAACTCTTAAATAAGCCGAAAAGAATAGAATTCATGTTGGAGTGTCTTCATGAATTTATATCTTCGATGATATAGTGTATAATGAAATGAAAAAAACAACTTCTGAAATGAGCTAACACTCTATTATTCTTGGATTAGCACGGTTCCATTTCTCTGAACTTCACGCAGAAAAGAGTGAAATGATGAAAAGTAATACGAACTTATCACTTTCATTTTGGCTGTGTGTCGTGCAAACAGTTTGGTGTTGTCAAAGAGTGTGAATAAATTTAAAAACAATATCGATAGGTTGTGGAAAGAGAAAGAATGAATGATAGAAACCAAAGATAGAGAGACAAAAAGTCTTTCGTCTTATTTACTTTACTTTTAATAACTGTTTTAATTCTCATGGCTTGATTTAGTAACTTTCAGCGAAAGAAGTTGCACTATGAAAAATTCATATAAGTTAAACATCTGGCCAACGAAACAAAAACTACTTGGCGATGCGATCGTTTCAAGACTGTTCCATTAATGTCCTTGAGTAAAAGTGACAATAAATATTACACACTAATTAGTTTTGCTGGAGTAGCCAGTATCATTATCACCACCACCGTTGTCGAATGCAGCCAGCCATCGTAAACTGGCTACGTAAGCATCATCACCACCACCATTGTCGTCAAAAAATGAGTTGCTTATGAGATCAGTTGTCTATGGGATCAGTTGTCCTGGGATCAGTTTTCCGTGGGATCAGTTGTACTGGGATCAGTTGTCTGTGGGATCAGTTGTACTTGGATCAGTAGGCACTAACCCCAGCTGAACAAAGCTTCAGTGCCATGAAGATATTGAAAAGCTCATTGCGCAACAGAACCAGGGGCGCAACTAGGCGGGCTTTGTTCTTTTTTCTATCATTAATAAATTATTAAAGATACCAAAAAAAGACTGCAGAATGAAGATAGTCAAAAAAATGTTTCGCCTGCGGCGGTCTTTCGAACTTCAGCACATCCAGCATTTTTTCCTGGTTGCGCCACTGAACAGAACCACAGATGAGCGTTTAACTGACCTAACATTATTATACGTTGCCTTCAGAAAGAGATGATGTTATTGATAGATTTGCAGCCAGCAAGAAGATGCGTCTTGATTTTGCACTTTAGATTTTTTCTTCTAGAAATTTGACTTCAACTTTGAATATAGCTTGTAAAAAATTCTTTGTCAAGTTTTGGTTAGATCATCCCCCCACCAGGAAATCCTAGATCCATCGCTGTAGTGATGTAATTTTTTAAATAAATATTGAAAAAGCTCATAATTTCACTCGTATATGAATGTGGCCATATTGTTAATTTGCAGGTAATTTTTAGAAGTATGCCAGCTTAATATCTACTTTTAGTTTAAACATACATTTGAGACGGGATAAAAAAAGAGAGGGGATAAAAAACGGAGGAGGGAGTCTGCGTCCAGCAGCCAGGGGGGATGGGCGCCCCTGTATGTATGTATGTATGCATGTATGTATGAAAAGGCTGCTAATAAAGTGAGATAAGGAAAGATAGATACAGAAAGGAAGAGAGCATCTGGAAAAGTTATTAGGCCTGTTTGCAGGCTGTCCACTAGTGCATAGCACGAAGCGAGTATGTTTGTACGCTGTAGTGATGGTCTTAGTAATGGACTCCCAAATTAGCCGATAAGAATTCATGTTGGAGTGTCTTCATGAATTCATATCTTCGATAATATAGTGTATAATGAAATGAAGAAAACAACTTCTGAAATGAGCCAACACTCTATTATTCTTGGACTGGCACGGTTCCATTTCTCATAACGAACTTCACGCAGAACGGAGTTAAATGATGAAAGTGACAAGTTTGTATTACTTTTCATCATTTCACTCCTTTCTGCGTGAAGTTCATTATGAAAGATTCATATAAGTTAAACATCTGGCCAACGAAACAAAACCTACTTGGCAATGCGATCGTTTCCAGACTGTTCCGTTAATGTCCTTGAGTAAAAGTGACAATAAATATTACACACTGATTAATCTTACTGGAGTAGCCAGTATCCTCATCATCACCACCATTGTCGTCAAAAAATGAGTTGCTTATGGGATCAGTTGTCCATGGGATTAGTTGTATTGGGATCAGTTGGCACTAACCCCTTGTATTCCTTACTTAATGAAAAACAATAAGGGATCACTAAAACCAGAGAGGTTTTTCTGGAACAGTATAGAGAACTTATGAGATTGTTTCACCCAGATTAAAAAGCCTAACATTATCCTACTAATAAATCGGACAATGAAGCACCTAATGACTACAAGCAGTGTAAATAATGCTTTTAAAAACAATTAATAATAATGAATATTTATTTTTAATAATTTATCGTCAAGAATCATCGTGAACTATGTGCTTTGGAGACTGATCGACAAAAACATCTACTTTTTATCTCAAAGATTCAGAGAAATAAAACAGCCGTTTGAAGAGGTGTTTTTTTTAATAACTAAAAAAAATAACCATGTCAGTAATTAAATTTGACCTTGAAGATAACAACGGGGTCGTTGGAAGCCAAACCGCTCTGGCAAAGTTGCATTTGGAGCTGGCAGCACTACTTTAATGGTATTTTGAGTCGACTTTATGTCGAGAATTACTTCAACGCGAAATCTAAAGATGCTGTAAGTGAAGCTTGGTTGGTCATTTGTGAGATTTTTAACAGAAATCATAATTGTTTATATTCGCCAGGTGATAGAAATCATAAAAACAAAATCAATAATACACTTTCTTTTAATTCACTAGATGATAGAAATGATGAAAGACATTAAAGAAGCCTTCATTGCTGTACTTGATGATGTTACATGGATGTCCAGCGAGGCTAAATTGCTTGCTAAGGAAAAGGTTTAATCAAATTATTTTCATAACAGTTCTAATATTGATGATAATGCAAAGATATAAAATAATACTGCACACTATTTTTAATGTTCCAATAAATAACAATTTTAAAACGTGTGATAAATATTTATTAATAAATAAAATATGCAGATTCAATTCCTTAGAAGCGATATCGGATATCCAGAATATTTGCTCAACGACACCTACATCGACGAACCATTTCACTTTGTGAGATCTTCGTTTTTATCCTGCACTTTTTCTCAGCTTACATATGTTTACAGCTGAAAAAGGACATTAGTTCTATTGACAAGGCGCGGCCAAATTGCTATTGACATGGCAGAGGGTTAGGGTAAGTATGCTAATAATAATCATCAATAATCTCCTCCGCCATGTCAATAGCACTAAATTGAAACCTGAATGGTTTTTGTCTGATACTGTCATAAGATGGTACCGGCAGTGAAGTTATAGGATGCCAAGTACTAGCTTTCTCCACGAAGCATATAAAGCTGTTATTATATCTATTACAGAAAGTTTTGATGATAGAGGACGACTTTTTTGGGAACATGCTGATGCTTTACAACCTTACCGTCACCAATACTCTGCAAAGATTGAGAAAAGTCGTCAACAGAGAACTGTTAGAAATTTATAAAACTGTTTAACTTTCACCGTTGCATAGTTAATATAAAAAATTGTTTATGCTATTTTTATTGAATAGTCCTATATTCTATTCAATACTTTCTCTACGTTTATTTTCTTTTAAATAAATAATCATGCAGATGTTGCTTACTTTTAGACATTTTGTTTGTTTTTTTGGATTGATTAACAAACGTCTTTGTTACTCATCCAATTTGGGCAATATTTTAAAACAGCTGTTTGATCTTTTCATGTAATAAAGCATAACCTACCTAAAATAAACATGCAAAATACATTTTTTTATTCCCTAGGTGGCCTATCATGCCTATCATTGTGAATGCTATCCATTTTCCATTAATGAATTTAATAGGTACATGATCATGTTATATATTAGAATTGCTTTAAATTTATTTTTTCAACAAAAATATACACTTTGTTAGATTAAACAGAGTTGTTTTCATTTCAAAGCATTTCCTGCTGTAATTCTACAGGATCCTCTTTATAATGAACAACATCCAAAGTAAATCAGGTTCTGTTTATCTAATATCGGATTTTAATATAAAACCACCAATTAAATTTGAGCGCAGATATCTGAATTTTGGAGCCATTGGATCAGTAATCGGCCATGAAATAATACATGGATTTGAGACTGTAGGTATGATTTATTTTTCAAATAAATATTAAAAATTAATAAAAAAAATTTTATTTTTTAATATTAATTTCATATTACATAATTTAATTTAATTTTAATCACATTAAATTGCCCTTAATTCAAGATAAAGAAAAAACAATATAATAAAATAAACTCAAAGTTCCACATAGAAAATTAAATGTGAGCAGAAAACGTTTAATCGATTAATTATACGATATCGCATACAATTAAATTTATTTTTTGATCAATTATTTTGTATTTTAAGTATCTAATTTAAAAATAAATTTAAGCCGTGGCAATATTCTGAATGCACCTTTTTACTACAGATTAAAATTAAGAAATTAATACTAGCAATTATAGATTTAAAATTTAGATGAGAGTCATATAAAATTTAAATGAGAGTCATATAAAAATTTAACATTTCAGATATAAAAAAAAGTTTCATATAAATAATTGGATACTGTTGCGGCAAATCGTTGAGTTGTTGGTTTATGTTTGGGAGTGTTGTATAAATTATATTTTAAAATTATCTTCAAACATGCTTAACAGAGCATATAGTTTTAAACACAATTAAAAAAAATAGTTATTTGTAAATATTGTTGGAAGGAATTCAATTATCATCGAAGTTTGACAACACTTTAATATCACTTAAACAGTAAGCACCCTTTACAGCAAATAAAAATAGCCAAAACTACTCTTCGTTATCAAAACAAGTCGAAATAATGGAAAGTATAAAGTCGCTAAATGAGATAAATAAGCCCATTTCGCTTTCTAAATCCAGAGAAATTACGGAGGCAACTGTACGTTGGGTAGCCAGTAACTGTCGGCCACTCAATATTGTCACAGATTCAGGGCTGGAAAATGTCATTAGAGCTGCATCGTCAAACTACAGCTATAAACATCCATGCCAAACACAGTAAAAAATCTACAGCAACTGTTCAATGAAGAAAATGAGAAAAAGATGGATCTTTTAAAAATGGCAAACAGTGTAGCTATAACGTGCGATCACTGGACGTCAGTTGCCAATGTGAGTTGACAATAATTGGACATTAAATTCCTTTACGTTAGGAATTTATCACACAATTGATCGTCACAATAGTGAAAATGTGTCAGCCCATATCAAGCGGATTAAAATTTAAATCGCATATAAGCCCTAATATATATATATATATATGTTTGGAGGAATGAACTTTTCCTAAATGTAAATCCATGCATCCCTTCTTTAGCCTTCATTCTTGATAATAAAAATCAGTATATTTCATCCAGGCATTGAATATGATCATGCTGGAAACAAAAAAGATTGGTTGCCAAAAGAAATTAAAGAACTATTAATCAACAAGACCAGATGTTTAATCGATCAATACAGCAACTATCTCATTGAAGAAATCAATGAAACCGTTTGTATTTGTTTATTCAATGGTTCATTTTTCGATTGCATTCTGTATTATAAATGATAAAATATACAAAAAATTCTGTACGAATAGGTAAATGGTGCTGTCACTCTCAATGAAAATCTTGCAGACAACTCTGGCCTAAAAGCATCTTATATTGTGAGATTTCCTAGTACTTCTCAAACGTGTAGTTACAACTTGCTTTAGTATATATATATATATATATATATATATATATATATATATATATATATATATGTATATATATATATATATATATGTATATATATATATATATATATATATATATATATATATATATATATATATAAATCTCGTGTCATAGTGCTTGACATTGAACTCCTCCGTAACAGCTGAACTGATTTTTATGAAATTTTTTGTGTCCATTTGGTAGGTCTGAGAATAGGTGGTAGGCTATTTAGAATATTTTTTTTAAATATTTAAAAGTTACTTTAGAAAAATAAGACAAACAGACACTCATATATATATATATATATATATATATATATATATATATATATATATATATATATATATATATATATATATATATATATATATATATATAAATCTAGTATCATAGTGTTTGAAATATATATATTTCTATATATATATATAAATGAATGTTTGTATGTATATATGTCCTTATGCATTGCTACACTATTCATCCGATCGTAATGAAATTTTCACCCAACCTTGAGAGTCAAGGGGAATCAAATATAGAGAAAAAAATTTGAAATCCATCACAAAATGAGTGGAGCAGGAACTATATATATATATATATATATATATATATATATATATATATATATATATATATATATATATATATATATTTATATATTTCTTCTTCCAGTCACGTCCTTGAAGTTGACTGTAATTCCGTTGTTAAAGGCGTTACTAACTGATCTTAATTATTTAGCTATTACTGTTATTATTATAATTATTTTAATTTAAATATTTTTTATGTTGTTACATTTGTATATAATGAATTTAAAATTTTATTTAAATTGTATTTTAATTCCTTTCAATTAGTTGTATCTTTTACCATTTAGTCACTGCATTTTATTTTTAAAAAGTTAAATGGCTCTGATGATGGCAAAAAATTGCCGAAATAGATCTATTAGCCTATAAGATTATGGAGTTTGTGTTTGGTAATAAAGTATTTTAAACCGATTTAGAGTATTGGAAAAAATTAAAAATAAAATCGATTCAGCCAAGTGCGCCACTTTTTTCAATCGAGTTTGCCTAAA
The DNA here is from genome assembly GCA_963978895.1 of Erpobdella octoculata. Classification (NCBI taxonomy): domain Eukaryota; kingdom Metazoa; phylum Annelida; class Clitellata; order Hirudinida; family Erpobdellidae; genus Erpobdella; species Erpobdella octoculata. Next base: position 29,398,280 of record OZ022239.1, read on the forward strand.
AGAATATATATATATATATACATACATCCATAAATGAGCGGGAATGGGAACGGAAAGCCAACTGAGAGCGAAAGATCGAGCGGGAAAGCGATCGAGAACGGGAAAGCTACTGGGAGCGGGAAAAAACCGGAAACGGGAAAGCGTCTGGTAGCGGGAAAACGGCCTGGAGCGAAAAACCGACCGGGAACGGGAAAGCGACAGGGAGCGAGAAACCGACCGAGAACGGCAGAGCAAGCAGGAACGGGAAAGCGACCGGGAGCGGGAAAACAAGCAGGGAAGGAAACGGGAGCGAGAGAGACAAGCATTAGAAAAACCTTTAAAAACCCCGGGCAACGCCGGGTAGCTCCGCTAGTATATATATAAATTTTAGAAAATATTTTAATATATGCATTTCCCTATAAAAAGGACATAATTGCACCTTATTAGCAATAAAACGCAAAAGCGACCGGGAGCGAAAATGCGAGCGTGAGCGGGAAAACGACCAGGAACGGGGAAAGGACCAGTAGCATAAGAGCAAGCGGGGAAGGAAAGAGGGGAGAAAGAAAAACCCCTAAAAACCGCAGGCATGGGAAAGCAAGCGGGAGAGCAAGCGGAAACGGGAGAGCAAGCAAAAACGGGAAACCAAGCGGAAGCGTGAGAGCAAGCGGAAATGGGAGAGCAAGTAGTAACGGGAGAGCAAGCAGTGACAGGAGAGCAAGCGGGAACGGAAGGCAAGCGGGAACGGGAGAGAAGGCGGGGAAAGAAACGGGAACAAGAGAGAAAAACGATAGAAAAACTTTCAAAAATCCCGGGCATTGTACCCTCAATTGCTCTTCGAGATTTATTTTTTTAAATTGTCATAATCTTGTACATTAAACTTTTAATAAAAAAACCAAAATAATTTATAAGACAAAACAACTTTTGCTGGGTCAACTAGTGTATATATATATATATATATATATATATATATATATATATATATATATATATATATATATATATGTATATATATATATATATATATATATATATATATATATATATATGTATATGTATATATATATATATATATATATATATATATATATATATATATATATATATATATATATATATATATATATATATATATATATATATATATATATATATATATATATATATATATATATATATATATATATATATATATATATATATATATATATATATATATACATATATATATAGTTCAAACAAAACATCTATTTGTTATTTTTTTTTGAGTCTTTGCTGTTTAGTCGACACAAGTGAGTATTATGTCAACACAATGTTTTTAAAGCCTGACCAACTTTATTGTTTAAAAATTCAGCTAAAGGAAGTTCTAACATTAAAACATTTTTTAAAATTGTTTCAAGGTCATGCACAAGACACACTTTTTGTACGCAAAATATTAATTTATCATCACCAGGCCTATCAAAATTGGGTCCGAAAAAACGGCGAAGAAAGCGGTCTCCCCGGTTTACCTCTGACCCCCAATCAGCTGTTTTTTGTAAAATTCGGACAGGTTATTGTTAAGTTTATCAAAGTAATTAAACAGGTAATTAGAACATTGCTTTTGAATTAATATAAAATTAATTGAATAGAATTGGTGCACGTTGTCTCGACCTGAACATTCACGTGTGAGTTTTCGAAAGGATTACCACCCCCCTGGAAAACAAAGGTGGGTCTCGTTCAGCCCGAATTTAAACGCAGTAAAACAAAAGCGCCGGCCAGATGTTTTACTGCTACACGAATCAAATCATTACTCTAATATTGATACAGATAAAAATTACAAAGATTGAATAATAGCTTGCCATTGTACGGCCATTTTTTACATGACTTTTTAACTGTTGCGGCAGAATATCTTGTGATCAAATTTTTGCCAATTCTACCAATAGATGTGAAACTTAAAAAATATTTAAAATGGATATTAGCTCATTATTTAATCATTTTAAGCTTGATTTTCTATTCAAATAAAAAATGAAATCAAAGCATTATAGAATACTTTAGTATCAAATTCAATATATTTTAAAGTAAATGTTTTGAACTATATTCAACGAATATCTTTTTGTGGAAAGACCTAATATAGATTTGTTTAATAAATAAGTTTTTTTGCAGATTAATTGGCAGTGTATCGAATCTGAAAGAATTTTCGGAGGCTTTCAACTGCCCGGTCGGTTCTCCTATGAATCCCGTTGAAAAATGTGTCGTGTATTAGCTGAAGATAATTTTGTTATTTATCCACCGTCCTTTATTAATGTAAAATATAATATATTGCTTTTTATTTATAAAATAAAATATATTATTTATACTTTTATCTAGAACATAAAATATATTATTTATGCTTTTATTCAGAACATAAAATACATTATTTAGGCTTTTATTTAGAACATAAAATACATTATTTATGCTTTTTGCATATATCAGGTTTGTTTAATTTGTATGTACCTTTTATTGGCTCAATTATTTCTAAACGTTGATACCAACTGGTAATTAAAATAATGCAGTATTAACTGTATAACTATATATACAATTTTGTTATATTAAATTGTCAATTTTTTAAAAATTAGTATTTCATTATTGAATATTTATAATATTAACAAAGTATTCAATGATATTTATGCTCAAAAATTGATTTTTTTAATTTAAATGAATTATTTTCTAAAAGGATAATAAAATTCTGTCCTACAGCTTTATGATGTTTTCGACCGAATATAATTTTACTGAATAAACTTAAAAAAGATCAAACGCATCCTCTTGATTTATTAAAATTTCTTTTCCTGAAATATTTAAATTAAATTTCTCTCCTGCTGTTCATCTGAGAGTGAAAACAGTTTAAAGTTTAGATCGAATCTGATGTATCCAGCTTTTTAGTGCTACTAGTAAGAAGATGTCAGAGTATGAAGTAGCCTTAAAGTATCATATAGAAGAAACTGGCATGATAGGAAGCAACCAACTGGACAATTTTTTGGTTGAATAATAATTCACTCATAAAATTTCACTCTATACGTTTTGACAGAAGACAGGAAAATAAGATGACTCCCACCAGCTAGTAAAAACTAAGAAAATAAAATATTCTGAAATGTATTCTACCGATTTGATATATTAAAAAAAATTTTATTGGTCTACCCAGAATAATGTTTTTCAAACAACAAGAGAAAAAAATATAAAAAGACTGAAAAACTCATTTTAAGTACCGCAAGTGTAATGCGATCGTCCAAAATCGGATTCTGCTCTTACCGCATGCACAGTTTCAGCAAACCCTCTTGTACAGGTACAGGTAGGCGAGATCTTTGGGCGGCTTTTCGGACAGTGCAACCTTCTCGTCATTGTAGATGACCCACTTGTTCTCTCTCAGTATGTGACACACGTAGTGACCGTACTTGCTCGAGTTACCCATGTGACTTATGAACGCGACAAGCTGGTACTCTGGTGTGAAAAAACGAAATGAAACCGTTTAAGAAATAAATTTTTTTTAAAATACATGAATACAATATAAAGAGAGACTTTAAACAATCAACATTAAGCTATAGAAATTTATTAGACAAGTGTTTTGTTTAAATCTCGATGACATAAGCACAAAGACTACAGCAATGTTTTGTCTATACGAGCTATTAATACATTCAGATGTGAATGGTAAGACAGTAATAATAAAAACTAAATAAATACAAATTTAAATTGAATTTCAACCACAAGAGGCGATTGAATAAAAAACAAATGATTACTAACTTCCATCCCCATCAGTGAGGTTAGGCTTCTGGGAACTGTTGCCACTTGCCTGAACAAGATCAGGCTCACGAGTGTCAACATCATCCATGTGGCTGAATATCCAGTCCATGGCACGTTCCAAATTGTTGTCCTGGAGAAAGAGTTGTAAATAAGTTATTAAATTAAAGATGATTATTTATCTCGAGTAGACTTTTATTTCATATCACGATTATGGACGGATGCTACTAATTGACTAACCGTGGCTTTCAATGCCTTCATGGCTTGGTGTTCGCTAAACCCCATGGTTGTTATCACCTGGATCGCTGCCTCGTCCACCATGAATTGAGTCTCCTCTTTGTTCGACAGGCACAACGGGGTTGAAAGATCTGGACGAAAGGAATAAAAATCTACCATCAAAACCACGACACGCCCCAATAAAACAAATCAAAAGTTGGAGAGCTACAAGACATTCGCTACCATCTCTGTCAACGTTGAAGCAGTCGCTGTGGAAGGTTGCCATTATCGACAAGCATCTGTTTATTTTAACAGTGCAAAGAATATACATCTAAGATTAACTAAGTAACAAGCCAACCTGGGTCATCAAGGTGACCCATGACCCAATTCAAGGCAGGATCAAGTCCTTGACCTTTGGTGAAGTAGGCCGCCTTTCTGCATCCCTCCAACGGGAATCCCATGAGGACCAGCTGTGACACGATTTCTTCGTCGATTACCACCTGGCCTGTTTATGGGTTATTATTGATTTTTTTACAGAAACGTCAAAGAAAGATCAAGTTACAACAATGCAGAGTATAAAATTGCAAACACTCGATAAACATTCAATATTGTAAGTGAAATTTAGGGTCCATGAATACAACTAATTACCCTAATTAATTAAATTAATTAAACTAATAAACTAATTAGTTAAAGTAATTAACTGATTAATTAAAATAATTAACTAATTAATCAAAATAATGAACTAATTTGTCAAAATAATTAACTGATTGATAAAATAATTAACTAATTAATTAAAATAATTAACTAAAATAAGTTACAACAATGCATGTATAAAATTTCAAACACTCGTGGTGTAATGAGCATTCAATATTGTAAGTGAATTTTTGAGTTCGTAAAACTTACCCGATGTTTCTGATCCGGTTTCAGGTAGTTCTTCTTCGCCAGGCTGTTTACCTCTCCCTCTCATGTGATTGACATCCAGAAACTCGGGCATTTCCACAGAAACATCTGTCGTCGTTAGAAAAAGAGAATAGAAAAATGAAACGAATCACGCAAAACATAAATTTAAAAAATATTTACTAAAAATTAACTTTCTTTTAACTGTTTATGAAATCTATACAAATCCTAAATTTACATCAACTCAATACTTTCTTAATAAAATAAAATAAAAAAATTTAAAAATTAAAATAATCTCAAAACACACCTAGCTTCTTCTCCACCCAATCAGACCCGATAGTGAACTTCTGCAATTGGATGAACAGATAATCTGGAAACGTTCTTAGCCTGGTCCTCCTTTTATTAATTTTTAACATTTACATATTATAATTAGTTCAATAAATTAGTTTATCAATTTTTCAAATTTACATATTATAATTAGTTGAACCAATTATAAAAACAAATGCAATAATTTTTATTAAGCTAAAAAAAGCAAGTCAATCAAGTTTTCTGCAATCATTAATTACATTTCAAGGTTTCTCCCTCCACCATAACTACCAACACCTGCCCAAACTAACCACCTGATCAACTGCCCACTTAAAAAACTCAATCCATCAACCACACACTTACTTGGAGGCAGTGGTTTTTCCTTGGATGGCGGAGCTGTAGAAGTCACTGACATTGCAAGGCGATATGAAAGATTCGAGACACGAAGAGAAATCAACACGTGGTCTCACAACTTCGCTCGGGTCCCTGCACGTGTGAGAGTGAACGTTTACGTGATTGAAAATATGTTGATGGAAAATATGTTATGTGCAAAAGTTTTGCATTAGACTTTTTTTTATAAATTAATTATTAATAATAATATTATTATTCAATAAAACAAAATAGAACGAAAAAACTGATAGAAATACTCATATGAGTTTGAGAACTATTTCAGAACTGTTTATAAAAAAATAAATAAATATAAATAATTTAATCAATAGTATGTATTTTTACAAGTTGTATTTATAACAATAGAATTTATTTTAAAAAAATATTTCAACTAATAAAAATTTATTGTAATTACAACTGATTAAAAAAAATTAATCTTACAATTTTACACCACATTTTTCAGCCTTCAACTTTTCTTCTTCATATCTTAACAATTCCTCTGTTTAAATTAATTTATTAATTCATTATTATAATTATTAATTAGCAGTTTTCTAGACCACACACACACACACAAATGACAACACAAACCTTTATTAAGTACTTCATCGAGAGGCACAGGTAAGGAGAGCAGATATTCGTACCTGTCCAGGTATTTCACCTTACCTGAGGAGGTGCATTCTATCCTGTCCTCGCACTGAAACCTTAAGCAGTCGGTCGGATTCGACGAACCGACTGAATTTCGCTGAAAAGTTCGTTTTAAAAAATCTATAAAACTGAAATTTCAAAACTCCTCGAATCAGCTGAGCGATTTGAGAAGCTGGATGATGCGCTCGGCCTAAAGCAGCAATCTCCTCTGAGCCGTGACTTGCGGGTGTGTTTTAAAAATAAATGGCGGTGATGATGATGATTTAAATCCCACATATAATAGATGCATCCCTTGAATGGGAGCATAATTAATTTAATTATTCTTTCCACAGTTGATTTAATAAAATCAAAACCTCGATCAGAGAAAAAAGATGCAAGATGTACTCTCCAGCATCTTGTTGTCGATTGGATGAAAATTCCAGGTGACCTCGGCCAATCAGGTTCTTGAACATGGCGGGCCTTATGCCCTGCAGCAAAGCGAAATAAATAAACCAGTATAAATAAAGAAGACCATAAAAAACTGCCAAATTCCAAAATATAAATATGAAATCCAACTAAAACAATTTTATCAGCAGAAAACGCTCTTTATGACTCGAATGAAAATATAATGTTTAACCTGTGTTGCTTGAAAACCTTCCTGATCAGGAAGTGCTTGGGAATATTTACCAGAAAGAAGACCTTGAGCCATTTTACACCTGATAATAATCATAATAAAAAAAACAATAGATAAACAATTTCCATTAATGAATTTTCTAGACAAAATGGCATAATACACAAGTGAGAGTATACAAACAACTCATTTCTATAAAATAAAAAAAATTAACATAACACAATCAAACAAAAATCTTCACCTAGAGTGATGCATTGAATTACGAGAAATAGTTATAATTTTATACAAAATAGTTAATAAATATTTAACTAAAAAATTTGTGTTCGTCTCACATTTGAACTGTGAAATTGGAGGCTGCATCATCATAAGCAGCTTCTGCCAACACCTTCGAAGCAGGAAGAAAATATCTGAAATGATTATTAATAAACATTTATAATAAATATACATAAGAAGAACATTAAATATAACTACAATCTACATACATAATTTCTTATGTTGGTATGTATAACGCGGCGGCCGCAGTGGTCAGCAGTCAGCAGTTTATAAAATTACATACATAATTTCCAGTGTCTGTATGTATGTATGTATGTATGTATGTGTGTGTGTGTATGTATGTTAGCAATTTCGCATAACTCGGCGGCTGCGGTGGTCAGCAGTTGATAAAAATTAGTGCACGCAGGCGTGTAACAAAAGTTATTATGCAATTGTACAATGGCAGTCCCAAAGATACAAAAAGTGGTGCTGCAATCGCAAAATAATATCTAATGAAAATTTAAAAAATCCGTCATTTTGACGGGCTATCTCTAGTCTAAACAATAAGTTCACATTTAAACATATTTATTATCTGTCAAGACTTTCTGGCCAGAACTAAAAACTTAAACCCATTTGTTGATTAGTTATGTATCAATAATGCATAATAAATACTAATTACCTATCAATAATGCATAATAATTACTAATTACATATCAATAATGCATAATAATTAGTAATTACATATCAATAATGTATAATAATTACTAATTACATATCATTAATGCATAATAATTACTAATTACATATCAATAATGCATAATAAATACTAATAACATATCAATGATGCATAATAATTAGCCATTTGCATGCCACTGGCAACTGAAAATGAGCTTGTCAAAAGGCTGAAGATGATATTATAAATAAATTATTTAAGGATAAAAATAATTATTTTGATTGGATAATTTTATAATAACTAAAAGTAATAAAGATGTCTAATTACTGAGAAAACAAACAAAAACATGGTATTAACTTATCATGAAAGGAGGGGAGACAGGTGAACAACACCTGTAGTGTCGAGTTCATGTAACAGCTGTTACCAAGGTTGAAAATGCCAGTGTATCCGGGACCGTAAACGGGTTGGAGTTGACTGTTCGATTCTTGAAGTGCAGACCATTCCCAAGCTCTTTGATTCAAATCCAGTTCCAATTCAAGCATGGTTTTATCTGTCTGATATAATGAATTAGATGTGATAAAATTGTACCAAAAAGAGCTGCAGATGATAATAATAATAGGGTGAGCCTATCACCATAACTGGAAAAATCAGTTTAGCTGTCTATTTATTATTGTTATAAATCATTTATATTGTGCCCATTCCTAAAAGAACATGAGCACAACCGATACACTTGTCAGATTAAACTTTATTAATGTAATAATCAGTACAGATTACAGATGCTTCTTACAAATTGAAATATGGCAGGTTATAAATTAAAAATTTTAATATTACAAAAATTATTATCCTGCAAAAGAAAGTTACAAAGATTCATATAATAAAACTCAAACCTTCTGCATATTCATAATATCTATGCCAAAATGGGCAAGATGTTGAGCAAGATGAGGATCTTCGACCATGTCATCTTCTGCATACGAGTACACGTCTAGGAATCGATCAAAGATGTTATTCGTCAAATAAATATAAAACTTTTAACAAAAACTTTAAACAAAACAGTATAAACGTCTTTTAAAAAGCTAGGTGATGTTTATCTTTTCCCTTGTTCAACAGAAAATGATTTTAATCACAGACAAGAGTTGAACAACTTTGATATCACCTTCAATCTACTTTTCCAAAAAGCTGACTATGGTTAGCCTAGCACCTTATTATAAAAACAAATTGCTACCATGATAGCTGCTGGATCTGCCACAATAACGATTATTCTCCAACCATCCATCTATTTAAACCCCAATTATCAACCATCAGCTAACTACCTACCTGCCCCTTGTGGAGTGATTGTGCCAAGTTTAACAGCTAGTGGATAGTTTGTACTCGCGTAATGATCCCTCGCATGATTATTTCCGCCTGTTCCGTCGAAGAACTTGCGACCACAAAGAATGGATCCGTCGGTCAGGTTAAGCCAGAGATTCTCCGTCAAGTCACACTTCTCGCATTTCCAGCCGCTAGGTGGAATTTTCTTGGTGGTATGCATCTGAAGAAGATTGTCTGCATAGCTGAAGATGTATAATTATTATTATTATTATAGTAATAGTTTAACAAGTATGAAATTAGAATAATTCTTTTATTTATTTAAAATAATTATATTATTTATTTAAAATAATTTTATTATTTATTTAAGATTAATTCTATTATTTATTTAAAATAATTTTATTATTTATTTAGGATTAATTCTATTATCTATTTAAAAATAATTCTATTATTTATTTAAAAAAATGCTTAATAAGTATGAAAACATTTTTTTTAGTTAGCTTTTCTACAACACTGCACTGGCACACATCGGAGCTCTATTTTAGACATTTCCTCACTTGCACTGGCTTGAAATCATAGTGACACTATGAAAAATAAAACTCCACTAACATAGATTTTATTCTTTCTTCACCATCCCATGTTCCAGCTAGGGCCTCAAGCTCTGCCGTCTTGGCCGCAGAGTCACTCACTAGGATGCTGACGGCGGATGACATCACTTCCGAAGGAATGTCAGGGTCAGTCAGCTGAACCTCTGTCCAATCGGGAAGCATGATTATGGTCTTGATTTCTTCCACTTCATATCTACTGCCGTCGTCCACGGCAAATCCACCTTCAACTCCTTTTTTGTAATGTGAACAGACATGATTAATATACGTTAATAAAATACGCGTATACAAACGTGTACAAAAGGTATTTCACAAAATTACCAATGGCTAATCTTGTCGGTTTCTTTGATTCAGGTTCAAAATCAACATTTTCTTTCTGAAAAAAAATATGAGTATATATTAATTAGCTAGGAGTGGCCAAGAAAGACTAAGTAAGGTCGATTACAACCTGTAAAAGCTTTTTCTTTTACTAATAATACAATTTCATCGATGCAATTTAAATATTTAAAAAAAAACTTTTTTTGCAGTTTTACAAATACATTAACCTTCTTTTTTATCCTCCTAAGATTCAGAAACATATTGTTTCCCGTTCTTTTAAAATAGGTTTCAACATGATCTCTCCCGAATGCCAAAAATCTATTCATACAAATGTAAAGACCATGTTGGCTCTCCTGTAAAAGTAAATAAGCGTAAATAATAACTTTGTTGTAGTTCTGTATGTATGGACTGACGACCACGACGCGACAAAATAAAATAAATAAAACAAGATCTCTGAGGTACAAAAGTTGTCTGAAACAAATCAAAGTACTTACTGGTGTATCAAATGACAAACAACATTCGTCTTTGTAAACTTTATCATGTGAACTGGGAACGCGAACCCTCGCCGTCATAGAAGCTAGGGAAGCCATTTTTACCTAAATTAACATTTAACCGCTGAGGCCTGATTTTTTTCAAAACGTAGATGTGTGGTGAATAGATAAAAAAAATAATGGATAATATTTATATACATAGACATATTATCGTAAGTATAAATATAAATATATATGTATATCAAACTTTGTAAATATTTTTAATTTTTTTTAAACTATAGGCTTAATTTTTATAATGCTGGTCCTTCTTAAAATTACATAGTAATACTGTAGGTACTTTCTAATTTAGTATGCAACTCATTGTTTATTATTTTCAATTGTGTGAAAACTATCTATGGTACAAACATCTTTATTTAGCAAATTTATTCAAGAGTGTTTTTTATTTAAATAAAAGGAGGCAGAGACGCTATTAAAATTTATTCAGTGAATTGGTTCATGGACTCCTAGATACTAGCTCCTATCCTACTAGGTGCTATTATTTAGGAGTCCATGATTGGTTGATACGTTGGAATAAAAAAAGGAGTAATGATGTGTAAAGTTTATATTAAAAAAACCTTTAAAACCAGTGCTATTGATAGGCTGATGCGTTACAGTTTTTTTAGTCATTGTAGAGGACTTCAGGTGCGATGCGCGGGCGAGTCCGCAATAGTTGAACCCGACACCGAAGCCGGGAGGGAGGAATCCGTGCACGGAAATCGCGATTTCTCAGAAACGGTGATAACCAGCAACCTGTAATTTTACCGAAAGTCTATGCGACCACACCCAGTTCCGCTTTTGGGCTATAAACGCTTGCGGATTCGACGTTGAATATCTCCGGAATCACGTGACCTTGTAGAACCAAACTCAAACGGACCATAGGGGTCCATGAGCCCTAACTCAATTTGAATTGCAGGGTCACGTGACTTCCGGTTCCGGAGTTATGAGCGCTCGAAAATGGGTACCCCGGAATCGGCACAATTTTTTTCCAACGCTACAGCCGAAACGGAGCTGCACTCTACATGAGAAGACGACCCCTGAATGGGACCATCTGATGGGGAAAGAATTTTTCGAATTTGTTTTCCGGATATGGATTTATGGGCGTTCAAAGATGGCGGTTATTTTTAAATTCTTGATAAGTATAGTGAAATGGTCTGTAAGTTTGAACTTTCATTTATTCGTGAATGGAATCGAGTCCGAATACGCTAAGTGTAATTTTTAACTTTTGATTTTGAATGAAAAATATATATGTAACTAACTAGTAGGGTTACTTGGGGTTGTCCGGGGTTTTAAAAGATTTTCTCTGGTCATTTCTCTTGTTCGTTTTTCTTTCTTTCTCTCTACATTTTTTCTCTCTTTCTCTCTTTCGCTTTCTTTCTCCCGTTTCTCTCTCTAACATCCCTCTCTTCGCTATGAATTTTTAAATCCTTTATATTATTTTCGATTGTCTTCCCGTCTGTCTGTCTGTCTTCCTGTCGGTCACAAACTTTGAGTCTCAAAATTAACTCACTTCCCGTTATCCGATCGAGCTGAAATTTGGCACATCGACTTGGGCTGCGAGACAATTGAATCTATCAAAATTTCAGTTTGATCGGATATTGTATAATTAAGTTTTTCAAAAAATTCAAAAAATTTTTCAAAAATTCAAATAAAATAAGAATCTAGGATCGTATATAAAGGATTTATAATAAAAACTTTGTTTTTATGGGTTAGTTTTTTGTCTTTTAGAACCGTTCAGTGGCGTAACGAATGGGACAGAAGAGCATCTGCCCCCGGCGCAAGTTTTTGGGGTGCCAAACGCAAAAGGAAGGACAACAATTTCACCAAAGTTTCGTCATTTTTGGACATGTAAAATGAACAAATTGTATTTTTGCACTATTTCACAAGTGATTTTCAAAATATTTTTGAGGATGGGGCTAACCGAGCCCCGGATATGGGCGCTTTCGGTACTCCCGGTTTGGTCGTCCAATTGGGAAGACATTGGAAGATGGGGACGCATTTTTTATAGCTTGCCCACAGGCACCAGATAACCTCGCTACGTCGCTGGAACCGTTCCTTATAAACCAATTTGTAATTTATTTAAACTATAATTGATCGTTTTTAGGTATAAAAATGTGAACAACGTCAATCCAACACACTGTCCTCGTCATCATCAACACAGAGGCGTAGCGAGGGTTTTTGGCGCCCGGGGCGAAACTATAAATTTTGCGCCCCCCGGGCCTCCCCCCGTTGCAATGAAGAAGTTAAAGTTAAACACAATTTGAAGCCATTTCAAGTGAAACGAATTTTAATTTTAATCTATATACAGAGTATTACAGACGCAGAAAAATGTCCGTGTTCGTTACAGTACTTTGCCTAACCAACAGTTGAGTTACAAGTTTAAAAATCCACAAAACTCAGCGAGAATACATGTAATAAATAAATGTCAATAAATGCACACACTGATGAAATTAAATATGGTCCTTAGGCTGTGTGACATAAACTTGATGTCATCAAGGAGGTGTGCTGCACAGGGCACAGACGTTCTAGATAGCAAGAGCAGTTTCAAAACATTGGCTCTACGTCAACGATGTGAAATGACTGGTGGCTGGAGCATGAAGGGGTCACCAAGCTCCACCTTGCCTGAGCCGGAGATCTGTGCCTAGATTGTGGCTGGTGGGTTTGAAATGAAACACATGAGTGACATGGCTCTCTCCCTTCCTAATAACCTAACAAGTTTGATGCTGCAGAACAACTAAATGGACTGAAGCAGCAGATATACAACTAGACTGTGGACGACATCCTGATGCAAGGAAGGAAACTACTGTTTTTCTTGCATCTTACGCAAACTTTGAGAGAGAGTCTAGCATGAATATACTGTATCTTCCTCTTCGGCGCCCCCCTAGCTACGCCCATGCATCAACATCACTACCAGCATTACATCAGGAGACCGTTGATTATTGGCAGTTTTCCATTAATCGACAACCTTCGATTTAGTAGTTTTCATCGAGCGGACTAAAAGTAATAAAATCACAGAAGAGACAAAACAAGTTTTAACGTGTGCGTGTGGGATTTAATTTTTCTATAATTTCGGCTTACTTTGTTTTTAAATTCCATCTTTAAAGCAGTTATTATAATTTTAGTAGTTTAAATACCTATACGATAAAAAAAAATTATTCCTCCAGTATAGGTATTTATTTTGATTATATAATACCACCTAATAATACCACGACCAAAGAGCATTAAACTTTTTTTCACATATACAGAAAATACGGACACGAAAGCAAATATTTTTAAACATTTTTGTCGATGTTCTCAAAAGGAACCAAAAAAGAAATAAAAACGCCAGAGACTCATTGTAATTATATCTAGGAAACACTGTCAATCAAGGTGGGCGCGACTTCATTGTCAAGGGCGACCGATAGCAGACACAGCGCCTTTGCTCGTTGGCATTGTCATGCATATTCCTAGTTCTCATTTGAATGCTTTAATAATGCACCTATGCGTGTGTATTAATTGTTGTTTGTGTGTGTGTGTGTACAAACAGTACGTTGCATACGACAAAAGTTCCATAACATCTCCAGTAAACGATACTGTAGGTACAACTAACTAGAGGGAGGATTTAATTTAGCTGTATTTCATATTTGTACGCCCGAAGCTCTGGATATACAGATGACGGGAGTGGCCGTACATACATACATACATACATACATACATACATACATACATACATACATACATACATACATACATACATACATACATACATACATACATACATACATACATACATACATACATACATACATACATACATACATACATACATACATACATACATACATACATACACACACACACACACACACACACACACACACACACACACACACACACACACACACACACACACACACATACATACATACATACATACATACATACATACATACATACATACATACATACATACATACATACATACATACATACATACATACATACATACATACATACATACATACATACATACATACATACATACATACATACATACATACATACATACATACATACATACATACATACATACATACATACATACATACATACATACATACATACATACATACATACATACATACATACATACATACATACATACATACATACATACATACATACATACATACATACATACATACATACATACATACATACATACATACATACATACATACATACATACATACATACATACATACATACATACATACATACATACATACATACATACATACATACATACATACATACATACATACATACATACATACATACATACATACATACATACATACATACATACATACATACATACATACATACATACATACATACATACATACATACATACATACATACATACATACATACATACATACATACATACATACATACATACATACATACATACATACATACATACATACATACATACATACATACATACATACATACATACATACATACATACATACATACATACATACATACATACATACATACATACATACATACATACATACACACATATACACA
The DNA here is from genome assembly GCA_963978895.1 of Erpobdella octoculata. NCBI lineage: Eukaryota > Metazoa > Annelida > Clitellata > Hirudinida > Erpobdellidae > Erpobdella > Erpobdella octoculata. The sequence continues at coordinate 29,413,328 of OZ022239.1, forward strand.
CATACACACACATACATAGATGCACACACACAGTCACACATACAGGGCTGACAGAGAACATAATAGCTGTTGCAAGAGTCGCTTGGCTACGGCGTACTATTAATCTCTCGTTGCGCTTGGCTGATCATGGGGGCGTGCTCTCATCAATTGCATGCTCAAATGCTCAGTCGGTCTGCAGACGGTGAATGGACGAAACGACACTGGATAATAAATGGGGGGTTTTGAGCGTGTGTTTGCTCCACGAGAGTGTTTGATCGTGATCAGACGTGGTCAGAGATCAAGGTGTCTCGTAAGTGGCTGTCGACTTTACCTGCTAGACTTGAAGTTTAAAGAGCTGGATTGCGGTGAAAAGGTTATAAGTTTAAAATCGCTGAAGGAACATGGAACTTGCGTACGCGACCAAACAGGTAAAGGAATTGAGCAATGTCGAAGCATTTTTTGACTAAGAAATAAAAAGTATGATACGAACAAATATCAAAGTTAGTAATTTCTGTGATTTTATGACTGAATTGTTTATCAATTGCAATTAACTCAATAAATTATGAACAATTTTAAACGGTTTATAAACAATGCCACGTCATAGGTTAATATTAATCGAGTAAGTTTCAGAAGGCTTTATTTTAAATTTGTCCTAGTTTTAAATAACGTCGATGTTGATTGGTTAGCGGAACGGTCTTTGATGCGTGAAATGCCGGTTTGAATCCAGATATTCGAGGAAATACATACCATAAGCGATTAAATGCGTACATTTTTCTGTACAAAAGTTGTCAAAAAGACTTCAAGATTCAGGTGATTGAATTAAGGAGCTCGCATTTTGAACAAAACTCATTGGAAGAACTTTTTCACACGGGTTCGCAGTTTCCGGAGTTCAACTTTCAACCTGTCACATAAACACGTCTATCAGAAACCGCAGTTTGGCACCGAACTTTATTTATTCATATATATATATATATAACTGTTTTGCTGATATCATAACTTAATTAAATATTTTAAAAAGAAATAGAATCCATTTCAAATATTCTTTCACATACATTTAAAAAACAAAACTCGTCCATGAAAATATTTTAAAACAGAAAAAAAATTTATTGCGGCAAAGTTGCGTGTACAGGTGATTAACTCACTCTATGACGTCACAGCACACCTGGATTAGACACTCAAAATCTCTCTTGCACCTTTTGCCATTTCGCATACCTGTGCGTAAGTAAGAGGTTGCAGAGGGTAAAAATACAGAGAGGGTTAAGAAGAGAAAATGATGAAGGGAACAGGTATATACAAAGGATGCGGACCTTTATGATTTATAAAAAATTTTTAATGATAATTGTAATATGGCGGCTTATAAAAATGACACTTTTTTGTTTTATTTAGTTTATTTTGAATTTTAGCTGTGATACTTGAGATTTCAAGCTCAAAAAGAGTTAAAAAAAAGTTAGGAAAAGAAGAGAGATGAGAGAGATAGAAAGAGAGAAAGAGAGAGAGAGAGAGAAGAGAGAGAGAGAGAGAGAGAGAGAGAGAGAGAAAGAGAGAAAGAGAGAGAGAGAGAGAGAGAGAGAGAGAGAGAGAGAGAGAGAGAGAGAGAGAGAGAGAGAGAGAGAGAGAGAGAGAGAGAGAGAGAGAGAGAGAGAGAGAAAGAGGGTAGCAGAAGATTGGTCTCGCATTTGCACCCATATTTGACCAGTTGTGTGGCGTAAAAAACTATAAACTTGCTTTACATGGACTATAGATTTTCTTTTCTAGATCTGTTAACATACGAGTTTTTGTCTGCACGTTTGTGTACTTAACGGGATGCAGGGACTACTCGTACTTACTCAAGGTGTGACGAGATCCTTGAAGTACCTGGTGCTTACAAAAAATTTAATCACTCGATCTACCTGTGACCTTCTATGATTCACAAATGCTAATTGTATACAAAATTGAACAAAGACATAGATACACAAGTAAACAAACTGCCAAATAGACATGAATAACAATACATACAAATACACGACCAGTACAGTTACGGCTATTAAAAGTCCGTCTGAATTAATTGCATTACTTGGCCTGTATATATACATACACATACACATTCAACAAACAATACCAATAAGCACGTAATATGATAACTGACTTGCAGAAAATTTCAAATTAAGTTTTTGGGGGTCAAAACCAGTCCAGGCCTGGATTATGTACCTGTAAAACGGGTCGGGCCAAGTTGCGAACTGACATGGCATCAGAACATCGGTCCATCCACAGTTCTAATGTTAGAACTATAATCGACAGGAAGTCCTGCATGGAATTTATTTTTTAATTATTTTAATTAAATTAATATTATTATAATTATAAGTAATAACAATTTAGTCAATTAGTATCATTATCATTATTCTTCAATTATTGGTTTGAATTCTGTGTCAGGCACCCGAGTGTGAATGGCTCTGGTCGCCATAGCGCTAATTGCTTTGGAAAATGTAATAATGTGGAATAATAATAAAATAATAATAAATAAATAAATAATAAAACAATAATAAGTAAATAAAAAAAAATAATAAGTAAATAATAAATAATATAAGGATGTTAATTATAATAATCAACTTTTATTGCAACAAGGTTTTCAAAGAACTCGTTAACATTTAGTTATTCCGGCCAACTCAAACCTGTCATGCAAACATACTCACACAAAAACACAAACATAAAACCCCATACACACACATAAAAGCATACGCACATAGACGCACATAAAAACACATACACACAGCCCTACGTAAGCATGGAGACAAACTCACAAACACACATACAATAATACACACGCACGCACACAGAAACACGCGTGGGCGCGAGAGCGTGAGGATTTTGCATCTGTTTGCAAACTTGTCGACGCCGCGCATACCTGTCCCTTGAAACGAGGTTTCGTTCTACCTGTATTGGCTCCACACCTTGATTACCGCGGAGGTCCTAATGATCGGCTTGAAAGCGCTATTTAGCATCTGCTGGTGGATCTGAAAAATAATTAGGAATGACCCTGGGGACCCTTTCCCCCTACGACAAAACTAATTATTATTATTATTATTATTATTATTATTATTATTATTAATTTTATTATTTTTAATAATTTTAACTTTTTTTATTTACCATCGCATTTTTAAAAATGAAAAGTTTTGTTTTGGATTCTTCTCCTAAGTGATCGACCGGCTCATTGATCGGAAAAAGTGGAGAAACAAGAAAAAGAACAAATGAAACCAAAAACAAAAATAGAAAAACAAAAAAGAAGAGAAAAAACAGATAAAAACAAAATGGTTTTATTTATGCATGAAAGCAACTGCTTATCACCTTCTGTATACATTCGTTATTCTTTTCTTCAGGTGTGCTTACAGATTCATATAATAAGAGTAGTAACAATAAAATAATAAAATTTTATTTTCCAGAAACAGGCTTGCTTATATTATTATCATATAATCGTGAGATCATTTGTCGCATTCATTATTGTATTTTATTTGTAAGAATAAGTGAATGAGTGTAATCGTTGTAGATAGATCATGCTGGAGCAAAAATATTTATTTGTCATTCTCTATGCGTGGTTTTATGGAATAATGTAAATAATTCTTCCTTTTTTATTCTTCTTGAAGTACTTCTGAATTCTCCAGAAGAAATCGATTAAGCAATGAGTCAAGCGCGCGACGCAAAGAAGCGAAACAAATCCAATTCCAAATATTCGCACTTTCATTCCCATTCAACGGTGTGAACAATTTACTCATTTGTCTCTTTCCGCGGAACTTTTTTTCTTTTCATTTGATAATTGAATAAAAAATAACTAAACAAAAATAGTTTTATAATACACACACACACATACACACACACACGTGGCACGTGATAGGTCAAACAGGAGAGGTCAATCAAGGACATGGACGTTATAGTGACATAGCAGTTTTTGATGCCGTCTTACGTGGCAGTCTTGGATTGGTTTATAATTCTAATACTGTCAGGTAAAGACGTCTGTGAAACTGTTGAGCTACAAATTCTTTATTTATTTGCAGATATTTTTGTAGAAGATTTATTGTAAACGACGCGTTTTGTCGTTCACCTTATTTATTCATTCATTGTTACAATATATAAAAAATCAATAAATCATTAAAACACCCGATCAATCAATCAATAAATTGATCAATCTTATTTTTTAATGTTTGAATTTTTAAATATATTTTTTACCTCTAACTAACAATCATAAACAATTTCAGTTTTGTTTTTCAGTTTTTTTCATTCACTCGCCAGGTGCTTTTTTGAGAGCTTCGTGCTTGCGTCTCTTCATTACATAGGAACCATAATATATGGAGTGGAGAGTTGAAGATTTTGCTCATATATTTTTGTTTGTTTGTTTTTTTACAAACTTTTATTTAGGTTACCATCTCTATTTGTGTGTGTGTGTGTGGCTTTCTCTGTACACAAATCTTGCAAGTAAAATTTAACCAGCTTTTTGACTAGCTAGGAAGCTGAAACTTTCAGCATAGTTTTATATTGGATGACTAAACATGATTCAATTAAAAAAAAACTTAATTTGAACATCTTTTGTATTTCTAAATCGACTGTATTTGAAATTAAAGTTTGTGTTGAAAAACTCTTTTTTTCCTTTATTTGTTTTTATATAAATCACTGTTTTCTGTTGTCTTTATTGCTTGAAATTATTGTATTTTTTGTTTGTTCTTTTGTTGATCTTTTTTTAGAGGTTTTTGTTTTGTGGTTTCAACGTTGTTTTGTGGTCTTCATTCTTTTCTTCGATTAATAAATGATTATAAATAACAAAAAGCACTTGTACTTATACTAAAGAATTTTTTTTTAAATAAATACTATTAAATATGAATTGATAGCTAATATACCTATACAGTAGAACCTCTCTTATGCGACTTCTCCATTGCCACGTAAAATCGGTCGCATACGTGGGTGAGTCGCATAAGAGAAAAAGTCACATTTTTTCCAGAATTACATATACAGACAACAAAGAGTAATCAGTAGTTTATTTTTTTTAAATCAACTAAGTCATATAAAAAAAGTTATGGTTTAAAATAGTTCCAGATTGTTTGTTGTTTTAAATTATTTAATTTAACACTACACAACTCCAAAGACGCTTTAATGAGATTACTAGCTAGTGTACTGTTGTCGTGCTTACAATCATACTTTAAAAGCTTATTAACATATAAAATTGCAGTTTGACTGCTAATGAATTCATCATCCGAATCTTTTGAATTAATGTCTTCAATGTTTTCCTCTTCTTGTTCAACCACAACTGGGATGCCCTGGACATTCGAACATTTTGGCTCATTAGCATCACAACTGACATACTCTTCAAAATTGACTCCCGCCAGGATTGGTCTACCATATTTTATTTATTTATTTATTGAAAAAAGGTCAGAAGGGCTAGTAAGCCACTAACACTAGCATGAGAAAAAAACAATAAAAAAAATCACAGACATCCTTAGTCTACAAGGAAACAGAAACCATCAAGAAGTGACAACAAAAAAACCACCTAGATATTACAGAATAGCAGAAAAGTAAAGAATAACTCTAGCTGTAGTATAAGAAATATCATCATCGAACTCTAGAGCCTATGTAGAATTTTTGACATCACATGGACCAAAATATAAAGTTGGTTTGGTCTGAACAACAGTATTGGTTACTGAAAAGTAGACAGTCCAAAGGAACGTGAAAATTAACAAAATCCCACTAGCTTTTATTACACATACCCACAATCAATTTCAAGGGCTTTCATTTACTGCAGGTCGCATAATAGAGTTATTTATGCAAATAATGCCTCAGAAACAAAGTCGTTTGTATAGTTACTGAGTTTGTCGCATAACAGAAACAGATTAGTATGGGAGAGTAATGGAATTTCAATCCGTGCAAAATTTTTAGGTCGTATAAGCACTAAAGTCGTATAATGGGGATCGTATAAGCGAGGTCCTACTGTATAAAATGAGCTCTACAAATCAATAATTGTTTGAATTCATGAATATTAGAATGTAGTTAATACACATTATAAATCTATATATATAAAAATGAATGTTTGTATGTATATGTTCATGTCCTTTATGCATTGCTACACCATTCATCCGATCGTAATGAAATTTTCACACAACCTTGAGAGTCAAGGGCAATCAAATATAGAGAAAAAAATTTTGAAATCCGTCACAAAATGAGCGGAGCGGGTGAGCGAGCGGGAACTATATATATATATATGTATGTGCGTATGTATGTGTGTATGTATGTATGTGTATGTGCATGTATGTGTGTCTGTGTGTGTGTTTATGTATGTACTAGCGGAGATACCCGGCGTTGCCCGGGTTTTTTAGAGGTTTTTCTAATGTTTTTCTCTTTCTCTCCCGTTTCCTTTCCCACCTGCTTTCCCACTCCTGCTCGCTTTCCCGTTTTCGGTCGCTTTCCCGCTGCCGGTCGCTTTTCCGCTCCCGGTCGCTTTTCCGCTCCCGGTCGCTTTTCCGCTCCCGGTCGCTTTTCCGCTCCCGGTCGCTTTTCCGCTCCCGGTCGCTTTTCCGCTCCCGGTCGCTTTCCCGCTCCCGGTCGTTTTCCCGTTCCCGGTCGCTGTCCCATTCCCGCTCACGTTTGCTCTCCCATTCCCGCTCACGCTTGCTTTTCCGTTCCCGCTCGCTGTCCGTTCCGGGTTGCTTTCCCGTTTCTATAATAGACAAACTAACCCACAAACATTCATATATATATATATATATATATATATATATATATATATATATATATATATATATATATATATATATATATATATATATAGTCTTAGCAAATCTATTTTACGTTTTATAGGCTAACAGAAGTTATGAAAGAATGGAAAAGAGAAAATGAGCGTGAACGGGAACGGGAGAGCAACCGTGACCGGGAATGGGAGAACAAGCATGACCGGGAACGGGAGAGCAAGCGTGAGCGGGAACGGGAAAGCGACCGGGAACGGGAAAGCGACCGGGAACGGGAAAGCGACCGGGAACGGGAAAGCGACCGGGAACGCGGAAAGCGACCGGGAACGCGGAAAGCGACTGGAATTGGGAGAGCAAGCTTGGAAGGAAACGCGAGCAAGAGAGAAAATCGATAACAAAACTTCTGAGCGGGAAAGCGACCGGGAGCTGGAAAACGACCGAGAGCGGAAAAGCGACCGGGAACGCGACGAAAACGGGAAAGTGGAGAAGGAAACGGGAGCGAGAGAGACAAACATTAGAAAAACCTCTAAAAACCCCGGGCAACGCCGGGTAACCCCGCTAGTATTAAATAATAAATTTGATACATACTAGAGTAGATTTTTCGCGGACCGGCCCGTCGGCAAATTAGCCCGTCTGGGACCATTTTATAAGTCAAAATTTCAGGTCCGACCCGGTCCGTTTTTATGGACTTAAAATCCCTATACTTATACTTGATACAAAGAACCTCCCGACCCGTTTGAATAACCAAAATTCAAAACTCGGCCCGACCCGACCTGTGCAGCACCTAACTACTCTAATACATTCTACACGGACTGCGCATAGATGCATAGAACAGATTCAGACACAATCCATTCAAATTTTTGATTACACCGTATTTTTAAAAACCAAGACTAATGTTATTAACTAACAAGAGCTTTAGCCTATATTGGGGGAGGCTTACTGACAAGCTCCAAATCGTAAAATCTTGAAAACATCAAGTCTAGCAATTGTTTCGTGTTTATGAAATGATTTTATACCTTTTAGGGCATCTATATATTATTGTATGAAAGAAACATTATAGAATTATAGAATATACAAAGTTTGTTTTCTGTGTATTTTTGTTCAAAAGAAATTTTATGAAATATTATTTCTTCGAATGTGTCCCCGTTTTATTTAGGTCGGTCTAAAAACTTCTTCATTTTAACGAAAGGAGTTTCTCTTCACATTTTCACATTGCAATGATAGAATTCATGACAGTAACTGGGTAATTACATTACTAATGAAGTAGTTCACAAAGCGACTACACGCTGAGATATTGACGGGTTTCTCTCACCCGGGCATTTCGGACCTTAAAGACTCCGAAAGAGGTATATACAGGTGTAGTGTGTGAAGGTGTTGTACGTTGTTGTAGGCACAGGTCGCAGGTGCGTCAAATACTATTCGTATGTGTGACGTCCTACAGGTGCAACATTTGCACGAATGCTATAGCGATACCATCACATTCGTGTCATTGTCTATGTGCGTCGTTAATGTTTATGTGTGTCGTTGTGTGTCGCCGAGTTTATGTGTCGTCGTGTTTTTGTGTCGTTTGTATGTCTGTGTCGTTATGTTTAGATGTCGTGATTTGTTACTTATGATTTGTTGTTTCGTTTCTGTTTTGACGAAGAAACTATAAAGAAATGTTAAAGAACTGAGATGCACATCGACTTAAATTTACGTTCAACTTTTATTACATTTACAGTCAACAGTTTTAGTAAATCAGGTCAAGTCAGGTCATCCCTATTACCAAGTAAATTTACAACCGAGATATTATTGGCACTGACCACTGAATATTGGTAACATGGTCAGTCAGTCGTGTAAAATTTCTTTACAAGTTTAAGTTTTTTTTCAATCAATCTTCAGGGATATTATTTAAAACTGGAATTAGCTAAGGTTTGATGAATCGCTTTGAAAAGTAGTGAATGCATTTGTGTTTTTTTTATATTATTTCTAAGCAGTTCTTTGTTCGTTCGTTTGTTCCTGGAAATGTTTTCTTTGAAGCAGGAGATTTTATCACCATTCCGGCTTCTTTGTCGCCATGCATTTTTTTATCAATAAACTAGCCATAGTTTTTATTACCAACATTAACTTTTGTCATAACCATCATCATCATCATCATCATCATCATCATCATCATCATCATCATCATCATCATCTCCACCACCACCACCACCACCACCACCATCATCATCATCATCATCATCATCATCATCATCATCATCATCATCACCATCACCACCACCACCACCACCACCACCACCATCATCATCATCATCATCATCATCATCATCATCATCATCATCATCATCATCATCATCATCATCATCATCATCATCATCATCATCATCATCATCATCATCGTCGTCGTCGTCGTCGTCGTCGTCGCCATCATCATCATCGTCATCATCATCATCGTCAACATCATCATCGCCACCTATTAACTATTACTATATTTCAGCCAGCACCAAAATCAACTCTAGTTATCACAAGCACATCTCCGTTATAGACCGACAACCTGGACTGGACTAAGGATGACAGGAACAGCGAATAAGATGAAGCTACGATCTAAGACAGGAAATACCTTTTTATGTCCTGCCAAGGGCTATTTCAGTCTCAAAACACCTGGTGTAGAAGATAATAAGATAATTAAACAAGAAACAAACATCTTGTATAATATATGCATTAGCTTTACCACAATGGCAGCTACATTACAACCAACACCAGGTCAATCCATCAATTAAATTGGATCATAACTCATACTTATCGGCAAAATTACTCAAACTGTTAGCCATTTTGAAAAAAAAGATAATAAAATATGGTGCATGCACGTTCATATTTTGATCGCTCTCCGCCGAAGTCGGCAGACAATTCTCTCATGGAGGGCTCTCCTCATAAATCTTCCAATTCCGCTGATAGGTATACAAGGTGCGTTTTAGTAGCCTAGCGACCGTATTGATGCGATGAGTGTTGCTGGCGTTGTCGGGACGTAAACAGATGACGTCAGAGGACTGTGCCAGGTAAAGTGGCAGGGATGGGCGATTATTATCAGCATAGAAAAATGTAGATTTTTTTCCTCAACTGAATAGTCTTCTAAATTGGAATAATATAAATTTAATTTAAAAATTAAAAGAATTTTTAAGCTCAAAATTTAAATATACTACCAGAAATTACAGAAATAAACTAAAAAAGAAATTATCTCAACATTATCGATTGCAGTCACGTGACACATAAACGAGTTTACTTGCGATTGATTTTTCCTTTGAGCACACCGTGGGTCGAGCTTCACATGAACAACACACAACAACGGATGCATTTATGATGATGATGATGATGATGATGATGATGATGATGATGATGATGATGATGATGATGATGATGATGATGATGATGATGATGATGATGATGATGATGATGATGATGATGATGATGATGATGATGATGATGATGATGATGATGATGATGATGATGATGATGATGATGATGATGATGATGATGATGATGATGATGTTGATGTTGTTGTTGTTGTTGCTGTTGATGATGATGATGATGATGATGACGACGACAACGACGACGACGATGATGATGACGATGATGACGGTGAGGATAAGGATGATGGTGGTGATGATGATGGTTATGATGACAATGATTATGTTTATGGTGATGGTGACAGTTTTATCACGAGATAATTATTTAGAAAAACAAGATGAAGATGCCTTCACGACAGTTGGATTGATGATGAAAAAATGATGTTGACGACTGCGATAATAAATTTCGCGTTTGTGAGGACAGAAAGTAATCAAAAAGCAAGAGAGAGAGAATGAGAGAGAGAGAGAGAAAGAGAGAGAGAGACCGACAAAAACAAAAAGCAATGATAAACAGGAAGGAAAAGCGATGACTATGAAAACAATTGACAGGAAAAGCAATCAATAGAGGTTTAATTGCTTCATCGATTCATTTTTCTCCGCACGGTCAGGTGGAGTAGTCGAGAAACGATGACGCGTTGGCTGACATGACCTCCAACTATCCATCCCAAGTTATTGAATCCATACGTCATTAAGTTTTCTAATTTTTATTACTAGCCTGTCCGTTTCTCTACCTGTCTGTGTATTTATCTGTCTGTTTATCTACCTGTCCGTTTATCTACCTGTCTGTTTATCTACCTGTTTCGTCGCCATTCCTTCTGAATGAACACCAAGTCCTGATAAAACAAAGATTTACTTTTGAGTGAGTTTCAAGTAGCAGCTGTTTTCTTAAAAACTAGTGGTTTTGCCCGTCCCATGAACGTATGTTTTAAAATTACGATGTACTTTGATACATTTTATAAAAAATTGCCAACAAAACCAAAATGACATTTGAGAACCATAAAAATGTTTTTTTGTATATATATAAGCAAATATAATGAAATTTTTTATTGTGTTTAAATTTTCAATTTACTAAAGTATTTCATATAAATTCAAAGGATGTGAAAATTAAAGAGTGCAATAATTAGTTATTAAAGAATTTCAGATATTGCTTGTGAATTCACGGCCATCGTTGAGAAGTGGTCCTTGCTACTGAGATTTTTTTCAAATTCCATAATATAATACTAGCAGTGCCCGTAGCGGCTTCGCTCGCATGAAATTAGAGAATTTGAACCGTGCATATATAGTAGAGTACTGCACGGATCAATTTTTTAGGTGTCGGCTCGGCCCGTCGACAGCTTGGCCCAGCCCGTTTCAAAACCAACATTCCTGGCCCGGCACGGCCCGTCTAATTTGGGCCCGGCCTGTTTTTACAGGCCTAGAAATTCTATATACTTGATGAAAAACTTCGGCCCGTCCCACCTTGACTTCAGGTTTGGCCCGGCCCGTCTGAAGACCCTAAAATCACTAAAATGTCTATATGCTTAGTGAAAAACCTCGGCCCGTACCACCTTGATTTAAGGTTTAGGCCGGCCCGTAAAAAGACCCTAAAATAACGGATTGGCCCGACCGGTGATAAACTGGACTCAGCTACTTTTAACCGGCACAAAACCTCAAAATACTAAGTTTTACATCTGTAATGCTTGCAGTTGTTGAGTAGCAGTTATTTTAAAATCAAATAACCCTTATTTTGACCCCACATTTGAAGTCATAGAAACCAAAGTTTAAAAATTGGTGAAACACGTATATCTTTTTTTCAGTAGATACTAAGTATTAATTTTTACATCTGTAGCAATTACAGTTGCTGAGTAGCAGTTACTTTAAAAACCAAATAACCCTATTTTCCATCCCACATTTGAAGTCCTGGAAACCAAATTTTCAAAAAACGGTGAAACACGTATATCATTATTTTTAGATTAGAAACTGGTGAAACACGTATATGTTTCAACGTGAAAACACGTGAAACACTAATTTTTACTTTTGTAGCATTCACAGTTTTTGAGTAGAAGCTACTTTAAAAACCAAGTAATCCTATTGTCCACCCCACATTTAAGGTCCTGGAAACCAAATTTGTAAAAAATGGTGAAACACGTATATCTTTATTTTTAGAATAGAAACTGAATACTAATTTGTACATCTGTGGTATTTACAGTTTTTGAGTAGCAGTTACTTTAAAAAACAAATAACCCTATTTTCCACCCCACATTTGAAGTCCTGGAAACCAAATTTTCAAAAAATGCTAAAACACATTTTTCATTTATTCTTGGAGTAGAAACTAAATACTAATTTTTACTCCTGTAGCATTCACAGTTTTTGAGTAGCAGCTACTTTAAAAACCAAATAACCCAATTTTCCAACCCACATTTGAAGTCCGAGAAACCGAATATTCCAAAAATGGTAAAACACGTTTTTTCTTATTTTTCAAGAAGAATCCATATACCAAATTTCAAAATCTCCTCATTTTTGGGTTTTGAGATATACATTGTTTTAGAAAAATGTTTGTTTTCCAGTTTCTTCCCCTCAGGAGCAAAATTTTTAAAAATCTTTTAGTGGATGCTTACGCAAATTTCACGTTCCTAGGATGAGGCGTTTGAGCTCGGCGTTGATTATCAGTCAGTCAGTCAGGACATGTTCTTTTATAAATATACTAGCGGGGTTACCCGGCGTTGCCCGGGGTTTTTTAGAGGTTTTTCTAATGTTTGTCTCTCTCGCTCCCGTTTCCTTCTCACTTTCCCGTTTTCGTCGCGTTCCCGGTCGCTTTTCCGCTCTCGGTCGTTTTCCAGCTCCCGTTCGCTTTCCCGCTCAGAAGTTTTGTTATCGATTTTCTCTCTTGCTCGCGTTTCCTTCCAAGCTTGCTCTCCCGATTCCAGTCGCTTTCGCGTTCCCGGTCGCTTTCCGCGTTCCCGGTCGCTTTCCCGTTCCCGGTCGCTTTCCCGTTCCCGGTCGCTTTCCGGTTCCCGGTGGCTTTTCCGTTCCCGGTCGCTTTCCCGTTCCCGGTCGCTTTCCCGTTCCCGGTCGCTTTCCCGTTCCCGCTCACGCTTGCTCTCCCGTTCCCGGTCATGCTTGCTCTCCCATTCCCGGTCACGGTTGCTCTCCCGTTCACGCTCATTTTTTCTTTTCCATTCTTTCATAACTTCTGTTAGCCTATAAAACGTAAAATAGATTTGCTAAGACTATATATATATATATATATATGAATGTTTGTGGGTTAGTTTGTCTATTATAGAAACGGGAAAGCGACCCGGAACGGACAGCGAGCGGGAACGGAAAAGCAAGCGTGAGCGGGAATGGGAGAGCAAACGTGAGCGGGAAAGCGACCGGGAGTGGTAAAGCGACCGGGAGCGGGAAAACGGGAAAGCGAACGGAAGTGGGAAAGGAAACGGGAGAGAAAGAGACAAACATTAGAAAAACCTCTAAAAAACCCGGGCAACGCCGGGTATCTCCGCTAGTACATACATAAACACACACACAGACACACATACATGCACATACACATACATACATACACACATACATACGCACATACATATATATATAGTTCCCGCTCGCTCACCCGCTCCGCTCCGCTCATTTTGTGACGGATTTCAAATTTTTTTTTTATTTGACTTTCCCCTTGACTCTCAAGGTTGTGTGAAAATTTCATTACGATCGGATGAATGGTGTAGCAATGCCTAAAGGACATTAATATATATACAAACATTCATTTTTATATATATAGATATATAGATTTTTCGATTGCAAATTATTTAGTGTAAATAAGTATTTTTTTTTTTCATTTTGATTTTGTTTTCGCGTCTTAAAACACATGGTGTAAAAGACTATAAACTATAATAAAAAAAAAATTAAAAAAAAAACAGTCAGTCAGTCAGGACATGTTCTTTTATAAATATACTAGCGGGGTTACCCGGCGTTGCCCGGGGTTTTTAGAGGTTTTTCTAATGTTTGTCCCTCTCGCTCCCGTTTCTTTCTCCACTTTCCCGTTTTCGTCGCGTTCCCGGTCGCTTTTCCGCTCTCGGTCGTTTTCCAGCTCCCGGTCGCTTTCCCGCTCAGAAGTTTTGTTATCGATTTTCTCTCTTGCTCGCGTTTCTTTCCAAGCTTGCTCTCCCGATTCCAGTCGCTTTCCGCGTTCCCGGTCGCTTTCCGCGTTCCCGGTCGCTTTCCTGTTCCCGGTCGCTTTCCCGTTCCCGGTCGCTTTCCCGTTCCCGGTCGCTTTCCCGTTCCCGGTCGCGTTCCCGTTCCCGCTCCCGCTTGCTCTCCCGTTCCCGGTCATGCTTGCTCTCCCATTCCCGGTCACGGTTGCTCTCCCGTTCCCGTCCCCGTTCACGCTCATTTTCTCTTTTCCATTCTTTCATAACTTCTGTTAGCCTATAAAACGTAAAATAGATTTGCTAAGACTATATATATATATGAATGTTTGTGGGTTAGTTTGTCTATTATAGAAACGGGAAAGCGACCCGGAACGGACAGCGAGTGGGAGCGGGAATGCGACACGGAACGGACAGCGAGCGGGAGCGGGAATGCGACCGGCAGCGGGAAAACGACCGAAAACGGGAAAGCGAACAGGAGTGGGAAAGCAGGTGGGAAAGGAAACGGGAGAGAAAGAGACAAACATTAGAAAAACCTCTAAAAAACCCGGGCAACGCCGGGTATCTCCGCTAGTACATACATAAACACAGACACAGACACACATACATGCACATACACATACATACATACACACATACATACGCACATACATATATATATAGTTCCCGCTCGCTTACCCGCTCCGCTCCGCTCATTTTGTGACGGATTTCAAAAATTTTTTCTCTATATTTGATTCCCCTTGACTCTCAAGATTGTGTGAAAATTTCATTACGATCGGATGAATTGTGTAGCAATGCATAAACGCCATTAACATATATACATATATACATATATACATATATACATACAAACATTCATTTTTATATATATAGATATATATAGATTTTTCGATTGCAGCGCCATTTCTTTTGATCTCTAGGACTGAGAGTGTATATAGGTACAACTAGCAGTGCCCGTAGCGGCTTCGCTCGCATGAAATTTGAGAATTTGAACAGTGCATACATAGTAGAGTACTGCACGGATCAATTTTTAGGTCTCGGCTCGGCCCGTCGACAACTTGGCCCAACCCGTTTCAAAAACCGAAATTCCTGGCCCGGCACGGCCCGTCTAATATGGGCCCGGCCCGTTTTTACAGGCCTAGAAGTTCTATATACTTGATGAAAAACTTCGGCCCGTCCCACCTTGACTTCACGTTTAGCCTGAACACCCTAAAATCACTAAAATGTCTATATACTTGGTTAAAAATCTCGGCCCGTCCCACCTTGATTTAAGGTTTGGGCAGGGCCGTATGAAGACCCTAAAATAACGGCTTGGCCCGTCCGTCCGGTGATAAACTGAACTCATTTACTTTTAACCGGCACAAAACCTCTAAATACTATTTTTCACATCTGTAGCACTTACAGTTTTTGAGTAGCAGTTATTTTAAAATCAAATAACCTTTTTTCCACCTCACATTTGAGGTCCTGGAACTGGAAACCAAATTTTCAAAAAATGGTAAAACACGTATATCATTATTTCTGGAGTAGAAACCAAATACTAATTTTTACTCCTGTAGCATCTACTGTTTTCGAGTAGCAGTTACATTAAAAACCAAATAACCTTATTTTCCACCCCACATTTGAGGTCCTGAAAACCAAATTTTAAAAAAATGGTAAAACACGTATATCTTTATTTTTAGAATAGAAACTAAATACTAATTTTTACATCTGTGGTATTTACAGTTTTTGAGTAGCAGTTACTTTAAAAAACAAATAACCCTATTTTCCACCCCATATTTGAAGTCCTGGAAACCAAATTTTCAAAATATGCTAAAACACGTATTTCATTATTTTTGGAGTAGAAACTAAATACTAATTTTTACTCCTGTAGCATTAACAGTTTTTGAGTAGCAGCTACTTTAAAAACCAAATAACCCAATTTTCCAACCCACATTTGAGATCCGGGAAACCGAATTTTCAAAAAATGGTGAAACACGTATCTTTTTATTTTTCAAAAAGAATCTATATACCAAATTTCAAAATCTCCTCATTTTTGGTTTTCGAGATATACATTGTTTTAGAAAAAAGTTTGTTTTCCAGTTTTTTCCCCTCAGGAGCAAAATTTTCAAAAATCCTTTCTTAGCGGATGTTTACGCAATAAAAGTAATATAAGTTCCAAATTTCACGCTCCTAGGATGAGGCGTTTGAGCTCGGCGTTGATTATCAGTCAGTCATCTGTCAGTCAGTCAGTCAGTCAGTCAGTCAGTCAGTCAGGACATGTTCTTTTATATATATAGATTGCATAGCAACTATTATTACACACCTGCGCACAATACATTCTTATATATTCTTATGTGCAGTTCGATATCGTCGATACGATCACGTAAGCGTGACAAAATCAGTGAGCGAGTGACGTGGGCTACTATAATATAGACCTGTCTATCCTGAAGTTGACAATGATAATAATAATAATTATTATTGAGATGGCTTATTTCCTACTCTATGAGGCCCAGTGAAGGCAGATAAACGATTTGAGGTTTTGAAAAAAAAAACTTAAAACTGAAGTTTTTCTTAGCAACTAAATTAATAAATAAACAACATTACAACAAAAAATAAAAAGAACATTACATTACACAAACACACACACACACACACATATATATATATATATATATATATATATATATATATATATATATATATATATATATATATATATATATACATATATATATATATATATATATATATTTATATATATATATATATGTATATATAAATTTATACATATACATGTATATATATAGATATACACATGTAAATACAAATTTATATATATATATATATATAGTTATATATATATATATATATATATATATATTTATATATATTTATATATATATATGTATATATAAATTTATACATATACATTTATACATATATATATATATATATATATATATATATATATATTTATATTTATATATATATATTATATATTATATATTTATATATATATATATAGTTTAAATTTGTATCTATTGTTTAGGCAATGTTTTTCCTTTTTTATTACATCCTGACAAAGATGACATAACAAATTATAACACTGGATTTTCTAATATTTTAATCAAAAAAAAGATTTTAAAAAAAAATCGACACATAAAAAATGGAGCCCACGTTTGAAACTGACAAGGACTTACTTAAATATGCAACAAGGTATAATATCTTTAGTGCAGTGCAATGTTCTAGCTTTGATGCATCAGGATTCACTCGTAGTTTAGAAAAGGAAACCATGCTGGATGGTGAAAGTTTTTCAACAGTCGAAAAATTTGAAAGACCTTCTTCAGCGGCCCACCAGAAACAGACAAAGAGATCCCCAAAAATTAAGTCCTGGAAAGCTTTTAAAAAACAATTGATACGTTATGCTGATGGAACACTTACTGAACCGACTTTTCTTTCGGAGATAGAACTGCTGCGCTATCAATATTCATTTCTTCATAGGTTTAAATTAAGTAGAACTGCTTGCGGTCTTGAAAACTTGGGATTCACTTGTTTTATATCCAGCCTGGTACAGTGTCTTCAACATCTGCCTCTTTGGCTAAACGTTCTGTGCATTCAGCATGCTCCAACCTGCACGCGCCCGGGTTATCAGTGTATCTTTTGCATTTTGGCTTCTCTGTCAAAGAAATGTTTCAGTTCTAGAAGAGCAATAGCTCCTCGTCTTCTGGTTAGGAATCTTAAAAAAATCGGGAAACATTTGAACTTTGGCCATCAAGAAGATGCTGACGATTTTTATCATTGTCTCATAAGTTGCATGCAAGAAGAACTCAAATTAAATAATAACAGTGATGAGACTCATAACGAAATGAAAACGGCAGTGGGCATGATTTTCGGCATATATCTCCAGCAATCGATAATTTGCAGATCGTGTCACAAGGTTTCAAAAACATACCAATCGAATTATTCTCTAAGTTTAGACGTAGAGAATAACCGAAGTTTGCAATCTGCCTTGAAGAAATTCGTGAAGCCGGATGATATGGACGGAGAAGATTCGTACAGCTGCGTCAAATGTAAAACCAAAACAAGAGCTACAAAATGCCAGGCTCTCAGTAAGCTGCCTCAAGTTTTGACAGTCCACATGAAACGTTACAGTTATTGTGACGGAATATATAGAAAAAATTCAAACCACGTCGTCTTCCCAAACCAGCTTGATTTGAAACCTTACTTGGAGCCATCGGCAAACGAACCAAACTCCGTGTACATGCTGAACAGTGTTTTAGTTCATCTCGGTAAAGAAATGAACTTTGGTCATTACGTATCTTACGTCTCAATTCCATCTGCTTCTGGTGGAAAACAACGTGACTGGATGTGCATGGACGATGAATCTGTATATCCAACGAAATGGAGCGAAGTACAAAAAAGCTCGGCTTACATGCTTTTTTACACACAAAAAACAGACGAGAGTGAGGTCGAAGATATCAATCTGCCGACCCCAGATATTACGAACGAGCCAGAAACAACGTTGGTTAGGGCAAGAAGGACACGACCTCAAAGGGACGTTGACGATATTGAAGAAGAAAATGACTGGTTTTTGGAGTTTTTCCACAATTCCGCTCCGATCGTTTTTTGTTTATTTTTTTTCTGCTTACATTTTGGACTGATCTCAATCACAAGTCTTTGGAGTATTTGTTCTTATTTATTTCATTACGTCCAAAATAATCACCTATCTATGGAAATAGCTCGACGTCGCAACAGCTTTTATTAATTTCAATTTACATGTAAGCCTACGTGTCTACGTCAACAAACATTCCATCCATTTGATCAACTATTTTATGTGCATATGTGTATATATTCAAAAATTTTTTTAAATAAAAAATAATAATGTTAAATTAAATCATTTATAAATTTATCAATCTGTCAAAAAAACTGAAGACAGTTATCACGGAAAACCGTCATTTTGGTCTAAGACGCTTAAAGGGCTCTATAGAACGAAAAATGTTTTTGAAGTTTAAAGAACTTATTAAACTAAAAGAACCTGCTTAATAATCTTTGAAACTGACGTCTATTTTCCTCTAGGCCGTTGGGCGCACCATCTAGACTCATAAACGCTAAAGTGATTAACAGTATTTAAAGCTTACAAATAATTAGACTTAGGATAATGAAAGAAAACATAAAGTTTGTTTGTTTAACAGCCAAGAAAACGTCCTTTTTGCTCTATGACGCACCGTAAAATTTAATAAAGTTTTGATACTTAAAAAGTAATTCAACAAAGTGTTCAAACAATATCGTATTTCCGTTTAGTCCCATGTGAAAGTAACTTTTTTTGCTCTAAGACTCATTGTTTAGAAGCTGGAGCGATTTTGAGTTTTATTAGGTTATATAAACGGCTTGGACTAAGAAATTAATAAACTGTTTCTTTAAGTTGACTTGTATACAGAAGAGTTCATTTTTCACATTAATAATAAATTTCGCGTTTGTGATGGCAGAAAGTAATCAAAAAGCAAAAAACAAGTAAATTAAAAAAGGAATTTTTAAAACCCAATGCTTTTATATGTAATTAAAACACAAATTTTGCAATCAATTTTTTCTTATATTACTCTTTTATTTTATATTAAAGTCGAAATATCTTAATTATATCGAAATATCGAAATTAATTAAAATTAACTAAATTAATTGACTTATTGTAAAACTAATAATTGAATATTGCATTGTCTTCTATTTTGAGCATGTATGCAAAATTTGAAAAAAATCTATCATCAGGAAGTGACTCAAAAATTGATTGCAAGATTTGAAACAGACAGAGAAACAAACAGACAGACAGAGAAACAAACAGACAGACAGAGAAACAAACAGACAGACAGAGAAACAAACAGACAGACAGAGAAACAAACAGAGACGACGAGTTAATAAAAGCATTGGTAAAGAGAGAGAGAAAGACCGACAAAAACAAAAGCAGTGATAAACAGGAAGGAAAAACGATGAACTATGAAAACAATTGTCAGGAAAAGCAATCAATAGAGGTTTAATTGCTTCATCGATTTATTTTTCTCCGCACGGTCAGGTGGAGTAGTCGAGAAACGATGACGCGTTGGCTGACATGACTTCCAACTATCCATCCCAAGTTATTGAATCCATACGTCATAAGTATTTCTAATTTTCTTACTAGTCTGTCCGTTTCTCTACCTGTCTCTTTATTTATCTCTCTGTTTATTTACCTGTCCGTTTATCTACCTGTCTGTTTATCTACCTGTACGTTTATCTACCTGTTCATTTATCTACCTGTCCGTTTATCTACCTGTATGTTTATCTACCTGTTTCATCGTCATTCTACCTGTCTGTGTATCTACCTGATTGTTTATCTACCTGTCCGTTTATCTACCTGACTGTTTATCTACCTGTCCGTTTATCTACCTGATTGTTTATCTACCTGTCCGTTTATCTACCTGACTGTTTATCTACCTGTCCGTTTATCTACCTGTATGTTTATCTACCTGTTTCATCGTCATTCTACCTGTCTGTGTATCTACCTGTCTGTTTCTCTACCTGTCCATTTATCTACCTGTCCGTTTATGTACCTTTCTGTTTATCTACCTGTTTCATCGTTTGTCATTGCGAATGCTAATCTAATTGTAAATTGAATTCATTTGAATTTAATATGAACTTCTGTAGAAATTATTGGGATCCGTGGGAGCAAAACACTTTTGCCTCAGAAGTTGCCATTCAAAATGCAGGCTTTGACAATGTTTTATATCAATTTTTAATTACTAATCGCGTGCCATTGCACCAGCCGCGGTGGGTTCAAATTCCAAAGTAGAATAACCGGAGATCCAACTTTAAGTTGTAGATGATGCGTGACATGCCTGGCAAATCCAATGAGTTCAAAAACTCGGTTGGATAATTTATGGCTTCGCTGGCATCGCAAACTGTATCAATATATTTGTATGACACCAATTCGCCTGAAAACACCTGCTGTATCTTAAAATTTAGATCATTGACATCCACATTTTTGCTGCAAAATGACTCTTTCTGCCAGCCACTCATGATTCAGCACTGTGGCCATGGATGATTGCTTTTTTATGTTGCACATTGCTTAAGTGCTGAATGAGCTGTTCTGCCTCCATCCAATATAGTTGCTGGAATGCCAAACGATGCAACGGCCAAAGCTATGCCATTATTTGATCGTATTTCGGCGAGAATTAGAGAAATGAGAAATGTTTTCCCAGTTCCACCCGGCGTTGATTATCAGTCAGTCAGTCAGTCGATGAAAAACAAACATCATTAGATAGATATATTTTTAGATATATTCAAGTACAGATAAGCAAGAGAAATTTAAAATGGCAATTTCTATGCAGAAAGTGACTTCCAATTCAAAGAGCGAAGAACCGATGGAGGAAAGAACGAATACTGTCGTGTTGGAAAACCAAAAACATAATGGAAACGTTTGGGAGACAGTGGGAAAAAAGAAAAAAAGAGTTCGAAGCGGAGAAATCACGGAGCAGCAAAGTGAACCAGCAAATAAACGCTTTCATGGAAATGCTGAACAATCTCCACGTACGGAAGTTCCACAAACGTCTGAAGCAGCCATGATTCAGAATCAAATTATTGAGGCAAAAAAAACTTGTCGACCCATTTAAAGTGCAAAAATTCTTTGACACTTTATTTGGTCGAAAAGTAGAAATAAAAGCCCGAGGGTCAAGGCAAAAGAAAAAGAGAATGTTTTCTCTTTGTCCAAAATAGAAAACTACCCAGTTAAGGTATTCAAGACAAGACCCGAACCTGTTTCAAAGGTTGTCATTACAGGGGTTCCCCTGGAACTGACAACCGAAGACATCAAGACATCGACCGGGAGTACAACTGCGTATCGAATTACGAAAAAGATAAAAGGAGTAGTGAGGACAACAACGGCTGTAATCCTTACATACCCCAAAGGCGAAGCACCGGAAAGAGTTAGATTCGCCTACTTAGTTTTTCGTACACGCCCCTATGTGCAAGAACCACTTCGTTGTTTCAAATGCAACGGTTTTGGTCACCAAGCAAAGGATTGCAGAAATGCAATTAAATGTCCACTTTGCACAAAGATCATGGTTTCAAATCATGTCCTGAGAAGGAAAAAGACAAAAAAGAACGCCCTCGTGTATGCGCAAGCTGTGGAAAGAATGGACATTGCACAGGAAGTAAGACCTGTCCAAAATATGTTTTCTCCATGAAAGTCAATTCAGCTGTTGCGAAAAAAGGTATTTCCTATGCTGCTGCCTTGAAAAAGGTTGTGTCAAAAAAACCTTTTACCAAAAAAAATACAGCACAGAAAAAGCCAGAACAGATGTCCAAGGACACGCCAAAAAAGAGCGGTTCTGAAAAGAAAACGCCTGACACAAACTCATAAAAAGGAAAAGCAAGCTATTGCTGAAAACAAGGAAGAAGAGAAGAAAGCATCAAAGGATGAAAAAAAGACAGAAAAACGTGAAGAACCAATGAGCATGCCAACGATACAGGGGCATGTCGAGGAGATTCAGGAAATAACAAAAGACATACCACAAATGCCCTTGGAAGCTGTAATAAAAGTCATTATAAAAATGTTCAATAACATCCTTAAATACAATGGCTTTCAGGCGTACCCTGGAGATATGGAGGTTTCCGAATCTTAAAATTTGAATCCTCTAGAAAACGGTATAAACCAGTTCAAAAAACCAAACATGGACAACAACATTACCATTTTACAGTGGAACTGTCAAAGTATTCGAGCGAGAGTCAACGAACTAAATATTTTTATCGGAAAAATGGAGAAGGTTCCCGACATCATTGCCCTGCAGGAAACATGGCTGAAAGAGGGAAATAACTTCAGTATTTCAGTACATAATATTGTCAGGCTGGATAGAGGTCGCCATCAAGAAGGAGGGGTCGCAACACTCCTCCGAGAAGGCATCTCATACACCTCGCAAACCATAGAACAAAACGAATGTGAGTCACTACTTGTGACCATTTCTTCTGAAAAGGGATCAAACATCACCATTATCAATGCATACGTTCCACCAAATGCCAATCATCAAACACTGCTATCTACACTGGAAAAGTCATTCAGTTATACCAACTCAATTGTATTAGGTGACTTCAATGCATACTCTGTTGTTTTCGGCGCTTAAACTTCAGATAATAGAGGAAAATTAATTAAGAAATTGTTAGATCAGTATGGCCTTGTTGCCCTTTTTTCCGGATCAGGTACCCACCTGACTCCCAGCGGAAGGACAACTCCTATAGATTTAGCAATGTGCTCTCCTTCTTTATCTCAAAAGGCCTTGTGTAAGGTGTTAGATGAAAATCTGGGCAGTGACCACTACCCGGTTTTGATCACACTAAATAAAAAGGTCAATTACGAGGTAAACAACAGAAAGGTATGGAACCTGGAGAAAGCCGATTGGTACAAATACCAACGGCTTTCAACAGGAATGTTAAATGAACTCCAAACTTTCACAAATGTTGACGAAGCAACAAACATGTTAACGCAAGGTCTGAACAAAGCAGCCATAGCATCAATACCAACCAAAAATGGAAGACGATCAGGACTTAGGCCAGTACCATGGTGGAATGATGAATGTGATAGCGCAATCAAAGCAAGAAACAAAGTCTTATACTCACTTCGGAAAGAGTATACTACGACTGGCTTTGAACGGTATCGAGAACTCAAACAAATCGCACAGAAGATAGTGAGGACAGCAAAAGAGAACCATTGGCGAACATTATGTAGCTCTCTTAACTCACACTCTAGTCAGACTACCATGTGGAAAGCGGTGAAAAATATGGTCCACACACATGCAGGTTTTAACGTTCCAGCGCTGAAACTGAGTGAAAATGAAACCGCTTACTCTGACAAAGACAAAGCGAATGCGTTAGCAACTGCCATCGCAAAAAACTCATCAGACAAAAATCTTGACCTAAGATTTATTCAAAGGAAAGAGGCTCTGAAAAGAGAAATTACCTTTACCATCAGATCTGGCATTTCTTGCGAAAACGACCCACATGATTTAAACACAGAAATTTCCTTAAAAGAATTTACGGAAGCTCTGATGCAGAGTGCAAACGGCAAATCTCCAGGTCCAGACAATATCTGCTATGAGATGCTAAGACAAATTGACGAGATAGGTCTCAATAAGCTCTTGGATCTTATAAACTTATCTTGGTCCAAAGGAGAGGTAGCAAAACTATGGAAGCAATCCATAATTGTTCCGCTACTAAAACCAAGAAAATATTCTGCAGACACCAACTCATATCGACCCATTTCCCTAACATCTTCATTGTGTAAGATTACTGAAAGAATTATTGCAAATTGGTTAAGGTTCTACCTGGAGCAAAATAATCTCTTAAACCGTAAACAATCAGGCTTTAGAAAAGGAAGAGGATGCACAGATCACATCCTTAGACTACAAAACGATATTAAACGCTCGATGTAAAATAAGGGTGGGACAATGGTGGTCTTTCTGGACTTAGAAAAAGCCTTCGATCTAATGTGGCGAGACGGGCTTTTGTTGAAGCTTGAAAAGTTTGGTGTCAGAGGAAAGATTTTAAAATGGATCCATAGCTTCTTGAATAATCGAGAGGCCATGGTTCGTGTGGGATCCACGTTGTCAGACCCGGTATTGTTGGAAAATGGTACCCCGCAGGGTTCTGTCCTGAGCCCCCTTTTGTTCATTGTTATGATGAGCGACATCCCTTGTCAAGAAATCCATGGAATTCGGACATCTATATTTGCGGACGATGTAGCAGTATGGATTTCAGGAAAAGACCCACATACTATGCGAAACTGCTTACAGACTCGATTAAACGAAATCCAAACATTCTTCCTCAATTGGGGATTAAAACTGTCAACCGAGAAATCGGTAGCAGTCTGTTTTACAAAATACAATGAATTCCGAAAAAATTCCCTACCTATTTGTATGGATGAAAAAAAAATCAGTTGGAAGAGCGAAGCTACATTTCTCGGTATAATATTTGACTCAAAATTAACCTGGAAAAAACACATTGATAAGATCGTTGATCGTTGCAAAAAAAGATTAAATATCATGCGATGCCTAACAGGACAAAGCTGGGGATGCGGCAAAGAAACACTGATGCTTTTCTACCGATGCGCCATACGGTCAGTGATGGAATTTGGCTGCGAAGCATTTGACAGTGCATCAGAATCTCAAAAACAAAGACTTGAGAGAATCCAATATAGTGCCTTAAAAACAGCTTGCGAGGCAATGGTTGGAACCAGTTTGGCCGCTCTACAAATAGAATGCGGAGATCCTCCACTCGATATACGACGAAAGATGTTAATTACAAACCTTGCCACTAAAACCAAGATCATTCCAAACCATCCGACAAAAGACGTCTTTGTACCTCCCAGAGGACAAGAAGGGGTTAAATGGCGATGGTTCTTTCACAGAAAAGTGAAAGAAGCTGAACATCCAGCAGCCAAAAGAACAGCGGCATTGAACAAAATAGTTGACAAATTCAATCCAGTCCCCTTAACTCCTTTGCTAACTCCACCATGGAAACTTATTCCACATCTTTTTAACGAAGGGCTGGTGGGGTTAAAGAAGGATGATCCGTCAATTGTCCAAATAGCTAAGGAACTGATTGCTACATATACAGATTCGACACATATATACACAGATGCATCTAAGATAGACAATGTAGCAGCTGTGGGAATTTATATCCCGGAAAAAGATATGAAAATAGCTAAGAGAGTCACGAATGACGTTAGTATTTATACGGCTGAGCTAACAGCTATAAAATGCGGCTTGGAGTGGATGGCACAACCAGACGGTCCACATAAAATAGCCCTATTTACGGATTCATATAGCTCTATGATATCATTGAAAAATTCCGCAAATGCTCAAAAATCTGCTCTTGTGGAATCAGTCCTAACACTAGCATCCAACCTCTCAAAAGAAGGGAAAACAATTACCCTGATTTGGGTTCCTAGCCACGTGGGCATACGTGGAAATGAAATGGCAGATTGCCTTGCCAAAGAAGCTACCAAACATCCCAAAATAGAGATTGAGATTTTGCCAGAGATATTTGACATAAAAAGAAATATACGCAGAGAGCTTTTGAACGAATGGCAGACCAGATGGGACTCTGCACAAGAAAGTCGACA
The DNA here is from genome assembly GCA_963978895.1 of Erpobdella octoculata. Classification (NCBI taxonomy): domain Eukaryota; kingdom Metazoa; phylum Annelida; class Clitellata; order Hirudinida; family Erpobdellidae; genus Erpobdella; species Erpobdella octoculata. The sequence goes on from OZ022239.1 coordinate 29,439,627, forward strand.
CTACTAGTCTCTCGAAAAAAGTCTCAAATAAAATTAAATTCAAGACAACAAACAGAAAAAAGGAAGTCATCATTTCCCGACTCCGACTTGGAAAGTGTCGGCTGAAACAAAATTTGAAGAGAATGAATTTTCATGAGACAGGTTTGTGCGAAACCTGCGGAACAGAGGAAACAATCGAGCACTGGTTGTTGCACTGCAAAGAAACGACACAACTAGGAATGGAACTTCGGAACTTTTGTAAAAGGATCCAAAAACCAACTACACTCCAAACCATACTGAACTCGGAAATATGCCACGACATCATCTATAAATGGATAACAAATAATCCTAAAGAACTGTAAATATAGAGAAAAATTATTTACTGTAAATAAGTATTTTTTTTTTCATTTTGATTTTGTTTTCGCGTCTTAAAACACATGGTGTAAAAGACTATAAACTATAATAAAAAAAAAAAAACAGTCAGTCAGTCAGTCAGGACATGTTCTTTTATTAATATATATATATATATATAGATTTTTCGATTGCAGCGCCACTTCTTTTGATCTCTGGGACTGAGAGTGTATATAGGTACAATTGCATAATAACTATTATTACACGCCTGCGCGCAATACATTCTTATATATTCTTATGTGCAGTTCGATATCGTCTATACGATAACGTAAGCGTGACAAAATCAGTGAGCGAGTGACGTGGGCTACTATAATATAGATCTGTCTATCCTGAAGTTGACAATAATAATAATAACAATTATTATTGAGACGGCTTATTTCCTACTCTATGAGGCACAGTGAAGGCAGATAAACGATTTGAGGTTTTGAAAAAAAAAACTTAAAACTGAAGTTTTTCTTAGCAACTAAATTAATAAATAAACAACATTACAACAAAAAATAAAAAGAACATTACATTACACAAACACACACAAACACACACACATATATATATATATATATATATATATATATATATATATATATATATATATATATATATATATATATATATATATATATATATATATATATATATATATATATATATATATATATATGTGTGTGTGTATATATATATATACAGTGTATCTTTTGCATTTTGGCTTCTCTGTCAAAGAAATGTTTCAGTTCTAGAAGAGCAATAGCTCCTCGTCTTCTGGTTAGGAATCTTAAAAAAATCGGGAAACATTTGAACTTTGGCCATCAAGAAGATGCTGACGATTTTTATCATTGTCTCATAAGTTGCATGCAGGAAGAACTCAAATTAAATAATAACAGTGATGAGACTCATAACGAAATGAAAACGGCAGTGGGCATGATTTTCGGCATATATCTCCAGCAATCGATAATTTGCAGATCGTGTCACAAGGTTTCAAAAACATACCAATCGAATTATTCTCTAAGTTTAGACGTAGAGAATAACCGAAGTTTGCAATCTGCCTTGAAGAAATTCGTGAAGCCGGATGATATGGACGGAGAAGATTCGTACAGCTGCGTCAAATGTAAAACCAAAACAAGAGCTACAAAATGCCAGGCTCTCAGTAAGCTGCCTCAAGTTTTGACATTCCACATGAAACGTCACAGTTATTGTAATATATAGAAAGAATTCAAACCACGTCGTCTTCCCAAACCAGCTTGATTTGAAACCTTACTTGGAGCCATCGGCAAACGAACCAAACTCCGTGTACATGCTGAACAGTGTTTTGGTTTATCTCGGTAAAGAAATGAACTTTGGTCATTACGTATCTTACGTCTCAATTCCATCTGCTTCTGGTGGAAAACAACGTGACTGGATGTGCATGGACGATGAATCTGTATATCCAACGAAATGGAGCGAAGTACAAAAAAGCTCGGCTTACATGCTTTTTTACACACAAAAAACAGACGAGAGTGAGGTCGAAGATATCAATCTGCCGACCCCAGATATTACGAACGAGCCAGAAACAACGTTGGTTAGGGCAAGAAGGACACGACCTCAAAGGGACGTTGACGATATTGAAGAAGAAAATGACTGGTTTTTGGAGTTTTTCCACAATTCCGCTCCGATCGTTTTTTGTTTATTTTTTTTCTGCTCACATTTTGGACTGATCTCAATCACAAGTCTTTGGAGTATTTGTTCTTATTTATTTCATTACGTCCAAAATAATCACCTATCTATGAAAATAGCTCGACATCGCAACAGCTTTTATTAATTTCAATTTACATGTAAGCCTACGTGTCAACGTCAACAAACATTCCATCCATTTGATCAACTATTTTATGTGCATATGTGTATATATTCAAAAAAATTTTTAAATAAAAAATAATAATGATGTTAAATTAAATCATTTATAAATTTATCAATCTGTCAAAAAAACTGAAGACAGTTATCACGGAAAACCGTCATTTTGGTCTAAGACGCTTAAAGGGCTCTATAGAACGAAAAATGTTTTTGAAGTTTAAAGAACTTATTAAACTAAAAGAATCTGCTTAATAATCTCTGAAACTGACGTCTATTTTCCTCTAGGCCGTTGGGCGCACCATCTAGACTCATAAACGCTAAAGTGATTAACAGTATTTAAAGCTTACAAATAATTAGACTTAGGATAATGAAAGAAAACATAAAGTTTGTTTGTTTACCAGCCAAGAAAACGTTTTTTTGCTTTATGACGCACCGTAAAATTTAATAAAGTTTTGATACTTAAAAAGTAATTCAACAAAGTGTTCAAACAATATCGTATTTCCGTTTAGTCCCATGTGAAAGTAACTTTTTTTGCTCTAAGACTCATTGTTTAGAAGCTGGAGCGATTTTTAGTTTTATTAGGTTATATAAACGGCTTAGACTAAGAAATTAATAAACTGTTCCTTTAAGTTGACTTGTATACCGAAAAGTTCATTTTTCACATTAATAATAAATTTCGCGTTTGTGATGGCAGAAAGTAATCAAAAAGCAAGAAAGAGAGAGAGAGACCGACAAAAACAAAAGCAATGATAAACAGGAAGGAAAAACGATGACTATGAAAACAATTGACAGGAAAAGCAATCAATAGAGGTTTAATTGCTTCATCGATTCATTTTTCTCCGCACGGTCAGGTGGAGTAGTCGAGAAACGATGACGCGTTGGCTGACATGACTTCCAACTATCCATCCCAAGTTATTGAATCATGGCCATGGATGATTGCTTTTTTATGTTGCACATTGCTTTAGTGCTGAATGAGCTGTTCTGCCTCCATCCAATAAAGTTGCTGCAATGCCAAACGATGCAACGGCCAAAGCTATGCCATTATTTGATCGTATTTCGGCGAGAATTAGAGAAATGAGAAATGTTTTCCCAGTTCCACCTGGTGCATCAAAAAAAATCCACCTTGTCCTTCCAAAACTGCCAGTATAATGGGGTCGTAAATCATTCTTTGTTCATCAGTCATTAGTGAAACACAGCGAGTAATAATCGCTGCCATTTCTACGGTATTGTACCGCAGTTTACCTGAAAGGAATCTGTCATGTTTTTGACCTCAAAATTCAAGTAGATGAACATTTTCAATCTCAGACAGTTAAAGATACTCTTTTATAGGAAATAGTATAAATATAAATCATTGATCAAACTTTATCTATACACACACACACATATATATATATATATATATATATATATATATATATATATATATATATATATATATATATATATATATATATATATATATATATATATATATATATATATATATATATATATATATATATATATATATATATATATATATATATATATATATATATATATATATATACAGACTTTCTACATTATTAAAAGAAACTGTGGAAACATACCAAGCCTTAATCACCGATACCGACTCTGCGGTCGAATTCCAACGCTTTGTTGATATTAGCGTCGACCGTGTTAACAGAAGGAAGAAAAGCATAATTGTGAACAAACTGTCTACATTATATGGCGGAAGTTTCTTGCTGAAGGAAAACCTTAATCACGTCATAAACCTCTCATCATACACTCCTACAACATCTGAACTAAAATTTTTAGAACTTGGTTACAATTGCCATGTTCCAGGCAAATATCGTCCGATACTGAAGCAGATTGAATTAGAAGTGTTGGTTCGTCAACTTGAGGCGCATGTTCTCAGTGGTGAGCTTTCTGTTGATAATCGCCTTTATACGTTACTTAAAGCTGAGGGTTTCAAACACCGGAACACTCCACGTAAAATGGCTGATGAATTGTATTCTGCTGCCCTATCTTTAAGAAATAATCCCACCATTGTAATACGGAAGTCTGACAAAACTAATAGCTATGTTATCTTGGAGCGATCTGATTATCTATGCAAATTAAACAATATATTAAGTGATTCTAACAAATTTCTGGAAATTTCTAAAAATCCGACTTTGGATATTAAAAGGAGGGCTAACAAGATCATCGGTAGCTTACTCCGTAATAATTCATCAATAAACATAAAGCAGATCATTGGAGATTTTTCACCAGGATACATCTATTGTAATGTCAAAACACACAAACCTGGAAATCCACTGAGACCAATTATATCTCAGTGCCCAACACCGACGTTTGCTCTCTCAAAGTTTCTTGTTGCTTTGCTTTCTCCGTATTGTTCGTGTCAACATGCAGTGAGATCATCTTTTGAATTCGTCGCCCTAATCAGAAGTAATCGCCACATAACTGGCGTTATGGGCTCTTTGGATGTTACAAATTTATTTACAAATGTGCCCGTCGATACTACCATCGCTATTATTCTTGAAAACGTATATCACAATGCTACATTATCTCCCCCAGCTGTTTCAGAGAGCTCCATGTTGCAGCTGCTGTTGCTGTGTACTAAAGAATTGCCATTTAAACATCCCGATGGCCGATTGTTCAGACAGATCGACGGCGTGGCCATGGGCTCACCCTTGGGCCCTCTATTTGCCGATTTTTATATGAGTCATTTAGAAAATCGTGTGTTCGACGCCATCAATAAACCTACATTATACGCAAGATATGTCGATGACATCTTTGTGATTGCTCGAGATACTACACATTTTGAAGAATTAAGAACTAAGTTTCAGCAATACTCTGTGTTGAATTTTACAATCGAATATAGCGACTGTAATCATACGTTACCTTTTCTGGACGTGTTGGTCTCTCAAACGGATTCTGGCCTTGCACATGAAATGTACGTCAAGCCTTCCTCCGAGGGTCTTTGCATGAACGGTGCCGGCTACTGTTCTGATATATACAAAGAGAGTGTTATACATAACCTTCTTGCTCGCGCTTATGGGCTGTCAGAAGATTGGTGTAAATTTCACACAGAAGTCAAACGTCTCAAAACGCTGTTGATCAACAATAACTACACCAACACCATGGTTGATTCTGTTGTGAAAAGATTTGTGAATAAAAAGATTTCTGGCATTTTAGCAAACACTCCTAATGATGTCGTCAGGACTGTTGATATCCGTTACTGTTCCCAGATGCATGACAATTACCGTCTTGATGAGAGAATATTACGTCAAATTATTACAAGTTGCGTTAAAGTTAAAGATCGACTCCGACATAGACTGTCATTCTCCATATATTATAAAGACAGAAAATCACACAGCCTTATCATGAAAAATAGTCCTCGTCACGCCAGCATTTTCCAGTGTACAAATGTAGTTTATAAATTTACTTGTCCTGCACCGCATGATGTCATTGCTACCTACATTGGCCAGACACGTACTACGCTCTCCCGCCGGGTTACTATGCATTTACAGGGTGGCAGTATTACAACGCATTCGCAAATGGCTCACAACACAAAACTCAACAGACAAACACTCGTCGATAACACTGTTATTCTCCATCACGAGGCCGACCCCTCTCGATTAAAAATTGCCGAGGCCCTCTACATTGTCCGGGATAAACCAATACTAAACGTCCAAGATGACCATTTTGGACGGACCCTTAAACTATTCAACAATAGGCACCACTTGCAGTGCCACAGCGTTGGTGTGCCGCAGGGCTCGTCATCCGCTGTTGCCCCCAACACTTGCATATTGAACGACCATGCACTTGACAGGCATGGCAAGAGCCCATGTTGTGATCCGGTTTCTTGTGCTCCGTCCACCGGCGCAATGGACCATGCTAACCTTATTGAAATTTGTGGTTTGCCAAACTGCGATCGGCCTACTGGTCCTCCGTCTGCCAGTTCTGTGGATGATACCAGTTGCATTGAGGCTGTGCGTTTGATCGAACAGTGCTTTATCGATCCGTCGGCCATCTGCCGGCCTTCTTCAGACCCGGTGAATGGTGATATGCCACAGGCCTCACCATCGACTGTTCTCCCGCTTTCTCCCTTTGTCACACCTCGTCTCTCGCTCTCAGATTTATCTGTACTCCGTACTAGGAGTTCGGCAACCAAAACTACAGGTGTTTCCCATTACAGTTACGACCATCCTTGTGACCAGTACGACAACGGTTCCATTTCTCGTCGAGGTTTATCTCCTTTGTCTGCCAACGCAATAGACGCTGCCAACGAAATAGACCCTACCAACTGTATCGATGTTCCAAATGCAACCGAATTGTGCCCTGCCGACATGCCAAGGACTCCGCTATTCACTGTCCTCCCGCATTCTCCTTTTGTTACACCTCGCATCTCCTTTTCTGATTTATCTGAACTCCGTACTAGGAGTTCGCCAACCAAGACTACAAATGTATCTTATCACAGTTATGATCATTCTTGCGACCAATACGACAACGGCCCAGTTTGTGGTCCTGTTTCCTTTCCTCCATCTACCAACCATATTGAAGCGTTGGACGCGGTCGAGCAGTGCTCCACTGGTTTGTCAGCCATGAGCCAACCTCCTCGAGGCCTCGAGACTGCTGACCTGTGTGATGGTGATGGGACTGGTGCGATGTGTCCGCATTTGATCGATAACTGTAATATTACTATACGTAGACGTTGATCATTTTCAACTTTTAATTAAACTCTCAATTTTATCGATATCCTATTATCTTTGAATTGTAGCTTTAAATTCTTATTTTATTATTTTACCTCTTTGCTTTTATTAGTAATTTTCTTTTAATAGTTATATTTTACTACTTAATTTGGTTGTATATTTTAACACATGTAATTTTTTATTTTTTCTTATTTTTTGTTTATTTATTTACTCCGAGGCAAAAAATTTTTGGTTGTTTCTTAGCGGTTTTCATAATTTGCTTTTACTCTTCTTTGTACTTTGACCTCGATTGATGTGTAAACATATCTGATATGTCTCGCCACACCACTTTATATATTTTCGTTGTAGCTGTAAATTAGTTTTATGAGTTCTGATGATGGCTAATAAAGCCGAAACCTGCAGGTCAGCTCATGACCATAACATTAATAAAAATATATACCAGTTTGTTCAAAAGTGTCTTGGTATTTCCGATTTTCGAAAAGTTTCACGTTTGATAGAAAAAGTTTGTAATAAGAAATGGGCCATAGTCTTTAATAAAGCGTGTTTGAAAGAACATCTTGTTCCTAATTATTTGAAAAATATATATATATATAAAGTTTGACTGTCTATCTGTTGCATTTTCCTATAAAAAGACATATTTGCACCTTTTTGTTTTTCCAAAATAACTTTTTTAAATAATTTAAAAAAATATTTTAAATAGCCATGGACTTATCCTCAGATCTACCAAATGTAGAAAAAAAATTCATAAAAATCGGTTCAGCCGTCTCGGAGGAGTTCAATTTCAAACACTATGACACGAGATTTTTATATATACAATAATATATATATATATATATATATATATATATCTTTGAGACGCGCTCCAAGAAACACAACTCGCCATTTGGCAGAAACAACTTTTCGAGCCAAATTCTCGACCTTTCGGTACAAAACTCTCTGTTCGAGACTAAAATTAGCCAAAAACTTTTCCATTAAACTTTTATTGTCAGACCGTCGGACCGTTTCAGCTATGTCAGCCATCCTCAGGGTCAAAAGTAAAACGAGAAAAGTAAACAAACAGAAAGAACCGAAATTATCAAAGAATTAGCACACTAACAAAAGAAAAAACGAAAAAACACTCTACCTATCAAATCAAAAGAATATAAAAATATATATCTGACACAAATACTTTGGCTGTTGAGGCTGCTCCTGACGAATCTCATTGTAATGTATCTCAGGAAATTCCTGTCTCTTCTAATATAACACAGCGAAAGCGCAAAAATTGATTTCCAATAGTATAAATTTTATATTCTTTTGATTTGATAGGTAAAGTGTTTTTTCGTTTTTTCTTTTGTTAGTGTGCCAATTCTTTGTTAATTTCGGTTCTTTCTGTTTGTTTAATTTTCTCGTTTTACTTTTGACCCTGAGGATGGCTGACATAGCTGAAACGGTCGTCGGTCTGACAATAAAAGTTTAATGGAAAAGTTTTTGGCTAATTGTAGTCTCGAACAGAGAGTTTTGTACCGAAAGGTCGAGAATTTGGCTCGAAAAGTTGTTTCTGCCAAATGTCGAGTTGTGTTTCTTGGAGCGTGTCTCAAAGATAAATTGATTCCACAGTTTATTCGCAATATATATATATATATATATATATATATATATATATATATATATATATATATATATATATATATATATATATATATATATATATATATATATATATATATATATATATATATATATATATATATATATATATATATACATACTAGCTGACCCAGCAAATTTTTTTTTGCCTTTTAAATTATTTTGGTTTTTTTTTATTATAAGTTTAATGTACAAAATTATGACAATTTAAAAAAATCAATTTTGAAGAGCAATCGAGTGTACAATGCCCGGGGTTTTTGAAAGTTTTTTTATCGTTCTTCTCTCTTGCTCCCGTTTCCTTCCCCGCTTGCTTCCTACTGGGTTCTCTTTTGTTGAGCAGGCTAGGCCTCCTACTAATCCTTTTTCTGCTCAACGTTCTTCCTATGGTGGCATATGCCTTCTCTTCAAGTCTTCCTACTCTGTCTCTCTCAATTCTTCTACTAAATTCTCATCTTTTGAATGCCTCTTTACTTCTGTTAAAATTAATTCTTTTAAGTTCAATTTAATAGGTAACTATAGGCTTTCTAAATGCTCTAAACCACAATTTTTGGAGGATTTCTACAACCTTTCTGAATCTCTTTTCTCTCTATCTACTCCTTCTTTTATCATTGGGGATTTTAATATTCCTATTAATAAAACTAAGGACTCTTTTGTTTCTCAATTTCTTGAAATCTTATCTACTTTTAACTTTTTTCAGCATTGTGACTTTTCGACTCATAATCGGGGTAACACATTGGATCTTATTATTTCTCCTCTTTTCTCTAATATAAGCAACCTGTTAATCTTCACTTTACTGATCACTACTTTATTTCTTTCACCTTACCTCTAACACAACCTTTAATTAATCTTACTTCAGTCACTAAAAGGTGTTGGTCTAGATTTGATAAAATTCAATTTTCAAATTTATTTCTCACCTCTGGGTTTTCTTCTTCTTCTTTCACTGATGTTGATTCCTTTATGGACAATCTCAATCTGACGATTTCATCCATACTGGATACTTTGGTTCCTTTTGAGACGTTTAAGTTTCGACTCTTTTCTAAAAAAGCTCCTTGGTTTGATCGTGATTGTGTTCTCTTGAAGCAATCTGCACGTAAAGCTGAGCGAGCTTATCGTTCTAAATTGTCTAAGGGTTCTTGGCATGAGTGGCAATACCATCTCAAACAATACCATAACCTCATCTTTACTAAGCATTCTTCCTTTTTGAGAAAATCTATTGTTCTTGCTTCTAGCTCGAGGAATAGGTGGTCTTCTCTTTTTAAACTACTTAATAAAAAATCTCCTCCTCTTTCTTTTTCTCTTGTGACTATCACAATTTTCTTACTACAAAAATTGAAAGCATCAGATCTTCTAACAATAGTCAAACCCCTATTTTTTCTAAATTCTCTACTGAAACTTTTACTTTTTTCTCTCCTATTACACTTGACTATCTTACTAAACTTATTAACTCTATGTCTTCTTCTACTTGCTCTTTGGATCTCATTCCTACTACTATCTTTAAAGAGCTTTCTTCTGTTCTTTATCCAATTTTACTTAATTTAATTAATCTCTCTTTATCTACATCTGTGTTTCCCTCTGTTCTTAAGTCCTCTTTTATTATCCCTACTATTAAAAATGCCTCTCTTGATCCTTCTTCTCTATCTTGCTATAGGCCTGTCTCTAACCTATCTTTTATCTCTAAAATTATGGAAAGAGTTGTGTATGAAAAAATAAGTGCTTATCTAACTGCTTTCTCACTTCTTCCCTCTTCTCAATCTGGCTTTAGACCGGGCCACTCTACTGAAACTGCTCTACTTAAGCTTCACAATGACCTCATTGTTTCTTCTGACTCTGACCTCTCTACCCTTTTTCTTTGTCTTGATTTTTCATCTGCATTTGATACAGTTGATCACTCACTGTTGTTGGATGTACTTGATAAATCTTTTAATATAACTAGCGATGCTCTCCGGTGGGTTAAATTTTATCAATCTGGTAGATATTCCTATGTTTCTATTGAATCTTCTAAATCTACTCCTGTATCTTTGAGCTATGGTGTCCCTCAAGTGTCTATTCTTGGTCCTTTACTGTTTATTCTCTATACTTCTGAACTTCTTCATATTATATCTTCTCACTCTCTTAATAGTCAAATGTATGCTGATGACTCTTATGTCTATTCTACTTTCTCTAACTCTTTTCTTGAGTCTGTTCTTAATCAAATAGCTGTCTGCCTTCAATCTATTATATCCTGGAGTTCTTCTATGTGTCTCAAACTTAATCCTGACAAATTTGAACTAATCTATTTCAATAAGTCCTCTAAATCCCTAAATCCTCTTCATTTGGTTTTGCCACCACCATCTTCTCTTTCCATTTCTCCTTCTCCTTTAATTCGTAGCTTAGGTTTTCTCTTTGACTCTAACTTGTCTCTAACCCCCCAAATTACATCTGTTACTTCCATATTCGCCGTATTAAGCAGCTTCGTCCACTTCTGGATGACCCTTCTCTGCAACTTCTAGTCTCTTCTCTTGTCCTGTCTCGAATTGACTACTGCAATTCACTATACTATGGTCTTCCTGACACTACCCTCTATCCTCTCTCTAAAGCCTTCAACTCGGCTGCGCGCTTAGTTTCTCGCACCTCCTACTCCTCTCACATCTCTCCAACTCTTGTTCTTCTCCATTGGCTTCCTCTCAGATATAGGGTGATTTTTAAAATCTGTTTAATAATGTATAAAATAAAAAATTGTCTTTCTCCTCTCTACTTAACTAATTTAATACATATCCTTCCTAAGTCTGGTCTTCGTTCTTCTTCTCTTAGTCACTTTCGCGTCTTCACTATTAAGCATTCTTTTGCTAAACGCTCTTTCTCCTACTCTGGTCCCTATCTATGGAACTCTCTTCCTTCTTCTTTTACTAACTCTACTTCTCTCACAGCTTTCCGTCGTGGACTTAAAACATATCTGTTTAACAAGTTCACGACCGAGCGCTATTGAACACTACAGAAATAGCGCTATAAAAAATTTTGATTGATTGATTGATTGATTGCTCTCCCGTTCCCGTTTACTTTCCCGTTTTCGCTTGTTTTTCCGTATATATATATATATATATATATATATATACGGAAAATTACATAATTGGGGACAATATTTTCTCTCGCAAGCAAGTTTTATTGAACTTTGTAGCACATTTTGCATTCAACAGTTTCTTGTATAAACCTTGCAAAACAACAATATCTTTCCTTTCTGAAACTACACCAAGCAACGTTTTATAATCTTTATTTTTCCAGCTGACTGGCCAGTTTCGGTTAATTTAACCATCTTCAGAGCTTCATTTTAAACTTTATAATAATAAAACGGTATATATTAAAATCGAAAAGGACACTTTCTCAAACTTATAATAATAAAGTTAATTAAACAGCAGTTTGTTTGTTTTCAATACATGCAGAGTTAGACGTAAAATCAATAAAAGTAGCAGAGTATTAATAAACACGCTTTCAGTGAGTGAACAAGTGTCGACGCGTTCAGCCAAAGTCTCACTAAAATACAAATTAAGTACACAACCAGCTAGCCACACAGCTGATTTCACGCTCACTTTTTCCGCAGTTTTTGTTTTCAACTTTCTTCTTTTTATATTAATATTTGGATTGCAAAGTAAATGTTCAAACACCGCAGGTGTCTCAGTATCACCTGCACTATTCATCAAAACATTCTCAATTTCTACGATTAGTGTAGTTCCACAATTTTTAGCCGCATTGCCATCAACCTCAACTTCACTACCTTCACAGTTACAGAAAACATCTTCATCGTCGACATTATTACTACTTTTATGTTTTTCTTCCAAGTCATTTTCTTATTCTTCAATCATTTCATCTGTGTGGAAACTATCAAGAGAGAGTGATTCTGACTCCGTATTTTTAGAGCCACAGCTTTTAAAACAAACAGGCGTTTCTCTATTTAGATCTCCCTCAGTATTCACAAACCTTTCATTAATCTTGACAGGCGTAGTTTCCTTCAGGTTAGTGAGATTTTCCATGACGGCATCCTCTATGTCTTTGACATTGAGTATATCTTCATCGGTCACCATATCAATTTCTTTCTCGCAGCAATCACTTTGTTCTCTTCTTTCGGACAAATCATTTTCAAATTTCACGCTCGTTTTATTCTTGTTGAGATTATCGTAGAGGAGTGGTTTGGGCTCTAGGATTTTAGAGTCACAATTATTACTAGCCTCTCCAACTGAAACGTCAGATGAATGTTGACAGTTATTTACCTTTGTTTCAAGAAGTTTCTTTTTTGGATCCCTGTTCGTCATCTCTGTTTTATGTTTATCTCCTTCCATCAATCTATTCATATTCATTCCTTTATTGACGTTTGATGCAATTCCATATTTTGGAACAATTGGGCCATCAAACAACTTCAAAATGTGAGTGAAATTGTTAACTTGAATGCTAATTGCCGGTTTTTGTTCCTGGATCAACAAAGCCTCTGCCACCCTTAATCGTCTCGGATTGTTAAAAGTTTCTATTATTTCATTACAAACAAACAAATATATATATATATATATATATATATATATATATATATATATATATATATATATATATATATATATATATATATATATATATATATATATATATATATATATATATATATATATATATATATATATATTTGTTTGTTTCTCTGTCTGTCTGTTGGTCCTTTGTTTTTCCAAAATAACTTTTTTTAATAATTTGAAAAAAATATTCTAAATAGCAATGGACCTATCCTCAGACCTATCAAATGTACAAAAAAAATTAATAAAAATCGGTTCAGCCGTTTCGGAGAAGTTCAATTTCAAACACTGTGACACGAGATTTTATATATATATATATATATATATATATATATAGTTCCCGCTCGCTCACCCGCTCCGCTCGGCTCATTTTGTGACGGATTTCAAAATTTTTTCTCTATATTTGATTCCCCTTGACTCTCAAGGTTGTGTGAAAATTTCATTACGATCGGATGAATGGTGTAGCAATGCATAAATAACATACATATATACAAACATTCATTTATATATATATATATATATATATATATATATATATATATATATAGAGAGAGAGAGAGAGAGAGAGAGAGAGAGAGAGAGAGAGAGAGAGAGAGAGAGAGAGAGACAGAAAGAGCAAGCTGCAGGAAAGCGACCGGAACCGGAAAAGCGACTGGGAGTGGGAAAGCGACTGGGAGCGGGAGAGCGACTGGGAGCGAGAAAGCGACTGGGAGCGGGAAAGCGACTGGGAGCGGGAAAGCGACTGGGAACGGGAAAGCGACCGAGAGTGGGAAAGCGACCTGGAACGGGAAAGCAGCCGGGAGCGGGAGAGCAAGCGATGAAGGAAACGGGACCAAAAGAGAAAAACGATAAAAAACCTCTTAAACCCCCAAGCAACGCCGGGTAACCGCGCTTGTATATATATTGTTGTAAAATCGTCAAACCGTATTGCAGGTCCAGAAGAAGGGTTTTGTAGTTTATTGGACAATAATAATTAAAGCTTGGTTAATGCTACTTATACCTTCTAATATAATCAATGTTAATAAAAATACTTGTCGGGATATCAATAGATGGGAAAAGTGAAATCAGTACTATAGATATAACACTATCCCTTCTTAATCCTGTTCGTCTCGAACAGCATAGTCGCTTTTGGGATATGCGACTCGGCCACAAACACAAAATACCTTGCTCTTTACTCGTGGCCTTGACCGCAATTCGCAAACAACATGGTCAAGTCTCTTGACCGTTTGACGCAGTTTCTTCCAGTCCTTCTTTGGCTCATTAACAGAATTTTTTTGGCTCATCGTCGCCATTTCTGCACGGTTCATCACAGCCTTTTTTGCATGCCTCGTCCTCAACATCTTTGCACGGTTTATCCGAACTGTCTGCTTTTTCTTCTTCTTTCACATCTTTTAGATCTTTGTTGAAATCATATTTCAAATAAGCACCATCTTTTTTTTATTATTACACGATCTGAGGTATCTCTCCATTGAATATTCAGCACATTGTTTTCCATAACACAATCCCGCCTTCGAATATCCGCCATATTATTTTCATGAAAATATCTGAGATATCTTTCCATCTGGTCTTTTTTTCATCTACTCCTCAAGATCTTTCTAAAGAAACTTTTCAAAAGGTTTTTCGAAAACACGTTCCATAAAGCCGATAAATCCCTTTATCAAACTGCTAGTTGATTTTAAAATGACTCTTAGTTTATCTGATTTAGAATCCTCTGTGGATTCATCTGATTTAGAATCTTCGGTACCGTTCTCTGTTCTTGGCTCATCTTTTTCAGAGTTTTTGCTGGCTGCATTGCTATTGTTGTTTTGGAGAAGTTCATCGCCGTCATTTTTGTTTTCTTCCAAGCTACAATCGAACGTTTTCTTTTCACATTCCAACTCGGTTCTTTCATCGGTGTCAACTTTCGTATCGCCCAGCGGATCTTTCTTCAAATCATCACCATCGTCTTCTTTTTTTGTCAAGTTAGCTTCGACGTTTTTCTCCATTGGAGTTTCGTCCGTTTTTAAATCCTCGGTTGCTTTATTCAAGTCAGATTCGTCACTAAAATCTGACCCTGAATATTCGGTGCCGTCGTCTGTTATGGAGGTTTCCGTTTCAGAACTGTCGCTGTATGGGTAAAAGCCGTTGCTGTTATTGCAATTTTTATAATCGTCATCGTCACTTTCATCCTCATCGTTTTGCATTTTTTTTCAACATTCTTTTCGTCTTCTTTAGTTTTGTTGTCGACGTCCAAACCGACTGTATAATTGTCACCATTTTTGCCAGGCTCGTCATCACCATCTTTGCATGGTTCATCTTGAACATCTTTGCAAAGTTCCTTATCATGACCGTCTTTGACAGGCTCATCATCATAACCCACCTGACCTGTGGAGTCTGTACGGCCGTCATCCGTCACATGCTCTGAGACAGAGCTGGTGGACTCCAGTTAAAATTGGGTTTCGTCGCAGCAACCCAAATCACCAGCAACCCGCTGGTCCACCACTGCTTCAGCCAATCCTGCGACCAAACTCTCAACAGTTGTACCGGCTGCTGCTACTTTGTTTTCGTGGCCAAAAATCATTCCTTCTCCTGTCTTCCCCTGTGCTGCCATGGTTTCTCTCGCTTGTTGTCCTTCTTCCTCCAACAATTTTTTTTAAATTTTCTCCGCTTAACCACAGCTTCCTCGTCAATATCAAATAAATATTCATCGACGTCAGGCCCATATCCTTCATTCACTAACGCGGCTAAGAGGCGTTCCCTTAGTTCGTCCTTTTTACGTGTATCGCTCAGGCCACGTTTCTCTACCTCGTCTTCCAATTCACTTGCCCAATGCTCATCCAATGATTTCAAAACCATTCTTCTAATCTCACTTCAAGACACCAGTGTTGTAAAATCGTCAAATCGTGTTACAGGTCCAGAATAATGGTTTTGTAGTTTATTGGACGATAATAAATAAAGCTTGGTTAATGCTACTTATGCCTTCTAATATAATCAATGTTAATAAAAATACTTGTCGGGATATCAATAGATGGGGAAAGTGAAATTAGTACCCTAGATATAACAATATATATATATATATATTTATATCTACGGTTTATAATTTTCTATCAAAGCTGATAAACCTCAGAAGATTTTATGAACTAAGAAAGACATAAAAAATATAGAGTTGAGTTATTATATAACTTCAATCAACCAGTCTTAATTACAGTTACTAAGACACAAGTTTTTGATTAAGTGTGTATTTCTTCTAATAAATTTTGGGACCATTTCTAAAGAACCTGAGTATAGTTATCGAAATTACAACAATTGGTGTCAGAAGCGAGATAAATAAAAATGGCTCATCACAAATTATTGGAAGAACTCTCCCTGTTTTAGTTGAGGCGGGAACTAAAAAAGAAAACTCAATGACAAAGGAAAAAAGTCTGAGCTCGTGGATCGCCTCCGAATGACATTTGAAATCCAAGGTCTGGATGCAGACGTCTTCGAATTTGATATGGGTGAGGAATTAACAAATTTTCTGAACAAGATGACGGAAGAAAACAGAGCAGCACAGGAGCAAAACAGAGCAGCACAGGAGCAAAACAGAGCAGCACAGGAGCAAAACAGAGCAGCACAGGAGCAAAACAGAGCAGCACAGGAGCAAAACAGAGCAGCACAGGAGGAAAACAGAGCAGCGCAAAAAGAAACCAAAGCCGTTATGGAAGGAATAAAAGAATTAATTCTCGAATGTCAGCCTAAATTAACAGATGTGGAGAAAAGAGTTAATAACCTGGAAAAATTGGTAGAAGAGAATACCAAGGAAATCGAGACGAGATAAAATTGAACAAACTGGTCAAATAAGGACTAACTGGTTGCCAAGCCCAAGAAAGAATTCATTCTGTTGAGCATGGTCATGGTCCGTCTACAAAGCTCAATTTGAAATTGCTGCCAGGAAAAATAACTGGTTAACCAGCCATCAGAAGGCGGAAAATCTAGTATTTTCCTTAAGGGGAGAAGCTTTACAGCTTCTCGAGCTTACTGTAGATAGAGATAATTACGATGCGATCGTAAAGGTTCTCGAGAACAGATTCGGTAATCAACACGCGCCCGAAACTTTACGACCTCAACTCAAGAGTCGACGCCAGAAGCCCGAAGAAAGCATGCAACAGCTGGAAGCGGATATAGAACGGCTTGCTAATCTGGGATACCCCTTGTGCCCTCGAAATGTCCTTGTAGTGTACCGGTATTTTATGCACGTCCACGCACATGTGTGCCAAACGCATGTTATACAGGTAATTACAGGTGAGCGCTCCTTAGCTTGCTAGGCTCGCGCTCGTTCACTTGTTTGGCGCGCGCTAGCTAGTGTCTAGCTTAAAAACCTTTGCTCTCGAATGTTCTCTCTCTTTCTTCTTCGTTGTTCTCGTGGTTCGCCATATTGCTACTTTGATCAAGAATTTAAACTTTGCATTATTTTCATTTCTCGCCATTGTTGGCCCCGAGAAGAATTGGTTATTTTTGTCTATTGTCGTCGGTCATGTAAATAAAGTTATTTCAAACCGCCTTCAAACTGTGTTGAGTTGTGTGTCGGGATTCTGCTCGGGTATTGATGTCTGACGACGAAACAACTAACTCGAGACTATCAAGATTTAAAGTTTTATTCAGATATCACAAACGACAATTAATAACTAGTCGGACAGAGCTTCACCTCTCAAAATCGCACGAAAAAGAGAACTAAAATTCCAAACGCAAAATTTCCTTATTTTTTTTTTTTTTTTTTTTTTTTATTATAGTTTAACGTCCTTATACATGGTATTTTTAGACGGGAGAAAAAAAAACAACATAAAATAAAATGATGAAAAAATAATAATAAAATAAAATGATGTCCATTTAAGAGGGTTAGAAGAAAAAATCAGAAAATGTATCTAAAAAATTCTTTATCTTCTTCTTCTTTCCCTCTTGCGCTGGTTTTTCATCATTGTTGCTATGCTCCAACTGATTCCTTAATCCCGGAGTCAGGGAGAATAGCTTCTGCAGACCTCAATGTCGCAATTTCTCGGTTGGGTTCGTCTCCTCTTTGGTTGACTAAATCGGACAGCACCTGTAAAATCTTTTGGATCATGGTAATTAGTTCGAGTATCGAACTTGGTTCGGGTGTTTTTTCTATAGTTTTCTTTCTTATCTTTTCCGTCGTTTTGGTAATGTGATGAATCTCTTTTTGGATTTCAAGTGTTTTTTCAGTCGATTCGGCCTCTGTGGATTTTTTCTCTCCGCTTTTTAGGACTTCTGAGTAGGATTTCTTTCCTGTTGCACTTTTAACGTTTTCCTTGGCTTTTTGCCACTTGGGGCATTCCTCGCTGCCTGTCCTGTGGTCCAGAGTCTTGCAGCTGGCACACATATTTTTTGTTTGTTCTTGGCAGCTCTTTAGGTCGTGTTCCCCGGCACACCTAGGGCAGGAGGTTTTGGCCCTGCAGTACTTGGCCACATGGCCAAATTGGTTGCAGTTGTAGCATCTAACCGGGATGGGGATGTACTCCTTTAACCGAAAATTCAGAAAAGCAAATCTTACATATTTCGGCGGTGTCTGTTCCGGTTCAAAGGTAAGAATAACTGCAGTGGTTTCCTGGAACCTTCCGTCAATTCTTTTCTTAATTCGCACTGCTGCGGTACATCCGGACTTTTCAATAATTACGTCTAATGTGATTTCCAGCGGGACACCGGTAACTATCATTTTGGTTTTATTTAAAGGTTTTTTAAAAACCCTAACCTGGTATCCTCCAAGTTCCTGCAGAGTTTCCAATTTTTCTTTCTCTGTTTTCGAAACTATGACTCGTATCTTTTTGCCTTTGCCGGTAATCACTGGCTGACGGTTCAGGAGTCTTGTTAGGTTGCCTTCAATTTTGAAAGGATCTATCTTTGTAATGTCCGTCATGATCACAAATTCGATCATATCATCGAGTTGGTCCACCGCTGGTTGTTGTTGCTTTTCTTGGGTTTCTTGTTGGCTGAAAACCTTTGGGATTGACGATGATTTTCTCAGGTCGGCTAGGACGCTAGTGACGAAAGTTTCACTTATGATTTTCAGCATCTCTTCGGATGGTGCATGTCTGACGGCAGGTGTTGGCGGTTGCTCTGCAGAGCTGGTTTTCCTCTGGGGAGGAGTAGATTCTTCACTGTCAGAAGCCTGTCTCCATGCTTCCTCGACGATGTCCCTCGAAGGCTTGTTAAACTTGGCCTTCTTTTTTGGCCCCATGTCACTGAGCGAAAATTCACAACACGTGTGAGTTAGCGATAAAAGAGATTCCGAGAGCTGGCAACAACATCAACCTAAAAATTTCCTTATAAATCCGTGTCAATTTCAATCCACAAAAACCACCAATCCGAATGCAGCCTTAATTCCACGTGACCGTTTGACTAACCCCACGTGACCGTTTGACTAGCCCCACGTGACCGTTTGACACACAAAAGTTTACAAAGGCAATATACATCAAAATCACCGCAACGAAGTAATAATATTAAACTAAACTCCTTTTCCAAACAGATAATTCGTTTTAAAATTTGATATACTAAATAGTTTTACATTAGCGACGATACAAATGGCTAGAAACGACACTTAGTCAAAAGGAATTATGATAATTACTTAAAGAGCCAATCACAACGCAGAACGAAAGCGCTTACGTCAGCACTCAACAAATTTACAAGAAAGTGTGCTTAAAATATGTTACATTTCACGCTACAACTTATTTAATACTCATCCGAAATTGATAAAATTAGGTACAAATAAAGGACTACACAATATCTATACAACGTATTAAAAATTATTATCGAAAACTTAATAGGAAAGACGCTAGAACTAAAAGCACACCAAAAACGAGCAAGTTTGACCGATAAGCGAACCGACGCCACCTCTCTAGTCGGCGTTTTTCATCGCGCTCTCCGCCTAGTCCGTGCAATAAAGTTATTCATAAAAAAAAATTACAATCGACGATGGAGACAACCGTGACATACCTCCCTTCTCAAAGACGATAACGGATTCTTCGTTATCGGCTCACCTTGTTTTCATCGTCCGTCCTGGTATCCAGATGAATCGAGACACTGAGGTTGATTCATGGTTCATCGTCAGTAGCGCGTGAGAGGAAGTCGGCGATCGTGTTCCTTTTTCCCGGATGATAACGGAAATCGAGGTTGAATTCCTGCAATGCCAAGGCCCACCGGGTAAGTTTAGCGCTCTTTGGGGCTGTCTCTGTTAAATAGGACAACGGATTATGATCCGAGAAAACGATGATATTAGACAAGCATATCCATGATCTAAATTTCCTCAGATTCCAGATTACAGCGTATGCTTCTCGTTCAATGGTTGACCATTTCGTTTGTGGTCCAGTTAGTTTCATACTGGCAAAGGCAATAGGCAATTCTTCTCCCTTATCTGACCATTGCACCAGACAACCTCCAATGGCCACCTGACTGGCATCGACGTAAATTCCAAAACCCTTATTGAAGTCAATCGTGTGTAAAGTTACGACTTGTTTCAATTGATGAATGACCTTCTCAAACGCTTGTTGGTGCTCTTCCCTCCACTGAATTTGGTTTGGACCCCTTTTGCTTGTCAGGTCTGTGATGCTTTTCAATGTTTCTGACAGGTGAGGAATGAAATTTCTGAAGTAGCTGAAAAACCCCACCAGTCTTCTCACGTCCTTCTTAACCTTCGGAGGTCTAAGTCTTTCTAAAGCTCCTATCTTTGCTGGGTCGGGTTGGATTAAACCAGACCCTATGGAATGTCCAACAAAGTTGACGCGACCGAGTGCGAAACTACACTTTTTAAGGTTATATGTTAAGCCTGATTCTTGAATTACGTTCAGAAATAATTTTAAGTGTTGTAGATGACTTTCCCATGTGTCTGAGAACACAGCGATATCGTCGACAAACGGTTCTGTAAATTCTCTGATGTTCCTCAGTAAGTTCGTCATTCTTCGGATAAAGGTGTTACTAGCAGATTTCAGACAGAAAGGCATCCGGTTGAATTCGAATAGCCCTTCATCACAAACAAACGCTGTGAGCCTTTGCGAATTTTTCTTCATCGGTATTTGCCACTAGCCGTTCTTTGCGTCGAAACAACTAATCCACCTTGCTCTTCCAACCTTTTGTAAAACCTCCTGAACATCCGGCGTCGGGAAACAATCACCCATGGAATGTTTGTTCACATGTCGATAATCAATGGCGAGCCGCACACTGTTGGGACCACCAGACTTCTTTAAAACGCATACTACCGGGCTTGCCATTTCACTCATGGAGGGCGTGATTATCCCGTTGTCCAACATTTCTTGTAGCTGTCTTTTAACCTCCTCCTTCAATAGTTCTGGGATTCTATAGGCCCGCAGACGCTTCGGTTTAAAACCTTCCATTAAACGGATTTCATGTTCTGTAACGTTGCAGAACCCTGGCTCGTCGGAAAATACTTTTCGATACTGATTCAAAACATCTTGTAGTCGTTTACGTTGCTCGACAGATAAATGCTCCAGTTTAATAGGGTCAATCACGAGTCCTTTCTCATTTGCTTCTGAGTTTTTTCCTCCGAAGGTGGCGATCTGACCAAAATCCTCGTCTTTATCAAAAATTAATGAGCAACTGTTTACTATGACCTGTTCAATTCGTTCATGATACTTTTTAATTTTGTTGGCATGTACGTGTTGACGTCTTCCTTTCAACTCTACTATGTAGGAATAAGGAGACTTCACTTGACTAATAGTTCCTGGCCCATCCCATCGATTGAAACATTTCGCTCCGCCAGAATTCGGTGCAAAAACCACAACCTTATCTCCAACTTGATATTTTCTATCAGTGCTCCTCAGGTTGTAATTATGAGCATACTTTTCTTGTTCGATGTGAGAATAGTAATCTGAGTAAGCTTTTGCTAAATCCAAATTTTCCTTGAGGATTCTCAAATATTCTTCTGGTTTCTTTCCTAAGTTGAGTGGAAGAATTCGCTCTCCTACCCATGATTTTTTCAACACAGAAAGCGGTCCTCGAGGAACAGTACCATAAACCAACGTGTACGGACTGATGTGCGTGGTAGAAGATGGTCTTTCCCTCAAACTCCACAAAACGAATGGTAACAATTGATGCCATCCCTTTGGATTCTCTTGCACTAGTTTGTAAATAATCGTCTTCAAACTCTGATTGCACCGTTCTACCAAACCAGCTGCTTCGGGATGTCCTGGTGTATTAAATCTAGGACTGCAACCAAAACTTTTCAAAAATTCTTGAGTCAGTTGACTGGTGAAATTGGTTCCACAATCTGAGCTTATTACTTTTGGTATCGAAAAATTCATAAACAACTGTAAAAGAGCATCGCACACTGTCTTCGCCTTTAGTGACTTCAGGGGATAAGCCATGGGCCACCAGAAAACTTGTCCACCACAACCAATGCATAATTGTATTTAGGCTTGCTTTTAACCGGATCTCCTTCTGGAAATAATGGTCCAATACAGTCCATGATCAGATGAGAAAATGGCAAATCATCATCCCTCGACATCGGTGTAATCGGAACTCTCTGTGAAACTTTTGATGGCGCTCGTAACTGACAGATAGGACAAGTCTGGCAATAAGCTTTGATTTTTCTATCCATTTCTGGGAACCAAAAGTTGAGCTTTATTCTGTACTTTGTCGAACTAAATGCCATGTGACCTGCAAATGGAGCGTCATGCCCCATTTCAAGAACTACTGCAATTCTTGTTTCAGGTAAGCAAAGCTGTACGATCTTATGACCCTATAAAGTTTCCTTGTGGTGAAGTAGGCCATCTTCAATGTAAAAACCCTTTTTGTTCCCTTCTGCTAGCTCCCAGTACTTTAGAAGAGATGGGCAATTCCTTTGTTCAGCTATCAGTTCACTCACGTCGGCCGTCCTATTCACCTTTTCAATCAGCGCGGTTTTGATGTCGGAAGACTCCTTGTTCACATCCACTATTGCTGCGACTTCACAGAATTCCTGCTCACTGTTACTCTGGTCTTCGTTCTCAACTTTATTTGAAATTACTGTTGATTCGCTTGAGAGAACATTGTAGGTCTTCATACTGTCAAGAAGTTCCACTACCGAAGGTGTTAAGATAACCATTTCATTCAAGTCCGGCACCACAGCAAACCATACCTTGACCATAGGACTAATGTTTACTAAACGGTTTTCGTCTTCATCACCCGGCTTCATTTTCAAACATACCACGTCTACCACTGTTGATTCACCATTGAACCCTGATATAGCAATTTGTTTTTTGTACCGGCACATCTAATGGTTCGACGAAATTGGTGTGGATGCAGCAGATTTCCGCTCCTCCATCAATAAGTGCTGATTGCGGTTCCAGACCCTCTATTTTTACTTGGACGAAAGATCTTTTGAAAATTTCGTTCGCCTTGACGCAATGTTCTTGTTTATCATTCGATGGTTCGATTACGTTTCTATTTGTTTGACTAATAACTGAACATGATGATATCTTGGCAGCATTTCTGTTTGGACAGTTCTTTGCCAAATGTCCTCAACCTTGGCAGGTAAAGCAAAGACCCCTTTTCCTTGCTTCATCTTTTGCCTTGTCCAATGTTTGACGAATCGGCCTGTGATCGATTGCTCTCTCCATCATTTGTCGAACCGGTCGGTTATCGTTTCTTGTGTAACTGTACTCTGCTCATGGTTTGGGTTCTTTTCTTGTAAATTCATCTCTTTCGTGAGAGGCCGTAAAGTTGTCGGCTAATTTGGCAAGCTGATCAAAACTCAACCATCCTTCCTGTTCTTGAGATAAAATGTAGTTCAAACACCCACGTGGTAATAATTCCTTCATACGATCAGCAACCAATAAGTTTACCAGTTTGTCAAATTCATTCTTTATGTTCCGGTTTTGGAGATAATACATTAACGAATTTCTTAGCTTTGAAGCAAATAGTTGATAAGTTTCATTAGCTTGTTTCTTTATAGTGTAGAAATGTTCACGCAGCTTTATCGGACTTATTCTAAATTCATCTAACAAAAATTGTTTTACGGTTTCATAATCATCCAAATCTTCATATGACAATCTCGAAATCAAAGACTTTGCCGTTTCATTAAGACACATTTGGAGCAGTTTTACTTTTATAACTGTATCAACTTCATATATAACAAAACAATTTTCTAAATGTTCGAAGAAACTCGGAATTTCACTCGGATCATCAGGCAATTTCCTCATTACATTTTTCATTGCATCACCATACATCTTAATTTTGAATACTAACGAATCCTTTTCAGCAGCTCTAGTTTCATCTCTCTTTTGTCGAAGCAGTACATTCTTTTCTTGTAATTCAAACTCTTTTTCGCGGAAATGTCTATCTTCTTCAGTCTTCTGTTGCCATCTTGATAGTTCTAATTCTCTAATTCTCAGTTCTTGTTCTTTAAATTTTACCTCTTCATCATCTTTCCTTCGTTGTCTTTCGAGTTCTCCTTCGTCCTTCTTTCGTAGTCTTTCGAGTTCTTCTTCTTTGAGTCTTAGTTCTTCTTCGTCTTTCCTTCGTTGCCTTTCGAGTTCTTCTTCGTCTTTCTTTCGTAGTCTTTCAAGTTCTCTTCGTCTTTCTTTCGTAGTCTTTCGAGTTTTTCTTCTTTGAGTCTTAGTTCTTCTTCGTCTTTCTTTTGCAAACGAAGTGATTCTTGTTCTCTTATCTTCAGCTCTTGTGAAATCCTCCATTGTTCAAACTTTGATGCTTCTGTCATAAATTCTTCGGTTGGAGTGACACTACGCGATTCTGCTTCAATTTTTCCTTTCGATAACATTTCGGCCCATAAATTTAATAACTGTGGTCTCGTCAGGTTTTCTACTTCTTCTTCAGATTTTCCTGATGCCTTGAGTTTGATAATCAGACGTTCAGTCGGAATTCTTTTTATTTCAGCTTGTTTCTCTGCATCAAATTTGTCCATGTTAACGTAACTAGTCGTGTCTAACTTCAACGTTTATTCGAAATGTTTGATTCGTTCTTAATATTCAGTTCGTCGAATAAAATGTTCTGTTCGTTCGAAAAAATAATCGGTTCGTTAAATATCGTTCACTATAATATTCGGTTCGTCGAATATTGTTCACTAAAATATTCGGTTCGGTGAATATCGTTCACTAAAATCAACACGATTCGCAACAGTTTTGAACAAAAACGATGACCCGATCCCTATTCTGACACCAAATGTGACGGGATTCTGCTCGGGTATTGATGCCTGACGACGAAACAACTAACTCGAGACTATCAAGATTTAAAGTTTTATTCAGATATCCCAAACGACAATTAATAACTAGTCGGACAGAGCTTCACCTCTCAAAATTGCACGAAGAAGAGAACTAAAATTCCAAACTTTTTTTTTTTTTTATAGTTTAACGTCCTTATACATGGTATTTTTAGACGGGAAAAAACTATAAAAATAATAATAAATAAATAAAATTAAAACAAATAAAAATAGAGATATTGTCCTTTTAAGAAAGGGAAAAGAAAAATGTTAGAAAATATATCTAGAAAATTCTTTATATTCTTTTTTTCCCTTCTTTTCCTTTGTCGTGTCATTTTCGCCATCTTCAGCCTGAAACCTTAATCCCGGGATCAGGGAAGATGACTTCTTTCGGAACACTTCTGGTCGGTTGATGAATGCTGGACTGCTTCGTAGAGGGAGTCAGGTCATCTTTATCGGTCTTCATTGGGGTGTTCCAAGGGGAAGGCATCAATCACACCCCTCCCAATGATTTCCTTTGGATTCCATTCTTCCAATCTTTGAAGAGTCCAGGTGCTCATCGTGGCTTCATCCGGATAATTTTTTCCTGTGTTGGAAAGTTCAATTCAAGGTAGCTTGTTGAACTGCATCGTAGCGGGGGTCAGGTCGTCTTTATCGGTCGTCATCGGTCCATTATAGGGCTGGCATAAATCACGTCCCTCCGATGATTTCCTTCCGATTTCCAGTCGTCCACGCTTTGAAGAGCTCGTGTGTGTTGGAACCTGTTGTAAAGTGACGCTGAGTTCTTTCGATCATGATTGTCGTGTCATCCTCGGTTGTCATTGGAGAAGGAAAAAAGGCAGAAACCTAATCCGCTGACTCCTTGGGATTCATTTCTCCCATGATTGATTGAACCCAGCGTCGTCGTTGAATGTTCGGTTGCATCGTGGCGGGAACCAGGTTGTCTTGAGTCGTCTTTGAAGAAGGGTTGGGCACCCACACAACCCCAATCCGCAGATTACCTTCGACTTCCAGTCTTCCTCACTTGATGAATCTTGAGTCGTCATAGGAGGAGGGGCTGGGCATGAATCAAGCTTCACTCCGCTGGCTACTTTCAGATTTTGGATCTTCCACGCTTTGAAGAATCTTCTCTGCGTTGAAGAGCCCATGTTGGTCTGACGTGATGATGGACTGCTTCTCTCCGGGCGACTGTACTTCTCTATCCGTCATTGGTAGGGGCATGGGTAGCGAAGCCAAGCCTCAGACCGTTGGTTGAATTCAGATTCCAGAATTCGCGCTTGAAGGGTCCATGACATCTTCGTGAACTAATGTTCTCCGTTGCACTTTGTTGTTTAGCTGCATCGCCGCGAGCATCGGGTAACTTTAGTCGTCATTGGAAAGGAGTGATAATCTTCCCCAGGCATCTTCAGTCTCCAAGAGTTACCTTGATTTTCGCGTAGAAGATCCTGGGTTGAAGGGCAAGCTCCAAACTTCTGAGTACCTTCGGAAACCTTCAGCAGCGCGCCGAAACAACATAACAACTCTTTCGAAAACGAACCGTATTATAAAAACACACAGATAAACATCTACTAAAACAACTGGGAGCGACGATAATACGTCGACCAATGCGCCCTACTGCAATTGCAAAGGAACGCACGGCTTACGCACCATCGTCGCTCCCGCACGGCGAACGAACTAAAATTCCATTTGTTTGTTTGTTTGTTTGTTGTTTGATTTAACGTCCTTTTCCGACTTGAAGTCGATTTGGACGGTGGTGGCTCCAAAATATTGAAAACATCAAATAAGAGACAGCAAGATAATAGCTCCGATGTGAAGAGAAATAATCGAATTTGGAATTTCTTCGCAAAAGTGGTCAGAAGTGACAATCGTGCTGTGTCAATTGCAGCCAATCAGGAGAATTCTCTTTTGTCGCACGTGGTGTTTTGACACTTTTTTTCCCAGTTTGCTTTTTATCGTTGTTGGCCGACCTGGTTGATGGTGTTGATCGACAGCTGGGGCGTGGTTATATCAAATTCTACAAGTGAGATCATCAACATCACTTTTTTTCAAGTTGTAGATTTCGCTCTTTTTTTTTATCCACGCAAAGATCAACGTTGTGGCTGCTCTGTCGTTAAGAATTTCTTCCAATATCTGCTTTTTTCCCTGTTTTATACAGCATTCTTTCAGCGACCTCTGGAGAGACAGTCTTCCTGGACAATTCATCAGAAAATGTTCAACTGTCTCTTGAGCTCCATCGCAACATCTTTCACAGACTCCAGACTCCAATATGCCCATTTTGTGCAACTCAGAATTGAGAGTCGTTTTGCCAAGTCGGAGTCTTCCGATGATGATCTCTTTCTCTCTCGAGCCAGAATCTTCAACAGGCGATTTCATGCTGACTGTTGGACAGATTCTTCTAAAAAAGTTGCTGTCTTTACCGATCGACCAGTTTGTCTGCCACTGCTGTCTGCTCTCGTTTTTGACAAAGTTTTTGATGTCTGCCAATTCAACGTGTGTTTTCAGTTGGACTTCTGGTGATGCAATTGCACTTGTTGCAAGCCTGTCAGCCTTTTCATTTCCAGGTATCCCAACGTGGCTGGGAACCCAGACAAGGTTGCAGGCTATCTTCTTCTTGCTGTATTCTGTTACCAGAGTGAGAACATCTGTTGCATGTGTCCGAAGATGAATTTTGTTCTTGAACTGGAGCGCTGAAATCGAACTTAGCAAATCCGTGAAGATGGTAACTTTGTTCGTTCCAGCGTTTTCTTTAAAGTTTTCTGCGTTTTCAAGGATGATCTCAAGAGCAGTTTGAATGGCTGTTATCTCGGCTGTGAAAATTGAGATATTATCTGGTGTTCTTCTTGCAAACTCGACGTTGAGAGTTTTGAAGTAGACACCGATGGCCGTCTTTTCTTTCACTTTTGAAGCATCTGTGTAGATCGCCACAGTTCCTTGATATGTGGCAATTTTTTCTAGAGCTCTCGGGAGTACTGATGGAGAGCTTTTCTCGCAGCCTAGCAGGGATGTGTCGATGGCTGGAGAAACAAGTTTCCAGGGTGGCGTCAACAATGGTCCGTCGTCGGGGAAGTCGAAATTTTCAAGCTTCTTCAACGAATCGATGATCCTCTTCGGGGCAGAAGTGATGACACGCTTTTGTCTCCTTTTACTCATGTTTCTTTTCATCCAAACGACTTTATCCCATGGGTTCGGAAAGAAAATTTCTTTCGTGGGATGATCTTTGATCCGTCTGGTACGAATGGCGTAAAGTGTTGTCTGCTGTTCTCGTCTTATTTCAAGAGGCATTTCTCCGCAGTCGACTTGGAGTGAGGCAAGACTGGTTCCTCTGAGGGCACCAGTCACGACCATGAGTGCTCTTCTCTGAACTCGATCTAAGACTTTTTTGGAAGAAGCAGCAGACTGATTGAACGCTTCGCAGCCATAGTCAAGGACCGATCTGACTATGGCTCTGTAGAGCATCAAAAGGTTGTCTTTTCTTAGTCCCCAACTGAACCCAGTGGTTGCTCGCAAGACGTTAACTCTTTTTTCTGCTTTTTTAGCTGTTTCAGCTATCTGGTTCTTCCACGTCAATCCTTCGTCAAAGACTACTCCGAGAAAACGAACGCTCCTCAACCTCTGGAGAGCGATGTTGCCAATCACTAGGTTTCGTTTTTCGATGTCTTGGAGGAGATCTGAGATCTTTGAGAAGAAAACAAAGGAAGACTTTCCCGCCGAGATCTTGAAGCCCCAGTTAGTCAACACCTCATCAACTTGGTTGAGGTATTTTTGCAGATTGTTGAAGAGTTTCTCCGTGTTTCGACCAGTTGTCCAGATTGCACAGTCATCGGCGTATAACGAGAGTTTTATGCCATCTGGAGGTCTCGGAATGACGTCGAGAAGCAAGATGAAGAGCAAAGGACTCAGGACACTGCCTTGCGGAGTTTCATTATCGATTGTTCTTTCGTTTGAGAGTGTCTCTCCAATTCTAACTTTTATCGTACGATTTTGTAAAAAATCCGCCAGCCATTCGAGCATTCTTCCTCGAATGCCCATTCTTTCGAGTCTCTGTAGAACGCCACTTCTCCAGACGAGATCGAAAGCCTTTTCTAAGTCGAGAAAAACTCCCAGCGTGGCCGATCTGTTTCTCACACTGTATGCGATGTCGTGCTGAAGTCGCAATATCTGATCGAGCGTACATCTTCCGTTGAGGAAGCCCGACTGCTCTGGTCCAAGTCGCTGTTTCTTGGCTATGAAGTGTGTCAGCCTTCTTTTCAGAATCTTCTCGACTGTTTTGCAAACAGTGGAATTCAGTGAGATCGGCCTGTACGAGTTTGGATTGTTTCTCGGCTTGTTTGGCTTTGGAATGGCGATGACGATAGACTTTTTCCATGAAGTTGGTAGCATGCTTTGATTCCATGATTCGTTGATAATGTCGAGGAGTTGCTCTCGGTTTTCGCCATCCAGTTTCCTCAACATTTCATACGTCACTCCGTCTGGTCCAGGTGCCGTGTTTTTGGTCTGCTTGTTGAGAATGTCGTTGAGTTCCGATACTGAGATCGGTTCATTGAGCTCTTGAGCATCAGTAGAAGGTGGACGACGCCGATCAATTTCGAAGTTTCGCTCTCTTGCCGCTTTCTCTTTTATGAAGTTGTGGTGGAGATTTTCGTTTGACGAATTGGCGGCTATTGTTTCAGCCAAGAGGTTGGCATTTTCGACTTCGGAGTAGAGGAATTTGCCATCTGTTGGATTTTGCAAGACGACTTCTTCACGTTTGGTCTTCTGTCCGGCCATGCTTTTGACCGTTCTCCAAAGTCGATCGAGTGAAGTGTGACAGTCAAGAGTTGAACAAAAGCGTTGCCAGTGGCTGGCTTTGGCTTCTCTGACAACCTTTTGTGCTTCTCTTCTGAGTTTTCTGTATTCTTCTTTATTTATCGGTGTCGGAATTCTCTTGTAGATGTTTTTCGCTCTATTTCTTAGCTTGATTGCTGTTTTGCAATTGGCATTCCAGAAAGGCACTGCTGGACGATCTTTTTTCATCGTAGACTTTGGTGATGGAGTCGACATCACGATAGCCTCTTTCAGCGTTTTCTGAAAATCGTTGAATAGTTGCTCGACATTTTCATCTTTCTGTATCGTCTTCATCAACTCTGCAACCATGGCGTTGTATTGAAGCTAGTCTTCAATATAACCAAAACTAAAATTCTAAACGCAAAATTTTCTTATATAGCCTAGCATCCGTGTCAATTTCAATCCACAAAACCACCAATCCGAATGCAGCCTTAATTCCACGTGACCGTTTGACTAACCCCACGTGACCGTTTGACTAGCCCCACGTGACCGTTTGACACACAAAAGTTTACAAAGGCAATATACATCAAAATCACCGCAACGAAGTAATAATATTAAACTAAACTCCTTTTCCAAACAGATAATTCGTTTTATAATTTGATATACTAAAAAGTTTTACATTAGCGACGATACAAATGGCTAGAAACGACACTTAGTCAAAAGGAATTATGATAATTACTTAAAGAGCCAATCACAACGCAGAACGAAAGCGCTTACGTCAGCACTCAACAAATTTACAAAAAAGTATGCTTAAAATATGTTACATTTCACGCTACAACTTATTTAATACTCATCCGAAATCGATAAAATTAGGTACAAATAAAGGACTACACAATATCTATACAACGTACTAAAAATTATTATCGAAAACTCAATAGGAAAGACGCTAGAACTAAAAGCACACCAAAAACGAGCAAGTTTGACCGATAAGCGAACCGACGCCACATCTCTAGTCGGCGTTTTTTATCGCGCTCTCCGCCTAGTCCGCGCAATAAAGTTATTCATAAAAAAAATTACAATCGACGATGGAGACAACCGTGACAAGTTGGTACTACAAAGTATATCGAAATAACGTAGTCGGCGACTACAATTGGTGACCCCGACGTTTCTTTCTCCAACGTGAAGAATTCTGAAGTCCAGTGAAAGGCTCACCACAAGGTGACCCCAACTTCCGACGACGTCAGTTTTCTTTTCCCGACGTTTTTCAACACCGACGACTGCAGCTTTCGACGTTTTCAGCCTGCGAAGTCTTTAGCTTCGACGTTCTTGACCACCGGTGTTTGCAGTCTTCAGCGTTTTGAACCTCCAACGTCTACAACCCGAGGACTACAGCTCGAAGAATTTTTCTATCGACTGACTCATCGTCAAAATGGCATCAGCTTCAACGCAACCTCTGGCCGTCACCACAACTCCCACAATTGGTGCCGTCTCAGTAAAAGCGCCTCCTTTCATACCGTTAAACCCTGCTACGTGGTTTGTGATCCTTGAGGCGCAGTTCAACATCGCCGGCATCACAACGTCAGCCACAAGATTCTACCACGCGTTAGCAAATCTCCCAGTAGAGACAGTAAGCAACCTCAACGACGTAATCTTGCAGGCCGCCGATTACGACCAACTCAAAGACGCCGTCAAGAGGTTCCACGAGACCAGTAGAGGGGAACTCTTTGAATCCTTCTTACAAGAAACCCCCCTCACCGGCAAGCCTTCACACTTCCTTCTTCAAATGACAAAGGTGGCAAAGAAAGTTGGCGTGGGAGACGACATGGTGCGTCATCGTTTCCAACAAGCTCTTCCACCCAGCCTCGCACCTGTCATCGCGTCACAGAAAACACTGGGACTGGACGACCTCGGACGACTTGCCGACGAACTCCTCCCATTGCTAAAGGGCCAAACTACATCCTTCGTGAGTGAACCTGCATCGATGAAATCAAACGACCGATTTTTTGGTAATAATAATAATGCTGCGCGTAACTCGTTTGTTAACAATAAGGTGGTGCGGAAATCATTTGAACCCGCTTTTTTCAAATACATTAGTTCCGTTTTCTGCTAATCAACGGCCTAAGGTTTGCCGAAGTCATATTTTTTATGGGGCAAAAGCACGCGCATGTCGCCACTGGTGTCAGTGGCCAGATAAATCTGGTATTAAAGTAACTCAGTCGCGTGACGCAACCCCTGCAAGCTCGAGAAGTAGTTCTCCTGTGCAATCTTTAAATATCTACGCGCTTCAGCATCTGCGGCGCCCTACAATTGTTGGCCGCTTTTCGCATTCAAAATTTTTCAGTTGAATTTTTAATTGATACGGGTTCATCAATATCTTTAATCCCACTATCAGTATCAAAAGCACTTTCATGTTTATTGTCATCTTCATCGATTCTTTTGAAAGCTGCTGATGGTCGCTCTATTGCTGTGCATGGACAAACTCATTTAACGCTTAGAAATTCATCATTGCGCAGGTCATTTATTTGGGTTTTTGTCGTGGCTGACGTTGCAAAGCCAATTCTTGGTGCTGATTTTTTCTCTAAATTTCGCATTAGCGTAAATTGTTTTGAGCGTGCGATTGTTGATACAAACACAAATTTTCATGCGCCGTGTATTTCTAAACTTGTGCGAGAGTATTCGGCATGTGGCATTAAACTTCCGGACAATCTTCCAGCGTTCGTACCCCCGCTATTTGATAAATACCCCACTTTGGTTATGCCTGGGCAAATAAATTATTCTGTTTGTGTTCATGGCTCTTCGACCCAGCATACAATTGATACGGGTTCTGCACGCCCTGTTTTTGCACGCGCGCGACAATAAATTTGAAATTGCGAAAAAGGAATTTGATTTCATGCTTGCAACTGGTATTGTGCGCCCTTCGAAAAGTGATTGGGCATCCCCGCTGCATTTAGTGCAAAAGAAAGATGGTCAGTCGTGGCGACCTTGCGGTGATTTCCGACAATTGAACGCAATTACCAAAAAGGATCGCAACCCATTGCCGCACATAAATTCATGCATCGATCGCTTCCAAGGCAAGACCATTTACAGCAAGCTCGACGTTGTTAAAGCATATTTCCACATATCTATGGCTCCTGAGGATGCTAAAAAAACTGCAGTAATTACGCCGTTTGGTGTATTCGAATTCACGCGTATGCCATTCGGGCTCTGCAACGCACCGCAAACTTTTCAGCGTTTCATGGATTCCATTTTTCGCCATTTATCATTTGTTTTTGTATACATCGACGATATCCTAATTGCTTCGCAGAATTTAGATGAGCACAAAATTCACTTGGAAATTGTTATGAATCGTTTATGCGATAACAGGCTGCATGTTGCGTTGGAAAAGTGCGTTTTTGCGGTAGATAGGTTGATTTTCTTGGTTATTCAGTTAGCCCAAAAGGTATTGCGCCCCTGGCGAATAAAGTTGAAATGATTAAACATTACGAAATTCCGATTGATTATGCTTCGTTGCGTTGTTTTCTTGGCATGATTGGGTTTTACTGACGCTTTATACCTTTGTTTGCTGACATAGCTGAACCCCTGTATCAACTTCTTGCATCGTGCAAAGGTAAAAATTTGAAATTATTATGGACGGATGATGCACGCAGAGCGTTCGAGAAATTAAAAGAGAATCTTACCCAAGCGATCTAGTTGAACTTCACTGATCCGAAATCTGACACATTTCACCTCGTCACCGATGCGTCAAACTATGCCGTTGGAGCAGCCTTGCACCAGACTGTCGGGAACGAACTTCGACCAGTGGCATTTTTCTCGAAACGTCTCTCTACACCTCAACGTTCCTACTCTGCGTTTGACCGCGAACTTTTAGCCGTCTACCCTGCAGTAGTTCACTTCAAACCAATTATTGAGGGTCGTACTGTTGCAGTTTTTACAGACCACAAACCCTTAGTGAATGCATTCTACAGTCAAACTCCACCGAAATCTGATCGCCAACAACGTCACCTGTCATATATCTCGGAATACGTCTGCTCAATTGAGTACATACGTGGTTCGGAAAATATCGTGGCAGATGCCCTCTCTCGTGCCGATACAGATGATATAGATTTTTCATCGTTATCAAAAGGTATCCATCATACACCTGCTCGTTTGTTAAACAATCTAGTTTTAAATAAAGGTGATTTTGTATTCATTCTAACTGATCGCGTACGTCGCCCTCTTGAGTCACCTTATCAAGGTCCATTTGAGGTTTTAGATTTGAATGATAAAATTGTAAAACTTAAGATGCCCGATGATGTAGTTTCGATTGTTTTACGTGATCGCATTAAATTGGCTCATATTCGAAAATATACAATTCGTCCAAGATCAGCGAATCAACCCTAGGACAGCATTGTACAGAAAAGCGATATTGAGCAGCAACAGTCAAATATACGAGCGCAGCGTCGTGTTAGATTTGCAGTATGATTCTCTCTTGTTTCTCTCTTGCATTGTTTTCATTCGTTATTTCCTTGATCATTTCTGCGTATGATTTTTGTTTGTACTTTTCTTTTTTTATGGCTCCGCCATCTGCGGGGGGACTATTTTTTTTTTTTTTTTTTTTTTTATAATAGTTTATAGTCCTTTACACCAGGTGTTTTAAGACTCTAATGGCTGTATGTAGGAAGCACTTAAGTACTTCCTGTCGTGGATCAGAATTTGATCCTTTTTACTTTTCCTTCCTCCTTTCTCCAGGCTTGGGACTGGCTCGCAATTAGCGAGGCGGAGTTGGGGGGGGGGGACTATTGTAGTGTACTGGTATTTTATGCACGTCCACGCACACGTGTGCCAAACGCATGTTATACAGGTAATTACAGGTGAGCGCTCCTTAGCTTGCTAGGCTCGCGCTCGTTCACTTGTTTGGCGCGCGCTAGCTAATGGCTAGCTTAAAAACCTTTGCTCTCGAATGTTCTCTTTTTTCTTCGTTGTTCTCGTGGTTCGCCATATTGCTACTTTAATCAAGAATTTAAACTTTACATTATTTTCATTTCTCGCCATTGTTGGCTTCGAGAAGAATTGTTTATTTTTGTCTATTGTCGTCGGTCAAGTAAATAAAGTTATTTCAAACCGCCTTCAAACTGTGTTGAGTTGGTACTACAGAGTATATCGAAATAACGTAGTCAGCGACTACATCCTCAACACAATTATTACGGATGGATTCATAGCGGCCTTAAAGAACTCTGAAACCCAAAAGGCTCTTAAGGTTGCCCGCGTAGCTAGTTCCAGCGAAGCTTTGGCATTTGCAATAAATTATGAATCCTCTGTGGAACCATCTGATAGGTCTCGTCACGTAAGAAAATTGGGAAGCGAGGACGAAGATGAACTGGATGATCGAGTCCGGAGAGTTATTAAGGAAAGAATTAACTGGAAAGGGAATAACTCACCACGCTGCTGGAGTTGTGGAAGACCGGGACATTTACAAAAAGACTGTATAATTCAGATGTTTAGACCCGGGCAACAGGAGAAAATGAATCACTGTAGGCGTAATGATGTCAAACAAGGAAACCCCATAAAGGCCCAATCCAACAAGAAGAAATCAGATTCTGTGAAGGTAAAAGATAATTTGCCTTGCAGAGTTGTGCCAGTTGCCGTTCTTCAAAAAGGAACTAGTTTATTTGTGGAAGGTAGATTAAGAATGAGAACTGTAAGTTTATTATTGATACGGAAGCTTTTTGTTCAATCATAAAACCTTGTCTGGCGAAAGGAGAGGTTTTACAAAGTGGAAAGCACATCCGTTTAAAGAATGCAACAGGAGAGCTTGTTCCAATAGTTGGTAAAATTCAAACTGAAATAAGGCTGGAAAATAAGACTTTTCAGCATCAGTTTCTGGTTGCTGATATAGAGGAAGAATGCCTACATGGGCTTGACTTTATGAGAACTTCGGGTTTTGCAGTGGACTTAAAAATGAGAACATTTAGACAGGGAAATATGGAAATACCTATCTGCTATAAAAGCGAAACAAATTCGGTAAAGCGAGTATTGGTAACAAAGAGCATCATTGTACCTGCTCAGTCGGAATCTTTGGTTTGGGCAAGAATAGAGAATGAGAAAAACTTAAGAGTTGTTGGGTTCATCAAGCCCCTGAACGGAGTTGAAAAAATAGATTAATGATCGGAAGAACACTGGTACGAACGGAGTCAGGAAGCTATGTGTCAGTCAGAGTTATGAATGTGACAGAATGAGACAAGCAAATAACAAAAGGTGATGAAATTGCGGTATGCAGCCCAGTCGATCACATATTGGCATGTAACACAGTGGTTGGTACTCGCAAATTCAGGCACTATTTGAAGCCGCTAAAACCAATGGACTATGTCAAAAAGGAAAAGCTGATTGAAGAATATTGTAATATAATAGCTATTGACGAAGAAGACAATGGGAAAACAGAGATCGTTGAACACCGAATTCGAACTGGTAATACAGAGCCCATTCGTCAACTGCCACGAAGGCTTCCACTGGCAAAGCGAGAGGAAGCTAGAAAGATGCTAGAAAAGATGAAGAAACAAGAAGTTATTGAACCATCCAATAGTCCATGGAGTTCACCTGTAGTACTTGTTAAGAAGAAAGATAACTTGCTTCAATCCCGTTTGCTCTCCCGTTTCTGCTTGCTCTATCTCCCGCTTGCTCTATCTCCCGCTTGCTCTTCCGTTCCCGCGTACTCTCCCGTTTTCGTTTGCTTTCATGTTTGTTTGGTTTCCCGGTTTGCTTGCTCTCCCGTTACCGCTTGCTCTCCCGTTCCCGTTTTCTCTCCCGTTCCCGCTTGCTTTCACGCGCCCGGGTTTTTAGACGTTTTTCTATCGTTTTTCATTCGCTCCTCTTTCCTTCACTGCTTGCTCTCTCGCTACCAGTCGCATTCCCGCTCGCGTTTGTTTTCCGCTCTCGGTCGCTTTTCCGCTCCCGGTCGCTTTTCCGCTCCCGGTCGCTTTCCCGCCCCCGGTCGCTCTCCCGTTACCGGTTGCTTTTCCGCTCCCGGTCGCTTTCCCGCTACCGGTCGCTTTTCCGCTCCCGGTTGCTTTCCCGCTCCCGTTCGCTTTCCCGCTCCCGGTCGCTTTTCCGCTCCCGGTCGCTTTGCCGCTCCCGGTCGCTTTCCCGCTCACGGTTGCTCTTCCGCTACCTACTGGTCGCTTTCCCATTCCCGGGGTTTTTAGAAGTTTTTCTATCGTTTTTCTTTTTCTCCTTTTTCCTTCCCTGCTTGCTCTTAAGCTACTGGTCGCTTTCCCACTCCCGGTCGCTTTCCCGCTCCCGATCGTTTTTCCTCTCACGGTCCTATATATATATATATATATATATATATATATATATATATATATATATATATATATATATATATATATATATATATATATATATATATATATATATATATATATATATATACTATGAATGGGTACGAGGCGGTGTTGCCGATCCGACAGTCGTGGGTTCGAGTCTGAAGTTGAGACATTTATATTTGTGTTATTTCGTGGTGGATTGTACGCCATCCAAGTTTCTGATATATGTGGCTCGTAAAAACATATCAACGCTATGTTTCCTTATAATATATATCATAAAACATATATATCTCGATAGCTATTAAATTAGATCGTGACGGATTGTAAGCCGTACAACTTATATACTATCGAGCATTGATTCGTACCCATTCATAGTCGAGTGTTGGGTTCAACATACCCCAACAAAAGCGCTTAACAACCACTGTTTTTTGGCGGTGGAAGTGGCGCAGATGGTAAGGTAGTTGGCATGATGCGAGGCGGTGTTGCCGATCCGACAGTCGTGGGTTCGAGTCTGAAGTTGAGACATTTATATTTGTGTTATTTCGTGGTGGATTGTACGCCATCCAAGTTTCTGATATATGTGGCTCGTAAAAACATATCAACGCTATGTTTCCTTATAATATATATATATATATATATATATATATATATATATATATATATATATATATATATATATATATATATATATATATATATATTTATATTTATATTTATATTTATATTTATATTTATATTTATATTTATATTTATATTTATATTTATATTTATATTTATATTTATATTTATATTTATATTTATATTTATATTTATATTTATATTTATATTTATATTTATATTTATATTTATATTTATATTTATATTTATATTTATATTTATATTTATATTTATATTTATATTTATATTTATATTTATATTTATATTTATATTTATATTTATATTTATATTTATATTTATATTTATATTTATATTTATATTTATATTTATATTTATATTTATATTTATATTTATATTTATATTTATATTTATATTTATATTTATATTTATATTTATATTTATATTTATATTTATATTTATATTTATATTTATATTTATATTTATATTTATATTTATATTTATATTTATATTTATATTTATATTTATATTTATATTTATATTTATATTTATATTTATATTTATATTTATATTTATATTTATATTTATATTTATATTTATATTTATATTTATATTTATATTTATATTTATATTTATATTTATATTTATATTTATATTTATATTTATATTTATATTTATATTTATATTTATATTTATATTTATATTTATATTTATATTTATATTTATATTTATATTTATATTTATATTTATATTTATATTTATATTTATATTTATATTTATATTTATATTTATATTTATATTTATATTTATATTTATATTTATATTTATATTTATATTTATATTTATATTTATATTTATATTTATATTTATATTTATATTTATATTTATATTTATATTTATATTTTTATTTATATTTATATTTATATTTATATTTATATTTTATATTTATATTTATATTTATATTTATATTTATATTTATATTTATATTTATATTTATATTTATATTTATATTTATATTTATATTTATATTTATATTTATATTTATATTTATATTTATATTTATATTTATATTTATATTTATATTTATATTTATATTTATATTTATATTTATATTTATATTTATATTTATATTTATATTTATATTTATATTTATATTTATATTTATATTTATATTTATATTTATATTTATATTTATATTTATATTTATATTTATATTTATATTTATATTTATATTTATATTTATATTTATATTTATATTTATATTTATATTTATATTTATATTTATATTTATATTTATATTTATATTTATATTTATATTTATATTTATATTTATATTTATATTTATATTTATATTTATATTTATATTTATATTTATATTTATATTTATATTTATATTTATATTTATATTTATATTTATATTTATATTTATATTTATATTTATATTTATATTTATATTTATATTTATATTTATATTTATATTTATATTTATATTTATATTTATATTTATATTTATATTTATATTTATATTTATATTTATATTTATATTTATATTTATATTTATATTTATATTTATATTTATATTTATATTTATATTTATATTTATATTTATATTTATATTTATATTTATATTTATATTTATATTTATATTTATATTTATATTTATATTTATATTTATATTTATATTTATATTTATATTTATATTTATATTTATATTTATATTTATATTTATATTTATATTTATATTTATATTTATATTTATATTTATATTTATATTTATATTTATATTTATATTTATATTTATATTTATATTTATATTTATATTTATATTTATATTTATATTTATATTTATATTTATATTTATATTTATATTTATATTTATATTTATATTTATATTTATATTTATATTTATATTTATATTTATATTTATATTTATATTTATATTTATATTTATATTTATATTTATATTTATATTTATATTTATATTTATATTTATATTTATATTTATATTTATATTTATATTTATATTTATATTTATATTTATATTTATATTTATATTTATATTTATATTTATATTTATATTTATATTTATATTTATATTTATATTTATATTTATATTTATATTTATATTTATATTTATATTTATATTTATATTTATATTTATATTTATATTTATATTTATATTTATATTTATATTTATATTTATATTTATATTTATATTTATATTTATATTTATATTTATATTTATATTTATATTTATATTTATATTTATATTTATATTTATATTTATATTTATATTTATATTTATATTTATATTTATATTTATATTTATATTTATATTTATATTTATATTTATATTTATATTTATATTTATATTTATATTTATATTTATATTTATATTTATATTTATATTTATATTTATATTTATATTTATATTTATATTTATATTTATATTTATATTTATATTTATATTTATATTTATATTTATATTTATACAGTAGCGGATCCAGGGGGAGCCGAAGAAAGACATGCCCCCCCCCGTTGATTCCAAAATTAACTTTCTTTTATATACTAAAAAACAATTAACTACTTTTTAGGTAAATTACAAAATTTTTAGCATCTGGCAGTGGTTTTCCAGTGAAGTTTGTGGATATAAGATCAAATGTTTGCTTTTTTCGCCGTTTTTGGTCCTTCCAGCCAAAGAAGTCTAGATCCGCCACTTTATATATATATATATATATATATATATATATATATATATATATATATATATATATATATATATATATATATATATATATATATATATATATATATATATATATATATATATATATATATATATATATATATATATATATATATATATATATATATATATATATATATATATATATATATATATATATATATATATATATATATATATATATATATCTTTGAGACACGCTCCAAGAAACACAACTCGCCATTTGGCAGAAACAACTTTTCGAGCCAAATTCTCGACCTTTCGGCACAAAACTCTCTGTATATTGCTCGTTAGAAATTTTTTCGCTAATTTTTATTTTACACCACGCAACTCGACGACAATCCTTCGAACTTTCTTTATTTCAACAACTCGTGAAACAACAATGCTCGCTGGAAGAAAATAAAAAAAACCAAAGAAACTAAATAAAAGTTAATTCTTAACAAAAAGTCTCCCGAACATTCTCCCCTTCGTGATGTATCAACATCACTCAAAGGACGGAAACTAAAATTAATCTCTATTGATCGATAATTAAACTTCACATTGTTATGTTAGGTTTAGGACGGAATGACAGTACATCAGTAATTCGGTCGAACGTTTAATTCAATTCATGTAAAGCAAACAATTCAATAAAGAAGCTGTTACAATTTAAACCAGTTCAAATAAGCTGGAACAACCAGAAACCGCAGAAGCTATCTACTCGCGTTTAAAGTCAAACATCACGAAAAACATTTTAATTTGAATGAGAAATTCGAATCTGCTCATCATGTCAAATTAAATTCAGCTGCGCGGATGAGGTGTGATCACACTTGTTTAATAATCCATATTACAAATACCATGTCAGTCATAGGTTCAATGTTTCAGTTTCAAGGACAGACAGAGCAACAAAATTTGAAGTTTGAGAATTCAAATGTCAATAACATTTAATGTCTAAATGATAACGATCATATATTATAATAAATATCGAGTCAACAAAACCAACGTAATAATCTCATAGAATATTGCTATCATAATATTGAATTGCAAGTGATTGCAACATCTCGATCATCATCAGAATTCATAAACGTCTAATCATTCAATTAAATTCAAGATCACTCTGAAATCATCAAAAGTAATTACAATCTTTCGTACGTCTTAAAGAAGCCTAATGTTCTTAGTATTTTAAAGTCTAATATTATTCGGACACTCTATTCAAAAAGATCATGTTATTACGCTCAGGCAAAACTATCGAAAACATTTAATCGTCGGCGATTTCCAGCGGAGAGAGATGGCTAATCGCTCGTGTCAGGACAGTTTGATCTACTTGAACTTTCACTACTCGTACATGACCATCTTTGCCAGGCATCACGTCAACAACTCTTCCAAGTGGCCACTGTCCTCTTGCAGTGTCGGAGTTCATCACTATTACGACGTCACCAATCGCAAAGTCCCGTTTAATAAAGTTCCATTTCTTTCGTGAACTCAGTCCGGGGATCCATTCCTGAAGCCACCGCTGCCAGAAATGTCTAATTAGTTCTTGTACACGTCTTCAACGTCGTCTTACGTGATTCAAGTTGTTTACCGGTTCTATTACTGGTGCAGCTTGATGACCCAGTTCTCCGTGTAGAAAATGGCTTGGTGTTAACGGAATGATATTTCTCGAACTCGATGATTGATATGTTAATGGACGTGAATTCAGAAGTGCCTCAGCTCCGATGAAGGCACTTGATAATTCTTCGTCCGTAACATCGGCACGTCCAAGTATAGCATAAACTGCGCGTTTAGCAGCTTTAATCACAATTTCAAACACGCCACCGAAATGAGGTGCAACCGGAGGATTGAAATTCCACTTTACTGAATGCGACGATGTAGATTTCACAATCTTCTTTTGATTCCATTGAGATATAAGTTCGTTGAGCTCATGAACGGCTCCAACAAAATTGCGTCCGTTATCGGATGTAAATTCATTAGGCCATCCTCTGCGAAACGATAAAGCGCATTCAAAAGCGAATCGGTGTCAAGTCCATACGCCATTTCCAAATGGACTGCTCTGGTAGCCATGCACGTAAACAAGCACAGGTAACGTTTTTCGCGACTTTTACCTCTACCACGGATTGTAATGAATGGCCCTGCAAAATCCAGTGCCGTGTGACTAAAAGTGCATAACGGTTCTGGTGCCTTTAGTCTGGAAATCGGAAGGGGTGCCATTATTTGATTTGCGGCTTTTGCATTTCTTCTTTTGCATTCCATGCAAACATATTGATATTCACGAATAGCTTCACGTGCCGACAGGATCCAGTATCTTTTCGAATGTTTTGCCAACAGATGATTAATTCCACAAATATGAGCTCCTTGTTCGTGTTCAAACTTGATGATTAATTGTGTAATACTATGTTTCTTCGGTAGTATTATCGGATATTTTGTATCGTAATGCAACATTTCTGCATTCACTAATCGACTGTTGCTTCTCATCAATACGTTTTCATCAAGTTGAGGATTTAATACAAGTAATTTGCTGCATTTTGGTAACGGTTTTCTTTGTAGCAATGCGCGATATTCATTTTCGAAAGCTTCCTGTTGGCAAGACTTTAATAACAAAACTTCGGACTCGTTCAATTCATCTGAATTTAATTCGCCTTTGATTCGGTTCTGTTTAACCAACTGAGAATTGCCGATAAATCTTATGATCCATGATACAATTCTCACAAGACGAATCCAACTAGAATATCTGTCTGGGTTTAATCTTTCACATGGTTGTATGGAACTGTAGTCACTGGTCAACGTAGTGTATAATGGTTTCTTTCGTCTCTTCTGAAGCAACATTTTTTACGGATTGAGTTGGCCAACTGCATTCAGAATCTAACAAAAATTCCGAACCTTTCCACCAAATGTCACTCTGCTTCAATAACGATATTTTACATCCACGTGATGCCAGATCTGCTGGATTCTGCCTTGACGTCACATACTTCCACTGAGACGGATCTGTTAACGACTGGATTTCTCCAACTCTATTAGCCACAAATGGTTTATAGTTACGACTATGATTTTTTATCCAGTATAAAACATTCATACTATCTGTCCATAACGTAATATCAGCCTTACAAATTCTGTGTGTCGGCTACAGGTATTCCATGACGAAGAGCCAAAACTGCTGCCATCAACTCAAGACGAGGTATGCTTGTTGAAATCAAAGGTGCAACTCGAGTCTTCGCACAAACAAAACGGCACGAAATATTATTATCTTTATAAACGCATCGAGCATACGCAACAGCTCCGTATGCTTCCGATGAAGCATCGGCAAACACATGCAGTGACATTGATAATAATTCTTCTGAATTATTCAAACGTAAACATCTTGGAATCCGTACTTCACGAATGTCATCAAATTCTTTAAACCAATTTTCCACTTCAGATTTTAACTCAGGATCCAGCAATTCATCCCAATTCAGACCCGATGTCCACATCTTCTGAAGTAAAATCTTTGCACGAACGATGAA
The DNA here is from genome assembly GCA_963978895.1 of Erpobdella octoculata. Lineage (NCBI taxonomy): Eukaryota > Metazoa > Annelida > Clitellata > Hirudinida > Erpobdellidae > Erpobdella > Erpobdella octoculata. The sequence goes on from OZ022239.1 coordinate 29,483,764, forward strand.
TGGCGCTAGAAAACCAAGTGGATCAAATAACGCGGCAACTTTTCTCAAAACTTCACGTTTCGTATAGACAAATGAATTGTCAGGCATTTTATATCGAAAAATGAATACGTCGTCTTTAGCTAGCCACAACACTCCTAGGGTCTTCATTCCAAACATTTGATCGCCGTCAATTTCTATTTTCTACATCACTTGCTCGATCTTCAGGCGGAATGCATTCTAATACTTTTTCACTATTAGACAACCATTTACGCGCACGCATGCCGGCTAATTTCCATAATTGCGTCAACTGTTTATAAAGTTCTATTCCTTGCAGATCGTCATCAGTTGAATCCATGCTGTCGTCCATGTAGGTAGATTTCAAAATTGTTTCTGCAGCTAATGGAAAGGTTTTTAGAAATGTAATTGCATGTTGGCGTATTACAAATTGAGCAAGAAATGGTGAACAATTAACACCAAATACAACGCGAGAAAATTCATAAATATCTGGAGTATTCTTAACATCAAAATCACGCCATAGAAAACGAAAATATTTTCTATTAGCTTTATTAATTTTTAATTGTAGATACATTTCGGCAATGTCACACACTAACGCAACTGGACTTTTTCGAAAACGTAGTAAGACATCTAATATATCGCGTTGCAATTTCGGTCCTTGATGAATGGTTTGATTTAAGGACATCTCTTTATACGTTGCAGAGGCATCAAAAACGATTCGAGTCTTTGTTGTCGCTTTATCTGATCGCACGATAGGAAAATGTGGCAGGAACCATGAACCTTTTCCAGCTTCTTTTGGATCGATCTTATAGATGTAATCTTCTTTAATGTAGCGTTCGATTGTCTTGCAGTAATCATTTTTTTAAAACGAATCTTTCTGAAGTCTTCTCTCTGTCGTTTCCAGACGTCTTTTTGCCATTTTGTAGTTATTCGGTAACTCATGCGGATTTGTCTTCCATGGGATTCTGATTGTATATTTTTTATTAAAATATTGCAGACTGTTCCGTGCTTGCTGCATCAGTTGTTGATTTAAATTTGACATCGTGTCGTTCTTTGTTGTCATTTCTTCTACTTCCCAAAATTTGCGCAGTGCTAAACCGAAATCGGCTTCTTTCTGAATCAAATACGTATATGCAAAATTAGTCTGGAATTGGTTTTGATTTGGCGACGACGCTCCAACACAAGTCCATCCGAGCGGAGTCAATCTTGCAATTGGTGCACCTTGTTTGCCACGAACTTCCTGTCGAGAAAAATGTAAATCTGCATAATCTAATCCTATGAGCATATCGATTTTTGCACGGGTTCAATGTATGAAACTGGATGTTACGTAGATGCGGCCATTTCATTTGAAACTTCTTCCAATCTACCGCTTTCATATCACCAGTGACTTTATTTGTTGTGAAGGCATTTATTTTCATCTTAATTACACGATTCAAACTTTGAAGTTCCACCTCCACTGCTTGTGTCTGAAAACCAGCTCGATGCCCATTTAGCATACTCACAGTAACATGACGTGAACTGCCGAGGAGACCAAGTTCTGCAACAACATCCGAGTTTATGTAGGTTTTGGTCGACCCGTCGTCAAGTAAAGCGTTGATCTTTATTGACTTGAACCCATTTCTTAGAATAACTGACACGGTTCGTAATGCAATCACGTTGTTATTTCCTGGTTCAGTCGCTGTCATTGTTACGTTTTCTTGTTTTTTATTGTTGGCTTCTCCCCTTCGTACGTTAGCAAGAGGTCGAACAGAAGTAAGTTGACGATTCTCATATCTACCGTAGAGAAGTCGATGATGAGTGTTCATACAACCCTCTAGACCGCACAACCGACTGCGTTTGCATGTTGAGCCTCTATGCGATGAACCCAAACACCGAAAACAGAGATGTTTTTCTATGGCAAGCTTCCATCTGCTGTCGACAGTGGCTGAACACTTCGCATTTCCAGATTGGATGGTATCCACCGCAGCATTCACAAGTCTTCGTTGTTACATCATCATTTGTTCCCAAATACGAAGATGATTTTAGATTCGGATTACGACGTTGAGAACTGACTTCAATTTTTGATAGTCCATGAACCACTTCGTATGCAATTGTTCGAAATTCTGCTTCTTGCAGTACGAAATGACGCAGATTTTCTACATTTTCGACTCTTTGATGTTCAAATAGCCAACGCTGAAAAGACGCATTCATGGCTTCGTCCATTTTTTTAATAATCTTGTGGTACATTGAGCCACAACCCAGTTCATCATATCGACCAGATTCACGTAAGTTGATTACAGTCAAATCGAGAAGATCGGCAAATCTATCTAGATCGATGGAACTATCAGCTCTAAGCGGACGAAAGTTATCTACGGCTTCAAACTGCAAGGCAACTTGTCGACGAATGCCACCAAACTTTCTTTCTAAACGTTGTTTTGCTGCCTCGTAACTTTCCGCTGAATGTCCTAGGTTTTCAACAACTTTCAAGGCGTCACCGCTAAGGTACTGACGTAACTGAAGCAATTTATATTCAGCGGACATTGGAGCTTTGTCAATGCAAGCAATAAAAGCTGCTTTCCACGTTTCATAGTTTTGCTTGTCTCTGGTAAATACAGGAATAGATACCCTTTTTAGCTGCCTCCACAAGTCATGACCGACATCGCTGGCTGTTGGTTGAACGGAAGAATGATGGTTTGCGGTGACGATACTCGGCTGAGCTTGGGAGAGAAAGCTTGCTGAGTGAACGCGGTAGTCGTGAGTGGTGGTAGATAATGGAACGAAACCGCCATGGGATGAGAACGGGACGACAGTTGGTGCAGTTCTCGACGTCCAGACATTCGAAGACATTAATCCAGCTTCGGACGATCTTAAGCTGGCATATGACTGAGGACAAGGAGATGATTGTCTTTTGCTATTTTCTATAAAATGTTCTGCTTTTTCCATTATTGTAGAAAACTCAGTTTCTAGAGTAGCAATATTTTTCTGTATTTGCTGTTCTTTCAACGTTTCCCTTATCTCCGCATAATAACCTAACAGGTTTTCCATACTTTCTATTGCATGCATTTCGATCTCCGTAATACGTTCCTGTCTATGTATCTTCAATTTCTGCCATTTTAGACACGTCGTTACTGTTTAGCAATTTTTTCAACTGATAATATTCACGAGTAAATTGTGCTCTGGCTTTGCACATTATAGCTTGCATTTCGTTTTCCTTTTCTTGAATGAGCATAGTCGCGCTTTCGTCTATCTCTGAATTCGCCTTATTCGACATTTTCGACAATTATTTCGTAATAACGTTTCAAAATTCGACTTCGGAATAGACTATAATATAAGCCACGCTCTGCTTCCAAATTTGTTCGTTAGAAATTCTTTCGCTAATTTCTATTTTACACCACGCAACTCGACGACAATCCTTCGAACTTTCTTTATTTCAACAACTCGTGAAACAACAATGCTCGCTGGAAGAAAATAAAAAAAATAACCAAAGAAACTAAATAAAAGTTAATTCTTAACAAAAAGTCTCCCGAACATATATATATATATATATATATATATATATATATATATATATATATATATATACGGGGAAACAAACGAAACGGGAGAGTTAACGGGAACGGGAGAGCAAGGGGGAACGAGAGAGCAAACAGGAGAGCAAGCGGGGAAGGAAACGGGAGCAAGAGAGAAGAACGATAAAAAAAACTTTCAAAAACCGCAGGCATTGTACACTCGATTGATCTTCGAGATTGATTTTTTTTAATTGTTATAATTTTGCACATTAAACTTTTAATTAAAAAAAACAAAATAATTTGAAAGGCAAAACAACGTTTGCTGGGTCAGCTAGTATACATATATATATATATATATATATATATATATATATATATATATATATATATATATATATATATATATATATATATATATATATATATATATATATATATATATATATATATATATATATATATATATATATATATATTTATTTTGATATTTATTTTGTTATTTATTCATTTATTTATTTATTTATTTAATATGTTTGTATAAATGCTTTGTGTATAAGTTAGCTTTGATTGCTGTTGGCAAATCATTACATAAATTACTGTGACAAGCCATGCATGGTACTTGAATAAAATAAAGTTTAAGTAATTTGTCTTATTATTTATTTGAAAAAACCAGCAAAACTTCGGTCTGGAGAGGGAGCTGGTAGGGTTGAGGCAGGAATGCTCGGAACTGCACGAGGAGAAGATCAATCTCCAGCAGACGTTACAAGTCGAACAGGCCAAGATAACCAGGGAGAGAAACACTCACTCTCAGGTTTTGTGTCGTGATTACTAAACCATAACTTTTTTTTATTAATATATGGATTTTTGGGGTTTTTCTTATTTTATGTTAATTTTTCTTTTCCAACTCATTAGTTTTTTAATTAGCTGGTTCTAGCAATGCAACAGTTCATCGGGCCTGAGTTGCAGTGATAGATTTATATCACTTTAGAGAGACATACTCATTCGTTATTTTATTCATTATTCATTCAGTCAGTCAGTCATTCATTAATTCATCTTATTAATTCATTAATTCATCTTATTAATTCAATAATTCATCTTATTCATTCATTAATTCATCTTATTCATTCATTGTATTTCCTCACCAAGTAGATCAAAACATCAAAACACTTTTGTTAATGATCTGAAAGCACACAGTTTCCTCTTAATCAAATGGCATATGTAACATATATAAGGTAAAATATATAAATTCAATAAAATATATAAATTCAATAAAATATATAAATAAAAAATATAAATATGTATATATATATATATATATATATATATATATATATATATATATATATATATATATATATATATATACTAGCAGTGCCCGTAGCGGCTTTGCTCGCATGAAATTAGAGAGTTTGAACCGTGCATCCATAGTAGAGATCATTTTTTTAAGTCTCGGCTCGGCCCGTCGACAAATTAGCCCAGCCCGTTTTAAAAACCCAAACTCCTAGCCCGGCACAGCCCGTCTGAATTAGGCCCGGCCTATTTTTACAGGCCTAGAAGTTCTATATATTTGATGAAAAACTTCGGCCCGTCCCACCTTGACCTCAGGTTTGGCCCGGCCAAACTGAAGACCCTAAAATCACTAAAATATCTATATACTTGGTGAAAAACCTCGGCCCGTCCCACTTTGATTTAAGGTTTGGCCTGGCCTGTGTGAAGACTCTAAAATAACGGCTTGGCCCGGCTGATGATAAACTGGACTTAGCTACTTTTAACCGGCACAAAACTTCAAAATACTAATTTTTACATTTGTAGCACTTACAGTTTTTGAGTAGCAGTTATTTTGAAATCAAATAACCCTTATTTCCACCCCACATTTGAGGTCCTGGAAACCAAATTTTCAAAAAATGCTAAAACACGTATTTCATTATTTTTGGAGTAGAAACTAAATACTAATTTTTACTTCTGTAGCATTAACAGTTTTTGAGTAGCAGCTACTTTAAAAACCAAATAACCCAAAAAATGATGAAACACGTATATCTTTTTTTTGAGTAGATACTAAGTATTAATTTTTACATCTGTGGCAATTACAGTTGTTGAGTAGCAGTTACTTTAAAAACCAAATGACCCTATTTTCCACCCCACATTTGAAGTCCTGGAAACCAAATTTTCAAAAAATTGTGAAACCCGTATATCATTATTTTTAGAGTAGAAATTTTATTTATTTAAATATCTAATGTAATTTCGACTTAATTTAATCATTTATTATCATAATACTTGCTTTTATTATTATTATTATTATTACTGCTACTATTATTTTATCCTTTAATTAAACGTTTTTAATTATACTTATTTTATCCTCATAACTCCAGTTTATTTTATGTACGTTATTTAATTACATTGTCTAAATTTGATTATTTTTATTAATATCCTTCTATTGAGATAATTCCTTGAGGATATTAGTTTATTTGTATATTTAGTTATTACATGTTTTCTTATCTTTTGCCTCCTTTTACGCGATCGTATTTACAGACTCTGAAGATGGCGAAAGCCGAAACGGCCCGTAAGTCTGAAATAAAGAAAGTTTTAAATGTTAATACTTTTCTTAATACGTGTTGCAGTAAACAAAAAACGTTGTTCCGAAATATTGAGAAAGTATCTATAAAACTCATAGCAGCTAAATGGAGACTTATTTTTAATCGAGCTTGTCTTAAAGAATATATATATATATATATATATATATATATATATATATATATATATATATATATATATATATATATATATATATATATATATATATATATATATATATATATATATATAAATTTACATTAAAATTTGTATTATTTTGTTAGCTACTCGATGAGTTGACCCAGGAGCTAAACGAACTCCGTCAGTACAAATCCGAGTACATGAAGCAGAGTCCTGCCCACAGAAAGAACTCAGATCTCTCCAGGTCTCTCAGAACGGAACTTGAAATGCAAATAACACAACTTAAACAGGCTATTTAGTTTGCTCCTTTTATTTTAAATTGCCCTGCTGACTCCACAATGAATTGGTCTAAAGAGATAGCAGTGTTTGATAAGTCAAGCAGTGATATTTCAGTTACAACTTTTCAGTTACAGTTACAGTTAAAGTTACAACATTTTTCAGTTTCAGTTAAAGTTATTTTTCCACAAACATTTTTCAGTTACTATTACACTTATTTATTTTTAAGTTAAAGTTACAGTTAACTGTAGATTTTATACACAGCCAAAAAAAAATCTAGATTTTTTTATTTATTTACAAAATGGTAAAACTTCGAGTTCATTTTCAAAAAAACACGAGTTTCTAGATTTTTGGAGAGCCTGTTTCTTTTTCCTGCAGTCATATCACTGCAAACCGAGAAGATGCGCTCCACATATGCTTCTGAAGCAGGTGCAGAGATAAGGTCTTTAGCGAAGGCCGCTATTAGAGGATACACTGCCTCTGAGGCTGTCCAGAAACTTAATCCAGTTTCATTAGCAGCTAATCTTTTTGAAGCACCAAGATAGGCATTAAGTTCTTCTTCAACAGAACTTCCGTGCCTAGATTGCTTGCTCGGAGAACTGGAAGCTTGCATTTCTTGGGCAAGCCTCTTAAATATTTTTAACGGAGGTTGGTACAATTCATCAGAAGATGAAGATGCAACACTTGCTGGCATAAATGTAGAATTTAACACCTGTTAAATAAATGAATAAACTATAAGACAAATCCCAAGGCCATCTAGAATTTTTACTTTAATCTACATTTTAATCATAAACCATACTTTACCTTTTCTTTGATATATGTTTTTGCAGCATCAACAAGCTTCAACATATCATCACGCATAAGGCATGCTGAAACACTTGGATCCAGTAAGCAAGCAGCTGCAGGTAAGGCATCAAATTCTGGCGATGAAGCGTCTAAAAATTTAGCAAACCTTTTTCGCAGAGACTGAAGCAACATCTGAGCCTGCAATTTTGGTAATGTTGTATCTTGGAGGTGAAGAGTTAACTCAGCTACAGCAGGAATGAGTGATGACAGAGAAAGTGTGTCAGTTTGCAGATTATCTGTCATCTCTGCAAAAGGCTGTAAGAGTTTATGTAAATCTGCAACAGATTCCCATTCTGTGTTAGTTAGAGAATCGTGTCTCAATTCTTTTAAGATTTGCTCTAAGGGAGCCCGAATCGTCAACAATCTATCAACAACAAACAGTATTGAGTTCCACCTTGTTATACAATTCTTTACAACAACTTTTCCACACAAATTTATTAATTTTTCTTGTGCCACTGATGAGATTTTGATAAATTTCACCAATCCTTTTACTTTACATAACAAGGTTCGATAAGTGTTATTCTTTTCAAGTTCCTTGACAACCAGTTGTAAAGTGTGTGCAACACACGGTAGTCTATGCAGTTGAACAATTTCTTCTAGGGATGAGTCTTCCATAACACTGTCTTCTGTCACTGAATCAAGTGCTTCATCATCTGAATAATCACTATCTGGCTCATTGAAATTTTCCTTTTCTATGTTAGCTACTTTTACAGCTTTGATCATGTTTGATCCATTATCTGTAACAACAAACAAGACTTTTGACCTGCTGATGTTCCAAGCTGTTAGAGTAGTAAGAAGTTTATCAGCCAACATATCCCCTGTATGTGGATGAGCAATCTGATGTAAATTCAAAACAACATGCACTGGTTGATTTTGGGATGGACTGTAAAATGAAGCTGACACAGCCAGATATGATGCTGTCAGGCTTTTTTTAGACCAGCAGTCCATGCTTATGACAATATATCGGGCAAGATTAAGATCTTCCTGGATACTAAAACTCATGCCACGGTGTGCTGCATTTAGGAGTTTTATCATTCCAGATGAACCTGCACAAGAATTTTTATCTAATTTATAAAAATTAATTTAAATTAAAAAATACATTTAAACACACACTTGGCAATGAATATTTCGGATCAGTAACTGTATGGTATTCTTGAACATCCGTGTTATTTAAAAATGTAGTTGGCAGACCAGTGCTTATAAATATTTTTGACCAAAGTTCATCTCGCAGTTTGGTCTGGGGTGCATCTTTATCCCATTTTTGCTTTTTTTTGTTCTCTCCTTGGATAAAACTTGGCAAGCTTGGTTGCGAACTGGGCGGCACTAAGAACTGTAAAAAGGTATTGATAAAAAAGTCATTCTATACATTTGTCAGATTATTTATTTGAATCTTCGACTTAACGGATTTTGAATCGGAAATCTGATTTCACGGAATAGTGCAAAATTCTGATTAATCGAAGTCAGAAATATTTAGATAACCGATTTTGATATCCAATATTAAGTATTACTATGTATATACTAGCTATATATATATATATATATAAATATAAATCTCGTGTCGTAGTGTTTGTGATTGAACTCCTCACTGAAAAAAAAACTAAATAACCTACCCCCTATCCTCAGACCTACCAAATGTACACAAATTTCATAAAAATCGGTTCAGCCGTTTCGGAGGAGTTTAATTAAAAAAATATTTAAAACATTTACCTGCAGTGTAGGTTGAATGAGTTGAGCGGGATGGGCATTGTCCTTTTCTTTTAATATCAGAGAATTTGCTATTTCGTTGTGCTTGCTTTTTAAGTGATTCATCAAGTTCGTTGCATTTTTTCCTTTTAAAAAGCTACCGCAGTTTTCGATCTTGCACTTTGACTTGTCAACTGATAGCTCATAATCGAAATATTTCCATACACTACTTTCTTGTTTTCTGCCACTATTGTTCTTGAACATTTTCTACAGAACGATCGCAACAGCACTATCAACTATCAAAAATAACAAAAGGCCGCGAATATTTTTTTTTTTTTTTTTTTTTATAATAGTTTATAGTCCTTTACAATGGCCGCGAATAACTAAACAGCACCATATATACTATTTGTTAGGTAACACCAAAGAACTCGATTTTTATCTTTAGATAAAAAAATAAATCTAATAATTAATTTATTTAGAAAAAAATTACCTTAAAAATATTTTTCAGTTAATAATTATTTTTGTATTATTTAACTGAATTTATTATTCAGTTACTATTACAGTTAGAGTTATTTGCCGTATTTCAGTTACTATTACTATTACACTTAACTGACCGTTATTTTTCTATTATTTTCCGATTTCAGTTAGTGTTACAGTTAACTTGAATATCACTGAAGTCAAGTCATCAGCTTATTAGAATGTTAAGTTTAAAAAGTTTGTTATATTTTCTAACGGTACGGATCTGTCGTATTTATTTGCAGGATAATTTAAATCTCAAATACCAGCTTGAAGAACATCAAGCGATAATACTGAACAAGCATATCAAAGAAGGACAGATTTTAATATATATATGGCTAGATAGAAATTTGATTTTTAAGTGGCAGTTACTCTAATAACCAATAATAATATTATCCATTCCATATTTGAGGTCCCAGAAAATGAATTATTGAAATACGGTTACACATGTATAATTTTAATTTTTTAGAAAATCCCAAATACCAAATTTTAAAACCTCCACTTTTTTAGTTTTTTCCACATCACATTTGATGTCCTGGAAACCAAATTTAAAAAAATGGTGAAACACGTTTATCATTATTTTTTAAGTAGATACTAAATAATAATTTTAAATATGTAGCATTTACAGTTTTTGAGTGGCTGTTACTTTAAAAAACAAATAACCCTATTTTCCAGCCCACATTTGAGGTCCTGGAAACCGAATTTTTAAAAAATGGTAAAACACGTATTTTCTCAATTTTTAAGAAGAATAACATATTTCAAGAAGATAACAAATTTCAAAAACCCTTCGTTTTTGGTTTTCAAGATATACGTTGTTTTAGAAAAACATTTGTTTTCCAGTTTCATCCTCTCAGGAGCAAAATTTTCAAAAATCCGTTCCTAGTGGGTGCTTACGCTATAAAAGTAATATAAGTTCCAAATTTTACGTTCCTATGATGAGGCGTTTTTTTTATAACTTATTTGTATTGCAGCTAAAAAGCTGGATTGCAACAATGGGAAATCACATAATATAAATTATAGTATACTAGCGGAGATACCCGGCGTTGCCCGGGTTTTTTAGAGGTTTTTCTAATGTTTGTCTCTTTCTCTCCCGCTTCCTTTCCCACCTGCTTTCCCACTCCTGTTCCCTTTCCCGTTTTCGGTCGTTTTCCCGCTGCCGGTCGCTTTCCCGCTCCGGTCGCTTTCCCGCTCCGGTCGCTTTCCCGCTCCGGTCGCTTTCCCGCTCCCGGTCGTTTTCCCGTTCCCGGTCGCTTTCCCGCTCCCGGTCGTTTTCCCGTTCCCGGTCGCTGTCCCGTTCCCGCTCACGTTTGCTCTCCCATTCCCGCTCACGCTTGCTTTACCGTTCCCGCTCGCTGTCCGTTCCGGGTCGCTTTCCCGTTTCTATAATAGACAAACTAACCCACAAACATTCATATATATATATATAGTCTTAGCAAATCTATTTTACGTTTTATAGGCTAACAGAAGTTATGAAAGAATGGAAAAGAGAAAATGAGCGTGAACGGGAACGGGAGAGCAACCGTGACCGGGAATGGGAGAGCAAGCATGACCGGGAACGGGAGAGCAAGCGTGAGCGGGAACGGGAAAGCGACCGGGAACGGGAAAGCGACCGGGAACGGGAAAGCGACCGGGAACGCGGAAAGCGACCGGGAACGCGGAAAGCGACTGTAATCGGGAGAGCAAGCTTGGAAGGAAACGCGAGCAAGAGAGAAAATCGATAACAAAACTTCTGAGCGGGAAAGCGACCGGGAGCTGGAAAACGACCGAGAGCGGAAAAGCGACCGGGAACGCGACGAAAACGGGAAAGTGGAGAAGGAAACGGGAGCGAGAGAGACAAACATTAGAAAAACCTCTAAAAACCCCGGGCAACGCCGGGTAACCCCGCTAGTATATATATATATATATATAATACATATATATGTGTAGATATGTATATATATATATATACACATACACATACATACATACACACATGCATACGCCCATACATACGCACATACATATATATATATATAGTTCCCGCTCCATCACCCGCTCCGCTCCGCTCATTTTGTGACGGATTTCAAAAAAATTTTCTCTATATTTGATTCCCCTTGACTCTCAAGGTTGTGTGAAAATTTCATTACGATCGGATAAATGTTTTTTATTTTATTATAGTTTATAGTCTTTTAAGACGCGAAAACAAAATCAAATTGAAAAAAATACTTATTTACACTAAATAATTGTTCTGTATATTTACAGTTCTTTAGGATTATTTTGTATCCATTTATATATGATGTCGTGGCATATTTCCGAGTTCAGCATGGTTTGGAGTGTAGTTGGTTTTTTTATCCTTTTACAAAAGTTCCCAAGTTCCATTCCTTGTTGTGTCGTTTCTTTGCAGTGCAGCAACCAGTGCTCGATTGTTTCCTCTGTTCCGCAGGTTTCGCACAAACCTGTCTCATGAAGATTCATTCTCTTCAAATTTTGTTTCAGCCGACACTTTCCTAGTCGGAGTCGGGAAATGATGACTTCCTTTTTTCTGTTTGTTGTCTTGAATTTAATTTTATTTGAGACTTTTTTTTCGAGAGACCAGTAGTGTCGACTTTCTTGAGCAGAGTCCCATCTGGTCTGCAATTCGTTCAAAAGCTCTCTGCGTATTGTTCTTTTTATGTCAAATATCTCTGGCATAATCTCAATCTCTATTTCGGGATGTTTAGTAGCTTCTTTGGCAAGGCAGTCTGCCATTTTATTTCTACGTATGCCCACGTGGCTAGGTACCCAAATCAGGGTAATTGTTTTCCCTTCTTTTGAGAGGTTGGATGCTAGTGTTAGGACTGATTCCACAAGAGCAGATTTTTGAGCATTTGCGGAATTTTTCAATGATATCATAGAGCTATATGAATCCGTAAATAGGGCTATTTTATGTGGACCGTCTGGTTGTGCCATCCACTCCAAGCCGCATTTTATAGCTGTTAGCTCAGCCGTATAAATACTAACGTCATTCGTGACCCTCTTAGCTATTTTCATATCTTTTTCCGGGATATAAATTCCCACAGCTGCTACATTGTCTATCTTAGATGCATCTGTGTACATATGTGTTGAATCTGTATATGTAGCAATCAGTTCCTTAGCTCTTTGGACAATTGACGGATCATCCTTCTTTAACCCCACCAGCCCTTTGTTAAAAAGAGGTGGAGATCGGATGAATGGTGTAGCAATGTAAAAGGACATGAACATATACAAACATTCATTATTATGTATATAGATGAAATGTTAGTGTGAAATAAAGATGAATATAAGATTAAGATAAAAACAGATAGAATAAAATATAATCAAATCAGATCATGTATTATTTTACAATGAACTGTATCATTGTAAGTTCATTGATCAACAGTAGAGGATCACACAATAAGAGTTATAGTAGATTATAGAATGAGATGTTAAAATGAAATGAACTGTTACAATAAGCAATTTTAATTATTAACATGACAGCTCGGCGTTGATTATCAGTCAGTCAGTCAGGCATGTTCTTTTATAAGAGAATACGCATCCACAGTAGCGTACTGCACGGGGCGATTTTTTACGGCCCGACTCGGTCCGGTCCGTCGACAACTTGGCACGGCCCGCTTCATAAGCCAAAATTTCAGGCCCGGCACCCCCAATCTAATTTGGCCTGATCCGTTTTTACAGGCCTAAAATTTCTATATACTTGGCGAAAAATCTCGGCCCGTCCCACCTTGACTTCAGCTTTGACCTATCCGGTCTGAAGACCCTAAAATCACGGCCTGGCCCGGTTCGTGCAGCACTCTAATCCATAGTGCCCTACACGGATTTTTTAGACCAGCTCCGGCTTATTTCATAGACAGAAAATATTCTTGGCTTGTTATTTAGGCTCGAACTGTCCCGTTTCATAAGCAAAAAAGTCGAGGCCTGGACTCAACCAATTTTAACCGTACAAAACCTCAAATCTTGGAGACTAATTTTTTGAAAAATTAATGAAACACGTAACTTATAATTATAAAAAAATCTTAATATTGAATTTAAATGTTTTTACATTTTCAGTTACTGAGTTTTCAAGCAAATATAATCCCTTTCTCCGCCTTACATTTGTAGTCCTGAAAGCCAGAACATAAAAAAAATGGAAAACATTTGTAACTTTATCTTTTAAGTAGTATCTAGTTACCAATTTGTATATCTATAATATTTTTAGTTTCAGAGTGGCAGTTTTTCTACAAAAAATAAAACCCTATCCCCCCCCCCCCACATTTGAAGTCCTGGAAATCAAACTTTCAAAAATTAATAAAACATGTATTTTGTTATTTTGTAAAAATAATCTTGGTACCAAATTGCAAAACTTCAACACTTTTAGTTTTTGGAGTTTTTAATCAAATTCTTTTTTCCACCCCACATTTGAGGTCCTGGAAACCAAATTATTACAAATTGATAAAATAGTATATTTTTATTTTTTGAGTAGCTACTAAATACTAATTTTTACTTGTGTATTACTTACAGTTTTTGAGTAGCTGTTATTCTAAAAAACAATTAACCCTATATTCCACCCCACATTTGCTGTGAAAACGAAAGCGATCGGAAGGTAGCGGTAGCGCAACCGGTCGCTTTCCCGCTCCCGGTCGTTTCCCCGCTCCCGTTCGCTTTCCCTCTCAGTGTCGTTTCCCCGCTCCCAGTCGCTTTCCCGCTCAGGGTTGCGCTACCGCTAATTTCCGGTCGCTTTCGTTTTCACGTCCCCGAAATATTTTGTTATCTACCTGTTTTGTCGCCATTCCTTCTGAATGAACAACAAGTCCTGATAAAACAAAGATTTACTTTTAGTGAGTTTCACGTAGCAGCTGTTTTCTTAAAACTCTGTCAATCCTGAAGTAGACAATGATAATAATAATAATAATTATTATTATTATTGAGACGGCTTTCTTCCTACTCTATGAGGTCTAGTGAAGGCAGATAAACGATTTTAGTTTTTGAAAAAAATAATTTAAAACTGAAGTTTTTCTTAGAAACTAAAATAATAAAAATATACCACATTACAACAAAAAATAAAAATAACATTACATTATACACACACAAACATTTATATATATATATATATATATATATATATATATATATATATATATATATATATATACATACAAACATACATACATACATACATACATACATACATACATACATACATACATACATACATACATACATACATACATACATACATACATATATATATATATATATATATATATATATATATATATATATATATATATATATATATATATATATATATATATATATATATATATATATATATATATATATATATATATATATATATATATATATATATATATATATATATATATACTAGCGGGGGCACCCGCGTTGCCCGGGGTTTTTAGAGGTTTACCTAATGCGTTTCTTTTTCGCTCCCGTTTCCTTCCCGCTTGCGCTCCCGCTCCGGTCGTTATCCGTTCCCTGTCATTTCCCGCTCATTTTTTTCGCTCTCAGTTCCTCGCTCTCAGTTCCGATTCTACATACATACATACATACATACATACATACATACATACATACATACATACATACATACATACATACATACATACATACATACATACATACATACATACATACATACATACATACATACATACATACATACATACATACATACATACATAACTCCGCCTTGCTTTTGCAAGCCAGTCCCAAGCCTGGAGAAAGGAGGAGGGAAAAGTTAAAAGGATCAAATTATGATCCACGACTGGAAGTACTTAGGTGCTTCTGACACAGCCGTTTCAGTCTTAAAACACTTGGTGTAAAGGACTATAAACTATTATAAAAAAAAAAAAAAAAAAACATACATACATACATACATACATACATACATACATACATACATACATACATACATACATACATACATACACACACACACATATCCATACATACATACATACATACATACATACATACATACATACATACATACATACATACATACATACATACATACATACATACATACATACATACATACATACATACATACATACATACATACATACATACATACATACATACATACATACATACATACATACATACATACATACATACATACATACATACATACATACATACATACATACATACATACATACATACATACATACATACATACATACATACATACATACATACATACATACATACATACATACATACATACATACATACATACATACATACATACATACATACATACATACATACATACATACATACATACATACATACATACATACATACATACATACATACATACATACAGACATACATACATACATACATACATAAATACATACATACATACATACATACATACATACATACATACATACATACATACATACATACATACATACATACATACATACATACATACATACATACATACATACATACATACATACATACATACATACTTACATACATACATACATACATACATACATACATACATACATACATACATACATACATACATACATACATACATACATACATACATACATACATACATACATACATACATACATACATACATACATACATACATACATACATACATACATACATACATACACACACACACACACACACACACACACACACACACACACACACACACACACACACACACACACACACACATACATACATACATACATACATACATACATACATACATACATACATACATACATACATACATACATACATACATACATACATACACACACACACATACACACACACACATACATACATACATACATACATACATACATACATACATACATACATACATACATACATACATACATACATACATACATACATACATACATACATACATACATACATACATACATACATACATACATACATACATACACACACACACACACACACACACACACACACACACACACACACACACACACACACACACACACACACACATACATACATACATACATACATACATACATACATACATACATACATACATACATACATACATACATACATACATACATACACACACACACATACACACACACACATACATACATACATACATACATACATACATACATACATACATACATACATACATACATACATACATACATACATACATACATACATACATACATACATACATACATACATACATACATACATACATACATACATACATAAATACATACATACATACATACATACATACATACATACATACATACATACATACATACATACATACATACATACATACATACATACATACATACATACATACATACATACATACATACATACATACATACATACATACACACACACACACACACACACACACACACACACACACACACACACACACACACACACACACACACACATACATACATACATACATACATACATACATACATACATACATACATACATACATACATACATACATACATACATACATACACACACACACATACACACACACACATACATACATACATACATACATACATACATACATACATACATACATACATACATACATACATACATACATACATACATACATACATACATACATACATACATACATACATACATACATACATACATACATACATACATACATACATACATACATACATACATACATACATACATACATATATACATACATACACACACATACATACTTTGAATGAGCATTTAGTGCCGAAGTATTGTAAAAAAACACATACATACATACATACATACATACATACATACATACATACATACATACATACATACATACATACACATACATACATACATATATATATATATATATATATATATATATATATATATATAGTTCCCGCTCGCTCACCCGCTCCGCTCGGCTCATTTTGTGACGGATTTCAAAAATTTTTCTCTATATTTGATTCCCCTTGACTCTCAAGGTTGTGTGAAAATTTCATTACGATTGGATGAATGGTGTAGCAATGCATAATTAACATACATATATACAAACATTCATTTATATATATATATATATATATATATATATATATATATATATATATATATATATATATATATATATATATATATTAGGGATGTCACGGGTAGTACTTTTTGGAGTTTTCGGGTTCCGGTTTGTAGTTTTCAAAAAACCGGGTTCGGGTTCGGTTTCGGGTACTGGCTTATGATTTCAAATTCCTGGATTGATTTTAAATGTACCTAGTGTATATACATATACAAACGAGAGCGATCAATTCATCCATAATACATTACACGTATTGAATAAACTCTAACAAGTTATTTTGTTAGCTTTCCAAATTATGTGATTTCTTTGGCCGAAGGAGGTTTAATTGTTTTAGTTCGATCGCGGCTCGGTCCGGCCAGATAATCAGGCGGATTAGTGGTCTAGCTTACACACTCACCAATAAAATGACCTATTTGTGTTATTTGTTACGTAAAGGTGATAATACAAAACTTGTATGATACGTTACCTCTTAAATTATTCTAATTTATTAATTTTTTTCGCGGCTCGGTACGTCGGGTAATCAGGCGGATTAGTGTTCTTGCTTACACATTTGCCAATAAAATGACTGTGACGCATAGATCATTTATAGACTTTGCCAGTTTTAAGTTTAGGATTATGCAAGATTATCTTTATAACAAAGGGTCTTTGTTATATCACAACAACTTTGAGTATATGAATGAATAAATATAAGGTTATATAACTGAAGTAAAATGCCAGTAAGGGCTATCAGCGATTTCTTCGACCGAAGGAGGCTTAATTATTTTAGTTCGTTCGCGGCTCGGTCCGCCTGATAACCAAACGGATTAGTGGTCTAGCTTACACAATCACTAATACATCGGTTCCTAATACTATTTCATTTTTAATAAACTAGAAAAGTTATGAAAACTTTGTTTACTAAAAAAATTTATTTGTTCACAACTCCGAGTTCGGGTATTAGGCTTATGAATTTTCGGGTTTGGGTTCGAGTTCGGGTATCAAGTTTTCACATTTTCGGGTTCGAGTTCGGGTATCATGTTTTCTCATTTTCGGATTCGGGTTCGGGTTCGGGTATCAAGTTTTCACATTTTTGGGTTCGGGTATCAAATTTTCACACTTTCGGGTTCGAGTTCGGTTATCAGAAAAAGACCGGGTAGTACCGAACTTGGGTTGGGGTACCCGTGACATCCCTAATATATATATATATATATATATATATATATATATATATATATATATATATATATATATATATATATATATATATAAATGAATGTTTGTATATATATTCATGTCCTTTATGCATTGCTACACCATTCATCCGATCGTAATGAAATTTTCACACAACCTTGAGAGTCAAGGGGAATCAAATATAAAAAAAAATTGAAATCCGTCACAAAATGAGCGGAGCGGAGCGGGTGAGCGAGCGGGAACTATATATATATGTTTGTGCGAATGTATGTGTGTATGCATGTATGTGTATGTGCATGTATGTGTGTCTGTGTGTGTGTTTATGTATGTACTAGCGGAGATACCCGGCGTTGCCCGGGTTTTTTAGAGGTTTTTCTAATGTTTGTCTCTTTCTCTCCCGTTTCCTTTCCCAGCTGCTTTCCCACTCCTGTTCGCTTTCCCGTTTTCGGTCGTTTTCCCGCTGCCGGTCACTTTCCCGCTCCCGGTCGCTTTCCCGCTCCCGGTCGCTTTCCCGCTCCCGGTCGTTTTCCCGTTCCCGGTCGCTGTCCCGTTCCCGCTCACGTTTGCTCTCCCATTCCCGCTCACGCTTGCTTTTCCGTTCCCGCTCGCTGTCCGTTCCGGGTCGCTTTTCCGTTTCTATAATAGACAAACTAACATACAAACATTCCTATATATATATATAGTCTTAGCAAATCTATTTTACGTTTTATAGGCTAACAGAAGTTATGAAAGAATGTAAAAGAGAAAATGAGCGTGAACAGGAACGGGAGAGCAACCGTGACCGGGAATGGGAGAGCAAGCATGACCTTGAACGGGAGAGCAAGCGTGAGCGGGAACGGGAAAGCGACCGGGAACGGGAAAGCGACCGGGAACGGGAAAGCGACCGGGAACGCGGAAAGCGACCGGGAACGCGGAAAGCGACTGGAATCGGGAGAGCAAGCTTGGAAGGAAACGCGAGCAAGAGAGAAACTCGATAACAAAACTTCTGAGCGGGAAAGCTACCGGGAGCTGGAAAACGACCGAGAGCGGAAAAGCGACCGGGAACGCGACGAAAACGGGAAAGTGGAGAAGGAAACGGGAGCGAGAGAGACAAACATTAGAAACACCTCTAAAAACTTCGGGCAACGCCGGGTAACCCCGTTAGTATATATATATATATATATATATATATATATATATATATATATATATATATATATATATATATATATATATATATATATATATATATATATATATATATATATATATATATATATATATTTAAGATGACATAACAAATTATAACACTGGATTTTCTAATATTTTAATCAAAAAATAAGATTTTAAAAACAAAATCGACACATAAAAAATGGAGCCCACGTTTGAAGCTGACAAGGACTTACTTAAATATGCAACAAGGTATAACATCTTTAGTGCAGTGCAATGTTCTAGCTTTGATGCATCAGGATTCACTCGTAGTTTAGAAAAGGAAACCATGCTGGATGGTGAAAGTTTTTCAACAGTCGAAAAATTTGAAAGACCTTCTTCAGCGGCCCAACAGAAACAGACAAAGAGATCCCCAAAAACTAAGTCCTGGAAAGCTTTTAAAAAACAATTGATACGTTATGCTGATGGAACACTTGCTGAACCGACTTTTCTTTCGGAGATAGAACTGCTGCGCTATCAATATTCATTTCTTCATAGGTTTAAATTAAGTAGAACTGCTTGTGGTCTTGAAAACTTGGGATTCACTTCGTCGTTTTATATCCAGCCTGGTACAGTGTCTTCAACATCTGCCTCTTTGGCTAAACGTTCTGTGCATTCAGCATGCTCCAACCTGCACGCGCCCGGGTTATCAGTGTATCTTTTGCATTTTGGCTTCTCTGTCAAAGAAATGTTTCAGTTCTAGAAGAGCAATAGCTCCTCGTCTTCTGGTTATGAATCTTAAAAAAATCGGGAAACATTTGAACTTTGGCCATCAAGAAGATGCTGACGATTTTTATCATTGTCTCATAAGTTGCATGCAAGAAGAACTCAAATTAAATAATAACAGTGATGAGACTCATAACGAAATGAAAACGGCAGTGGGCATGATTTACGGCATATATCTCCAGCAATCGATAATTTGCAGATCGTGTCACAAGGTTTCAAAAACATACCAATCGAATTATTCTCTAAGTTTAGACGTAGAGAATAACCGAAGTTTGCAATCAGCCTTGAAGAAATTCGTGAAGCCGGATGATATGGACGGAGAAGATTCGTACAGCTGCGTCAAATGTAAAACCAAAACAAGAGCTACAAAATGCCAGGCTCTCAGTAAGCTGCCTCAAGTTTTGACAGTCCACATGAAACGTTACAGTTATTGTGACGGAATATATAGAAAGAATTCAAACCACGTCGTCTTCCCAAACCAGCTTGATTTGAAACCTTACTTGGAGCCATCGGCAAACGAACCAAACTCCGTGTACATGCTGAACAGTGTTTTGGTTCATCTCGGTAAAGAAATGAACTTTGGTCATTACGTTTCTTACGTCTCAATTCCATCTGCTTCTGGTGGAAAACAACGTGACTGGATGTGCATGGACGATGAATCTGTATATCCAACGAAGTGGAGCGAGGTACAAAAAAGCTCGGCTTACATGCTTTCTTACACACAAAAACAGACGAGAGTGAGGTCGAAGATATCAATCTGCCGACCCCAGATATTACGAACGAACCAGAAACAACGTTGGTTAGGGCAAGAAGGACACGACCTCAAAGGTACGTTGACGATATTGAAGAAGAAAACGACTCGTTTTTTGAGGTTTTCCAGAATTATGCTCAGATCGTTCTTTATTTATTTTTCTTCTATTTTATGTGTAAATATTTTCAAATTTTTTCAAATAATAAATAAGTTGAATTTATAAATTTATCAATCTGTACATAAAAACTAAAGAAAGTCATCACGGAAACCCGTCGGTTTGCTCTAAGACTCTTAAAAGCTCTATAGAACGATATAAAGTTTTGATGCTTAAGGAACTAATTTAACTAAAAGAACCATATAACAATTGATATCTAGGACTCACCGTTTAGGAGTTGGAGCGATTTTTAGTTTTATTAAGTTAGGTATATAAACGGCTTAGACTAAGAAATTAATAATCTGTTCGATTAAGTTGACTTGTCTACAGAATAGTTTATTTTTTACAAACTTTTATTTATGTTACAATCGCTGTTTGTGTGTGTGTGTGTGTGTGTGTGTGTGTGTGTGTGTGTGTGTGTGTGTGTGTGTGTGTGTGTGTGTGTGTGTGTGTGTGTGTGTGTGTGTGTGTGTGTGTGTGTGTGTGTGTGTGTGTGTGTGTGTGTGTGTGTGTGTGTGTGTGTGTGTGTGTGTGTGTGTGTGTGTGTGTGTGTGTGTGTGTGTGTGTGTGTGTGTGTGTGTGTGTGTGTGTGTGTGTGTGTGTGTGTGTGTGTGTGTGTGTGTGTGTGGCTTTCTCTGCGGTACACAAATCTTGCAAGTAAAATATAACCAGCTTATTGACTAGCTAGGAAGCTGAAATCTTCAGCATAGCTTTATATTGGATGACAGTACATCTATATATATAAAAATGAATGTTTTTATGTATGTATATATATATATAGGTATGTTATTTATGCATTGCTACACCATTCATCCGATCGTAATGAAATTTTCACACAACCTTGAGAGTCAAGGGGAATCAAATATAGAGAAAAAAATTGAAATCTGTCACAAAATGAGCGGAGCGGACCGGGTGAGCGAGCGGGAACTATATATATATATATATATATATATATATATATATATATATATATATATATATATATATATATATATATATATATATATATATATATATATATATATATATATATATATATATATATATATATATATATATATATATATATATATATATATATATTATAAGGAAACATAGCGTTGATATGTTTTTACGAGCCACATATATCAGAAACTTGGATGGCGTACAATCCACCACGAAATAACGCAAATATACATGTCTGAACTTCAGACTCGAACCCACGACTGTCGGATCGGCAACACCGCCTCGCATCATGCCAACTACCTTACCATCTGCGCCACTTCCACCGCCAAAAAACAGTGGTTGTTAAGCGCTTTTGTTGGGGTATGTTGAACACAACACTCGACTATGAATGGGTACGAATCAATGCTCGATAGTATTATAAGTTGTACGGCGTACAATCCGTCACTAGCTAATTTAATAACTATCGAAGATATATGTTTTTATGATATATATTATAAGGAAACATAGCGTTGATATGTTTTTACGAGCCACATATATCAGAAACTTGGATGGCGTACAATCCACCACGAAATAACGCAAATATACATGTCTGAACTTCAGGCTCGAACCCACGACTGTCGGATCGGCAACACCGCCTCGCATCATGCCAACTACCCATTCATAGTCGAGTGTTGTGTTCAACATACCCCAACAAAAGCGCTTAACAACCACTGTTTTTTGGCGGTGGAAGTGGCGCAGATGGTAAGGTAGTTGGCAAGATGCGAGGCGGTGTTGCCGATCCGACAGTCGTGGGTTCGAGTCTGTATGTGTGTATGTATGTATGTGTATGTGCATGTATGTGTGTCTGTGTGTGTGTTTATGTATGTATGTATGTATGTATGTATGTATGTATGCTCATTCAAAGTATGTATATATATATATATATGTGTGTATGTGTATGTGTATGTGTATGTGTATGTATATATATATATATATATATATATATATATATATATATATATATATATATATATATATATATATATATATTAGGGTTGCACCGAAAACCGGCCCCTGCTCCGGCCATTTTTCCGAATCCGGTCAAATCCGGCTCCGGCCGGTTTTGATGGCCGGATTTAACGTCTTTATTTATTTATTTCAGTGTTTGTAAACACTGCTACACGGAGTTGTCACGCGGCAAGACTAATACTCCCAAAAGTTTTTCGAGGTCTCTGCTTACTCATCTAAGATCTATAAGCATCCAATGATGATGAACAGTCTAAAGACTTCGATGGCGGCTGCAGTTGAACTTGCCACTGCCACCTCTTCGAATACCTTTTACTATTTTGTGTTTATTGTTTATTTGAAATAAAGCTGATTTTGTCTGTTGGTTACTACGTTGGTTTTTAATGATAACATGCAATTGAACAAAAAGCAGAGATGTTGCGAGTACTTATGGTCCGAGTACGAGTACGAGTACGAGTACCATGGTATCGAGTACGAGTACGAGTACCATGGTATCAAGTTATCGAGTACGAGTACGAGTACTGAGGTCTCGAGTACAAGTACGAGTACGAGTACAAGAAATTTTTAGCGAGTACTTTTCGAGTACTTTTTAAAGTCAACAAAATAATAGTTTATTCTACATCAAAAAACTATTACATTTCAGAAAAATTAGCTACGACAGTTTAGAGTCCGACATCTTAGCCCTATGGGGTCTTAAAATTATTCCGCCGTGGCTGAACACAGGTTCGACTGGTGAACTTGAAGCTGGAATACTTAATGCACGAAGTGCTGGTTGATACAGTTTGTCAAGGTCACTGGAATGATTCTGCCAAAACGTTAGTGCATCATCCACATCACCAGTGATCCTCATCTCAAGATATCTGGTCAACTGTGCATCGACATCAAGGCAGGTGTCATCTAACGCCGATGAATACTTGTGAAACAACTTTGACTTTTTGGCTGGTGGGGGTGACCCAGATGGCGGCACCAACATAACAGCAGATGACTGAGTAATGATGCCAACGAGAGAATTAGTTGATTCAACGAAGAATTTAACCAAACATCAAAAATTTATCCCAAACAACAAAAATTTATCCCAAACAACAAAAATTTATCCCAAACAACAAAAATTTATCCCAAACAACAAAAATTTATCCCAAACAACAAAAATTTATCACAAACAACAAAAATTTATCCCAAACAACAAAAATTTATCCCAAACAACAAAAATTTATCTCAAACAACAAAAATTTATCCCAAACAACAAAAATTTATCCCAAACAACAAAAATTTATCCCAAACAACAAAATTTTATCCCAAACAACAAAAATGTATCCCAAACAACTGTTTAGTAAACAAGCAAACTTTTTTTAGAGAAGGTGTCGCATATGCGAGTACGAGTACGAGTACCAAGGTTCCGAGTACAAGTACGAGTACGAGTACTTGAAAACTGTACTCGAGTTGTACTCGAGTACAAGTACGAGTACCAAGTACTACATCTCTGACAAAAAGATGAATAATGAATAATAAAAATGACAAGACCGGCTCAGGCCCCGGCCGGATTTTGAATTATGAATCCGGCCAGAACCGGCTCCGTATATATATATATATATATATAATATATATATATATATATATATATATATATATATATATATATATATATATATATATATATATATATATATATATATATATATATATATATATATATATATATATATATATATATATATATATATATATATATATATATATATATAGCGAATAAACTTTGGAATCAATTTATCAATTTATATATATATATATATATATATATATATATATATATATATATATATATATATATATATATATATATATATATATATATATATATATATATATATATATATATATATATATATATATATATATATATATATATATATATATATATATATATATATATATATATATATATATATATATATATATATATATATATAGCGAATAAACTGTGGAATCAATTTATCTTTGAGACACGCTCCAAGAAACACAACTCGCCATTTGGCAGAAACAACTTTTCGAGCCAAATTCTCGACCTTTCGGCACAAAACTCTCTGTTCGAGACTACAATTAGCCAAAAACTTTTCCATTAAACTTTTATTGTCAGACCGACGGACCGTTTCTGCTATGTCAGCCATCCTCAGGGCCAAAAGTAAAACGAGAAAAGTAAACAAACAGAAAGAACCGAAATTATCAAAGAATTAACACACTAACAAAAGAAAAAACGAAAAAACACTCTACCTATCAAATCAAAAGAATATAAAATTTATACTATTGGAAATCAATTTTTGCGCTTTCGCTGTGTTATATTAGAAGAGACAAGAATTTCCTCAGATATAGACCTCCTAGCCGCCGCCGGCCGCCGCCGCCGCCGAACTTTTTACAGCCGCCGTAAATCAGTCGAAAAAAATTACGGTTAGCGGGCGGCCAGCCAAAAATGGTACGTCGAAAATCTGCTATAAGATTTCCGAACGCCAGCTCAACCTAGACCTTTTTTGTATTAGTTACGTTTGACTCATTATAAACTAATTTTCAATGTAAAAGTACAAAATCAACTATTATGTATACATTGGTGTGCAATGTTTAATTTTCTGAATTTCTTTCTGAAACCAATTACGTTGTCTAATTTTCATTATATTATCTTTGCTTTGCTTATTATCGCTACTGACAGACGCTTTAAAATAGGAATAAATTTAAGTTTCACAATTCTTTTCTCATGTTAATAGTTAATAATTAGATATTATAGATAATTTAGTTTGAAATAGTTTGTAATTCGATATATTACAACAAGTGTTGGACCCAGAAACCAAAACATTAATTTCACGTAACACTGCAACTGAACTTTTAGAACAGGGAATAAAAAGGTGCATCGACAAACAACTAATAACTCATACAACCGCTCCTGAGATGGAAAGTTATGAAGATGAGCCAGCAACAAAGCGTAGGAAAATGCGTCAGGAAATGCTGAATGAATTGAAAGCAATGAGCTCTACGAGTGATATGGATAATGCTACTAATGATTATGCTGTTGAAATTGTTAAGGTATTTGTCATTTGTTGATAGCAGACATACAGACTGTCTTACATTTTGGAGAAACCATGCAGATGATTTTCCTATATTATCTCAAGTTGCAGAAGTATATTTGACAACATCTGCCAGCTCAGTACCAGTCGAAAGTATGTTTTCAACATGTGGATTAGTTATGAACAGCCGCAGATCAGCCTTAAGTGCTGATAAATTAAATCAGATTGTTTTTATACATGACAATTTTAAATTTGCAATGTAAAAAAATTTTGTCATATTATTTTTTATGATGTAATTTTGTTTATCATATGACATTTTTGATGATTTAATTAACTTTTATGACAATTGCTATTAATTTGATAATTTATATATTGGTAATAAATTTTGAACTTTATTAACTTTAATATTTAATTTTATATTAAATTTTAGCCTAATTTAAAATAATTATCAGCCACAAATTTGAATCATGAGCCGGATAATTTAAAATTCAAGCCGAATAATAATTTTACGCGTAAATTCGGCTAATCCGGATATCAGCCGAAATATTTGTTCAGCCAGCGACAGACATAAAAAAATTCGGCTAGGAGGTCTACTCAGATACATTACAATGAGATTCGTCAGGAGCAGCCTCAACCGCCAAAGTATTTGTGTCAGAGGACGAGTCAGAAGTATCATCATTTATGTTATCCTCGTCGTTAGAAGGAATACAGGGTAACCGATGCATATTGCTTTCTTTGACACCGAATAAGTGGAGAATCTGTGGAAATTTATCAAATTGTTTATTAATTGCGGGTCTCATTAATAAGATATAGAGAGCCTCTTTAATTTTCAGCCGGAAAGAGTCGGATTCACTTGTTAAAATCGAAACACCTTCTTCAACTTCTTTTCGTGTTAGCTTTTTCAAATGAATACTTGAATACACACACACACACATATATATATATATATATATATATATATATATATATATATATATATATATATATATATATATATATATATATATATATATATATATATATATATATATATATATATATATATATATATATATATATATATATATATATATATATATATATATATATATATATATATATATATATATATATATATATATATATATATATATATATATACGGGAAAACGGGAGAGTAAACGGGAACGGAGAGCAAGCGAGGAAGAAAACGGGAGCAAGAGAGAAGAACGATAAAAAAACTTTCAAAAACCCCGGGCATTGTACATTTGATTGCTCTTCGAGATTATTTTAAATTGTCATAATTTTGTACATTAAACTTATAATAAAAAAACCAAAATAATTTAAAAGGCAAAACAACGTTTGCTGGGTCAGCTAGTATATATATAAATGACTGTCTGTGTGTGAGTTTGTCCCTTATAGAAATCCAAGCCGCCGGAGCAATCTTGATGAAATTTGGCAAAGAGGTAGTTCTCATACAGGAAAAAAAAGTTTTGAAAAAAAATTGAATTCGGGCACAAAATGAGTGGAGCAGAGCGGGAGAGCGAGCGGGAATCTATATATATATATATATATATATATATATATATATATATATATATATATATATATATATATATATATATATATATATATATATATATATATATATATATATATATATATATATATATATATATATATATATATATATATATATATATATATATATATATATATATATATATATATGAAATTATGTTTGTAAGTATAGATATCCTTCATGCATTGCTACACGATTCATCCGATCGTAGTGCAACTTTAACACAAGCTTGAAAGGCAATGGGAGGTTTTGTGAAAAAAAATTGAAATCGGTCACAAAATGAGCAGAGCAAAGCGGGAGAGGAATCTTGATGAAATTTGGCAAGGAGGTAGTTCTCATACAGGGGAAGAATGTTAAGAAGGTTTGGACTCCCAATTCCGATCTCCCGGCTCAGGTGGGCCAAAAAACTTTCCAGGCCAAAAGTGCCTATGTACGACCATCAAAGGTAATTGTGTAATAAAATTCAAATTTAGTTTACGTGACAACGTTTGAAGGCTTCAAACAACTTTTAGCAAATCTATTTTACGTTTTATGGGCTAAAAGAAGTTAGGAAAGAGTGGAAAAGAGAAAATGAGCGCGAGCGGAACGGGAGTATGTATGTATGTATGTATGTATGTATGTATGAATGTATGTATGTATGTATGGAGTATCGAATCTATGAGGGGGCAACTGAGAGCAAAAGAGTGAGCGGGAAAGCGACAGGGACGGATAACGACCGGGAGCGCAAGCGGGGAAGGAAGCTGGAGCGAGAAAGACAAACATTAAAAGAAACCCGAGCAACGCCGGGTACCCCACTAGTAATTAAATATTTAAAGCAAGTATTAATTTCTCAGCTCCAAATACATTTTTTCAGCTTCTAATGTCCCACATACATATTACTGGTGCGTTCACCTTTGTCTATCAAACATCATTGCAAATTGATAAGCATCTGCGTCCCGATATCGTTATCTCGAATTCAATCGAGATTTCAAAACGATACGGGATTCCCGTATCACTATTGAAACGATACAGCCTGCGGAAGAAATCTCGTATCGATATTAATTGGCGATACTTAAAATTTCATTCTCGATTAAAATCTCGAAAAATATCGGGATTTTTTTAAAATATTTTCCAATAAATAAAGTCATACATATTTAATTAACGATTGTCACAACTGTGAATATTTGCAATTGATTCAACAACTATTATCATCCCCACTTTAAATTCGGTTTTCCAGACAGCCTGTAGCCCCATTATTTACTATTTTTAGTCTGGGAACCGGCAGCAAAAAAGCCACGCTCCTCTTAGGCTGCTAGTCGAGCTCTGCGCATACTACTGATACTACAAGCCCTACAAGGCAATCGTACTCGCTGACATCGATGACTATTATTATTAATGAGAATAATGAGTAATGTAATAGTAATGATCATTCTATGTTTATGTTTTGGTTTAGTCTGTTTCATAAACTTATTTTTTCAAATTTGTTACATAGAATTGGAATGATTATTTTAGTGTTTCGATATCCGTAATTGACCGTAATAGTAGTTCATCTAAGATATATATTTATAATCTCGATGATATTCTTGGTTGTGTGTATGTGTGTGCCACCTGTAGTGTGCACGACAGAGCCGTAGCCCGTATCGTCTGCAGCTGGAATTCGAAACTTTCTCAGCTTCTTTCTTGCTATTGCTAACCGCATTCGCCATCGCCTATAAATAAACACGCTGGGTTTTTTCACTTTTTTAATTCTTGCATAGAGGCACTTTCTCGTGTTTGTCATCATTATCATGCCGCGTCACTAAATAAAGTAAATAAATACTTTCTATCGGCGGTAGCGTTTTATTTAGAGTCTAAATTTAGACAAATAGATGTACCAAAACTAAACAAATGAAACTTATTTCAAGTTGTAAAAAAAAATTAAATTTGGTAAATTTTTATAAATTTTGAAATTTTTTAATATTTATATATTTTTTTTCAATGAATTTCTTTAATGTAGTTATTAATATTGTCTGTCGCGTATAGTTCATCATTCTATGTTATCTCTAGGCAAAATTTCCGCTTCAGTCGAGATCCCGAAATCGTATCTTATCGTATCGATATCGTATCGTTATTGTTCGAAGCGTCTCGTTTAATTCGGGGCAAATTTCAGAAATCGTATCGGATCGTTCCAAAAAAATAACGGGACGCAGAAGCTTACAAATTGATTTCTCTAATACAAAAGGAAATAAATAAGTCTTAAACTGCTGCAGTTAATGCGCACCAGCATTATCATTGTTATCGTGCATCAACTTCTAGCTCCAAGCGTTCTTGCACTTCCTCAGCCCTTGAAAAGAAAGCTCGACCCTCAAGATCATAGAGAGGCCCGGCCCCCCGCCTACCCAGAATGACAAGGAGCACAAAAAATAAAAAGACAAGTCTTGCAGATTGCTGATTTAATAATGATGAACCGACTGATCGAAGCAGTAGACAGGTCCATCAATCAGATATATATATATATATATATATATATATATATATATTATATATCTGGCATCATCGTTGCATGGAGGACAGTGGGAAAGAAAGACAGAAATTATAAATTAGTGCCCAAACCTCTTTCATTGATATTCACAAAGGCAGACAGTCAGCCAATCAAAAAGACATCGTTACTCAATTAATTCGACCGTAAGCATGAACACTTCAGCAATGATGATGATGATGGTGTTGATTACTAATTGGAAGTTTAGAGTTTAAAATATAATCAGTTGAATCAAATAAAAACTCGGAGATTAAGTTAAAAACACCAAATGATGATGACCTATATAAACAAACGATGACCTAGATATACCAGTGAACAGGACGACGCAGTAACGGGAGGATACAAAAATACAGAAATAGCCAGTGAATGCAAGCTCAGAAGTGACTAAGTAATAATAATAATAATAATAATAATGATTACAATATAATAAATGATGAAACAAAAAAAAGAGGAAATCAAAGTAAACACAATCTAAATGGAGGAACATCATCCTAACATTGGGGAAAAGACGCTGAAATGTACCCCACATTTGAAATATTGATGGAACATCTTGATGAAATAGATATTAAAATAAATAAAATATATACCAATACCTACTCTGTATATATGTATAGATAGAAAAAAGAGTGTATCAGTAGCCTAAGAACAAAATATATTTATAGCTTCTAATATTATTATCTCCGATAATATTATTATTACTTTGTTATCTTATTGTAACATTCAAAATACAGCAGCAGATGTTGTATCATATGGTAAAAATTTAATATTAACAAATGATTATATAACCTGCATGTACCAGCGGAAAAAGACAAGCAAAATAATAATAATAGACAATAATAGAATAATTTAAAAATAACTGGTATAACTAAATAACTTAAGTCGCAATCAAACGTAAACAACGGAAGCAGTCGGTCATCTGAATAACTTTTGAGAAGACAAGCTGACAACTTTCCTAATGACTTGTGACGCAATATTTTCTTTCCCTTACAACTCACTTAAGAAATGCAGCAAAGGCTCTCAAAAGTGGTGGAAAACTGAATTTCTTCAGTTATGACATGTGTTTCTTACTTACTCATTCAAGTATATATATATATATATATATATATATATATACCAAATAATAATTAATAAATAATTAATTAAATAAAGAACGAAAACCAATTCGCTCGAAAGAAAGATGAATGCGAGACAGAAACAAAATCGTGCGATTCCAGAAAAAGGATAAAATTGTTTATAAAAAAAAAAGAATACCCATAATTTTCCAATCATGCACAATAAAAAGGATTACAAAGAAACCAAATTGTTGATGATGAAAAAAAAAACATTCCATAGAACGAGACCAGCAAGTAAAATGAAATTTGATAGAAATAAGAATTAGGTGATGCATCATTTTTAAGGAATTGATTCTTCATTATTAAAGAAACAACAAAAGAGATGGAGAAGATGATATTTATAAAATCCCAATTTTTCCAGAATTTTCATGACATTCTAACAGTAATAATTTCAATTTAGAGAAAGAGAACAAATATGAATTTTTCACTTCAAATTACCCGAATGCAGAGTTACAAATACAATCATTCATGACAGCAAACCCACAGGTTATATCGGTCGAGACGAAACTCAAAGATCAACCTCTTCGAATCAACAGAAGAGAGGAGAGGGGGTCATCTCAGATCTCCAGAGGTGGCAAGCAGGTGTCGAATGCCTGGCAGTCCAGGTCACGTCCTGTTCTCATGACAGACGGGCAATTGATGATCATGCCAGATATGAGAGGATCGTACGTTTCATCGCCATTCATAGCATCCCTTAAGTAGAAACACAAAAAAAAGATTTATTTTATTTCACGATTTTAAAATAACTGAAAACAATATAAAGTATAAAAAATATTTTTCTTAAAACAATGCTCGTATACTAATGTACTAAAAGGTTAAAAATAAATTAAAGTGTCCATATTAACATTTTTTACACTAAACTTTTGTCTGGAAGATACGACAATAACAACAATAAACTTACATCATAACATCTTGAATGACGTAGAAGCATTTCGGCTTGGGCATGCCGTTGAAGCAGGAAGCAGCACTCATGGTGTAAGCACCCATGTCCTTGAAGACCAACCAGTCCCCGGTCTCAAGCCTCGGCAGGTAGCACTCCTTGATTATGCAGTCCAACCCGTCACACGTTGGGCCCCACAGACTGCACTTGAATGTGTTTTGCTCCATATACCTTTCAGGCTGCAATGAAATTTAAAAAAATGGAGATTTAAATGAGATAAGATTTCGACACAAAATCACTAACATTTTGGTGAGTCATAAAGTTTAAAAAAATGTTATTTGATAAATGGATGAATATATAACATAATATAATGTAATGAAAATAATACACACATTTATAAATATATTGCAATATTGAACCATACCAGAGCTACACAACATAATTCTTAATAGAATAGAAAGACAATCAGTTGCTACACCTCACATTATTAAACTAATTAATAAACACGCCCTTACCCCGAATATTTCAAGTTAATAAAATAAAAATTAGTTCAATAACAAATAAAATTTACATAATATTAATTTAAATCAAATTTATCGAATAATATTAATTTAAATCTAATTTATCAAATAATATTAATTTAAATCTAATTTATCGAATAGAAAAAATCAATACCTCCGGAAGAGCAGGTTCAACTTGTGCATGATCAAAGAGGATGCAGTTGAATGATCCGTAAACTCCATCGTTGACGTAGTGCATGAAAGAAGGTTCATCATCCTCATTAAGTGCTACCAATCCGTCTGCAACCAATTAAAAGAAAATTAGTTTCCATTAACTAATCACGATATAGTTTGACACCAACCCACTTACCGAACGAACTAAATCACCAGACAACTACAAACCACACAATGCCGCCACACAAGTTGAATTTACATAAAAACAAATAAATAAAACAGCATTAAATGAAACTAATTTTCTTAATAATTTTAAAGCAGCTAACGTCGTGTAAGTCACGCAATGTCGCCAAATCCAAAACAATAAACCCGTTAAAACGACACAATTAAAAAAAACAGAAAATATGAAAAAAACGTTCTTCCTCACCTGGATTGTCGGTCGTCACCTGTCTGCTGGCAATGACACTGACAGTCAGAGTGAAAGCAGAAGCCACATAGAATCTACCCGGTTCTGCGATGATACGAACGCCAGATTCTTCGGGAAAGAAATGATCCAGGGCAGGCCTCAGTACCTCCACAATCTGCAATAACGATACACATACACATTCCATTGAATTTGACAAGAAATCAACTGCACCTGATTCTGACATGTTATTTCAATCAATTAATTCATCTCTTCATAAAATTCATCACACATTCGGTTAAGTATCTATGATGACGTAGGAGTGAACAACAGGAAACCTATGCTACGGGATCTAAACAGTCACATTATTACAGAAAAAAACTAAATTAATTCCTTAAAAATTGATTAGAAACCGAATTAAAAAACATAGAAACTAATATTTTTAAAATTCGAATGTTTTCTAATGTACCTCTCTGAATGACAGCTTGGCACTGTCCTGACCTGGAAATCCACCACCGATGTCCAGCAGTTCAAAGTTGAAGCCCAAGTCCTTAGCCGTCTCGAACACTTGATGGGCAGACTCCACGGCAGCCGCATAAGCGTGCGGATCGTAACATCCGCTGCCCACGTGAAAACTGGAACAAACAGAAGAAAAAAACTGTCAGCTGAAAAATTCCATAATAATGATGATAATAATAATAATAATAATAATAATAATTCCTCACGATGATTATATTACTTTTAATAGCAAGAAAATTGTTTAATGGCGCAGAAAACTTAACGATTAAAATAAATGCAAAAAGAAAACCCTAATGAGATAAACAACTTCATCATTATCAATACAATCAATGACCATCAAACTGGTCTAATTTTTTAGGTCGTTCAAAGAAAAATCCTTCTAGCAAGCCGCAATAAGAATTTTGTACTTCTATTAATCTCTTTGAAATAGCAGGATGGTCAAAATCATCATAACTACCACCATCATCATCATCATCAAAAATCACAACCATAAAAAAGATACTTGATTGATCTCATCATCAAAATCATCACTTTCATCATCACCATTATTATCATCTACAATAACAGACATAAAAAACAGGTACTTGATTGATCTCACCTGACACCGACAACATCAACGTCCAACTTCTTCGCCACCTGGAGGAGACGGTCCGCGTGCTTCGGCTGGCATCCGAACTTCATTCCGAGCTCGCACTGGACCTTCTTGTTGGCAGGCGGGAGAATGCGAATGACCATCCTGGATGAAATTTGAAGAACACATTTAAAGTATAATATGTCCGTGCCGATTTAGGATGAAAAATGTGAGGTCACTCTCTTTAACAGAGAGTCACAAACCAAGATGAGTTCGGTAATCGACAGTGATCAAGCTTAGGTCACAAGTCAGGTCAACAGCCATTTATTATTCTTATTATGAAGACATTTATAATGTACTAGCAATAAGAAACAAGCCATCACCATAGCCACTTATTATTCTTATTATGAAGATATTTATAATGCTAAAATATATTTCAGGTGAATCACGAGCAGACTCTTGAACGATTTGATAAACGCCATTCCTAATTAGCTTCTTGAGCGAATTTAAAAAGTATTCAAATATAACACAATACATCTCATCATGCCATGGCCGATCATTGAGAAGTTTAAATCCCAGCTGCAACATCATTGACAACAACAGCTATGACATCACGAACAACAACAGCAACAACATCACGGATAACGACATCAACGACAACATCATCCACTTCCATACGACAACTCACTTGGCATTCGGGTGGTGCTCCTTGACCTTGTGGAGTTCAGTCTCGTTGTCGAAGGTCATGAGCGCGACATTGTGCTTGGCGGCGTACTTGATGTGGGACGACTGCTTGCACGGATTCGCGTAGATGATCCGGTTGGAGACGACTCCGGCATCCATCACCTTCTGGATCTCTCCCTGCGTTCGTACGGATTTAATTATTATTATTATTATTGCACAAATTATTTATCTGAATAACATAAAAAAAGCTTAAAAATAACTCTAAATGTTTATCTTTAATTAAATAGATCTAACACAACATATCGGCACCATAGCAATAAGAAACAAGCCATCACCATAGCAATCAGTAAAAAGCCATCACCATAGCAATCTTGTAACCACAACCATCACCATAGCAATCAGTAAAAAGCCATCACCATAGCAATCTTGTAACCACAACCATCACCATAGCAATCAGTAAAAAGCCATCACCATAGCAATCTTGTAACCACAAGCCATCACTCTCATACCCATACAATAAATTAATCAAAAACCGCACCTTGCTGGCACAGTCGAACCCGGTGCCCAGATGAGCGAGAACCTTCAAGATCTCTGTGTCATCATTGCACTTGACAGCTGTAGAGAATGAATGTCGTCAAATGAAAACGTACATCATGAACGCAAACATCAAATGAACGCCACAAAATTTAAGCATAATAATACAACAACACTAGTTTGAAAAAAAAAACCCCAAAAATCATGAAACCAAAATAAATCAAATTTTTATTTGTTCTATCTATCATCAGCGGCAGCAGCATCAGATAAAAAACGTCCATACCAAATTGAAATATTTTATTTACCATCATTACAACTACATCGATGTAACTATTAGCAGACAGTAATAAGATAGATGATAGGAAGTAATAACACCAAATAAACCACTCAAGAAATTCTAACAAAATTCTAACAAATTACGACCAATTTCCAACCAGAGTAAATAAATACAATGCCGCACAGTAAAACGAGAGAAAGAGAGCAAACAATCATCAACTCACCGTAGAATGGCTCTACTCTCGGAAGGAGTGCCTTCCAGATCTTGTGCTTGCGAACAATGTCCCCCATGTCTCCTACGTAGAAGGCATCGAAGTTGTCCTGAATGAGACACACAAAATTTGTATAAAACCATCTCAAAATCCAAGTTCTACTACTACTATCGATATCAAATTTTGTTCTCTCAATTTTTATGCAAGAGACTCTGCAAGCAAACAAGCAGCAAACATCTAATGCTGTACAAAGAAATCGCAGACTAACTCTAACTGCGTGTGGAATAACTTCAAAATTTATTTCCGAACAGAGAAAATAAGACTCCTTAAATATTTCCTTAATAGAAATATAAACATAAACCACCAATATCGACGGCCATAAAAAAAATTTATTACTGTGCTAACCTACAGTTTGTCACCTCTTAGTTTGCCACCCCATATTTTGTCACCTTTCAATTTTCCACATCACAGTTTCCACCACAGACTTACTTCTAGTTCCTTGACCTTGATCTTGTCTCTGATGACCCTAGAGAGGTCACTACCGTAACCCTCGTACCACAGTGGGGTTGTTGAAGTGTACATGTTTGTCGTCGTTGCTGTTGTCGTTTGGTTTCCTTTACCGTTTCTCCGAGAATGAGAGGTTTAAGCAGTTGAAAATGACCAGCTATAAAATAACGTAAAAGATCTCACCCAATGATTGATGAATAAACTAATTATTTTAAGTATAAATACAATATGACTCATTTTAGCATCATCTGACTAAAGTGCAACACTGCTTACCGAGAAGTTTACAAAGTTCGCAAAGACGTTATTAGCACTATGAAAATTAAATGACATTTCTAATTACATCCGAACATTCTTATAACAGTCATCCAAAAAAAAATCCTCGAGACAAATAAAAGAGCGACCTCGTCCTGATTGACGCTAAGCAGAAACATTTACAGATATCAAACAATCAACATCGTATAGTCACACAACTTCAAGCAGGGTAAAGTCCTAATAGCAAAATGTTCACAAAGTGTTGAACTTGTACGACTAAAAATGAAATGTTGCAGCAATACCGAGCCTTTTCGACTGAATTAAAGTGTGATTAAAACTTTTTATTTATTTTTATTGGTACACGAACAGAGGGACCCAAAGGGCCACTAATACTGTTCGGACAGAACACAATAAAAACTAAAGAAAAACAAAACAAAATAAACCGTCTGATGTGAGGCGACGAGCCAGGCAAAAGTAAAACAGAAAAGTTGTGTTCAAAATATAAACTATATGACTATATATGAATATTAACTAATACATAATGGATGGATTAGTAACAACAAGGTAATCAGATAAATATTTGTATTTAGATCTAGGTACCAGATAGATACTAGTTTTTAAATGAGGATGTCACAGAAGGAGTAATAATAGAGCAATCAGATATCTATTTATATGTGAGAAAGTTTGATAGGTTGGCTTCCGCTACGAGACATTTAAACCTACTCAGAGAGGTTGAACTGACAATATCGCTAGGCAATTGGTTCCATATATTAATAACACGATTAGTATAGAAAAATTTGGTAACATCAACTCTATTAAAGACAGATTTTAGCTTGAACTGGTGACCCCTAGTGGAATGATACATGGAGAACTGAAAACTATGTTTTAAGTCGGAATCAATAAAACCGTTCAAAAAGCTGTAGCACAAACAAAGATCACTGATGAGTCTTCGGTGTTCAAGTGATGGGAGATTGAGAGTTTTGAGTCTTACCGCATACGGAAGGTTCTTGAGAGCCGGGATCGCCTTGGTAAATCTTTTTTGAATTCTTTCGATATCGTCAATAAGATATCGGTGATGAGGATTCCACACCTGCGAGCAATACTCCAGAAGAGGTCGAACATATGTGCAAAAAGCTTGCTTAAGCAAATCTGGATCTTTAGATGTAAATGATTTAATGATGAGACGCGATCTCACAGACGCAACATGAACGATATTTGCCACGTGATATTTGAAACTCAGGCTAGCATCCACAATTACTCCTAGGTCTCTGATATGATCAACGTTCTTTAGTTGGTAAGAGTCAATGGTGTAGATGGGAGATTTAAGTTTTGCACCTGCGGGACCAAAAATAGAGAGAACAAGACATTTTTCCAGTGCCAAGTTTAACTGCCAGTCTTTGCTCCATACCAGCAAGTGGTCAATTGCCTTCTGTAAATTGTTGGCATTAGGCTGGACAGGTGCATACAGTTTGATGTCGTCGGCAAATAGTTTGACTGAGATCGATCCCAACTCCACACTATCTGTAACATCGTTAATATAGATCAGGAACAGAGTTGGACCGAGAACACTGCCTTGCGGAACCCCGCTTGTAACAGCTCTTGGCTCAGACAGGCTACGGTCTATCTGAACCATCTGGCGGCGATCCTTTAAAAAGTCAGTGATCCATGCCAATAGATCTCCAGCTATTCCATAAGCTTCCAACTTTCTTTTTAATTTGAGATGAGAAATGGAATCAAAGGCTTTTTGAAAATCAAAATAAATTATATCCGTGCGTCTGCGTTTCTCCATTGACAATGACCAGTCAGATACACATTCCAGTAGATTAGTACTGGTTGACCTTGACTGTAAAAATCCATGTTGGTGTCGAGAGATGAGATTGTGTTCAATTAAATAGTGTTGCATGGTTTTATTAATTATTTTCTCCATAATGCGACAACAGGTACAGGTAAGAGAAATGGGTCGGTAATTAGAAGGATTGCTGGTGGGACCTTTTTTATGGATGGGTTGAATAAATGCTGCTTTCCACTCTTTTGGTAGTATTTTAGATTTTAAAGACGTGTGGAAAATATGACAAAGAGGCGTTGCTAGACTGGAAGCGCATTTCTTCAAAAGTAGGTTCGGAATGCCATCTGGACCAAGAGAACATGAGTTATTGAGAGATTTTAGCGTTTTCACAACGGTCGACGGCGTAAAGGAGACGTCCTCCAAGGAGCTCGGTGATCGAGGATCCAACATGGGATTAACGCCATTGTCGAATGTAAACACGCTTGCAAAATAGTTATTGAAAATGTTGGCAATTTCGGTAGCGTCAGATGTAGAGTTGCCATTTCCCGAATCAATGCTACCAATTCGAGGATGAGTAAATAGCTTACTGCTGACGTACCTGTAAAACGCTCCAATGTTACCCCCCAAGATAAGTTTTCTCTCAGTGGTAACTTGAACTTCCTTGGCCAATTTAGAACATTTCTTTGAAAATTCGACATAGCAAACTTTGTGTTTCAAAGCATCAGTAGCCTTCCATCTCTTCCAAAACCACAACTTGGCCTTGTAAATCATTCTAAGAATTTTCGGTGTTTTTTCTTTTTTTTGACCTTGATCCTTTAATACACAGAGGAACAAAATATGTCATAGCCATGTCCAACTGTTGTTTAAAGATCGACCAACAGCTTTCCACATCAAAGCAGTATTGAAAAACTTGATTCCAGTCGATGTCACTTAAATAGTAATTCATTTCCTCAAAACGTGCTCGTTTGAAATCGTAGATATATTGATTAGACGCACCAATAGTTGAGACGGAGTCGCTAGTCCGGAATACAATCAAATTGTGGTCGCTGGTAGCTATTGGGCAAACAACATCTATTTTTGCAATAAACATGTGGTCAGTAGAAAGAATCAAGTCAAGAGTGCTCTCGCCACGAGTATGCTGGAACACAAATTGATGAAGTCCTAGATCGTTAAATAGATTCATGAATATCGTGTAGATTTTATTATTGGGATGAGAAAACTGTAACCAGTTGATGTCAGGTAGATTGAAATCTCCCATTAGGCATAGTGTGTGATTTGTTGAACAGATTATTTTTAAACACTCAATACTATCGATGGCATATTGATGAGCTTCCATGTCAAAACCTCCACTTCGGTAGTAGGCTATAATTCTACATGGAGTTGTATTCAGACGAATGTCAATGCAGACAACCTCAATATGCTTGAACTGATTTGGTATTTGGATGAGTTTAAAGACAACGTCCTCTCTAATTATGAGAGCCACACCACCTCCTCTGGTTTCTCTGTCCCAGCGACATGCAGAATATCCTCTAGGTACAAATAAACTGTCGGGATCATCTTTAGTAAGCCAGGTTTCAATAACACAAAAAATAAAAGGTTTATAATCTTCTAAAAATAGAGTAACTTCCGCAATCTTGTTATTTATACTTCTTAAGTTAGTTAAAGCCATGCGACTTCCAGGTTTAAATCCGAAAGGGCTGGCTACTTCCACCATCAGTCAGCAGCTTTGGCACACCTTGCACGGCCCTTTCAATTTTTCGCGTCTTTCACATCGTCGCAGGTAATTTTGATGGGCCTGTTCCTTAGTGAGATCGCGGTTAATAAAAACTCGCTTGGCGCCGTCATCCTTAGAAGCTCGAAGAAGCATAGAAGACTGTATCAGATCGTCCACAGCCTCGGCACTAGAAAGAGTCACACAAATGAGTGTCTTGGATTGGTTTGGGTTCTTATTCAATCGTCGTGTCCTCAGAATTTTTGGCTTCACCGTCAGGTGGTTTTCACAAAAATTTGAGATAGTAATGGAGTCAGAAACAGCATCATCCAACATCATTCCAGAAATAATAGCATTGTTGGATCTCTTCTTCCTTTCCTCCTTCTCCTGTTCATGCAGCACGAATGAGCGAGAAACTGCCTCTAGCAGAGTCGAGTCATTTTTCTGCAAGCTAGCAGCATCTGGGAGCTTATTTTCTAGCCCTTCGAGCCTTGACTCAATGGTATTCATTCTCGAAGCCAGTAATTCCATTTTCGAAGAAGCCTCCTTAGAAGACTCCTTTAGTATCTGAACCACGTTGTTAAGCACCATCTCAAAGTTCCTATTCATAGTATCCATCACCTTCATCATATTATCGTTGAGTTTATCCGTGATTTTTGTCAGTATTGCCTCAAGACTCTCGAGAGTGATAGATTTGGCCATATTTAAACTGGGATACCCGCCGCAAAAATCAACTCAAATTCGGGAAAAGGTCCTAATTAAAGCAAATTATAATTCGTACAAAAAGTTTTTTATAAAAAAGTTAGAAAATTTTAGTCAATTAGCATGAAAAATGCAATTACAACGGAACGGAGAACGGAGAACTTATTTTGTTTACTTCCGGAATTAGTTTGTTTCCCTACGACAAAAAAAACTGTCACAGAGACACAAAATAAGAAACATCACACGATAAAATAGAAACTAAGCAAAAGAGCAAAAATAAATAAGAGCAATAAATAAATTAATTAATCAAATAAATCATTCAATAAAACAAATAAATAATTTTAAAAAATAAAAAACAAAAAACCAACATATCCAATTGATGAGCCTGCTTACTGTGTCAGTCTCAGTTAGGCTTCCAGGGTGGTTCAGGCCTGTAATCTAACAGATATCTATAGAGGCAGGAGCCCGCCGGGCCAGTGGACGCACACCAAGCAAAATTGCCCTGCAGAAAAATAATGCAAATGGCTTACAATTGTTACTATCTGTAAATCAATAGCGACCAACTCTCGATGCAAAATAATTAGACTACCTAACTCTACGAATAAAGTACATAAATATTTAAACTTTGAACTCACACTATACTAAATATTACTAAATTTCTTTAGTTGACAATTACATATCTTAGGGATGCCGATTCAAATAATTTCATGTTAAAACTAAAACTGAAATAGAACAATTGAGACGTGACTTTTAGTTTTCCATATTTATAAAATATATCAAATGTTATATTTTAAAACATCTATTGTAAATTGTTGTAAATGTATTTAATTTATTTTAAATAAAAACTAAAGTAATAATTAAACTTATTTCATAATTTACCACGAAATCCTACAT
The DNA here is from genome assembly GCA_963978895.1 of Erpobdella octoculata. Taxonomy (NCBI): domain Eukaryota; kingdom Metazoa; phylum Annelida; class Clitellata; order Hirudinida; family Erpobdellidae; genus Erpobdella; species Erpobdella octoculata. The sequence continues at coordinate 29,526,155 of OZ022239.1, forward strand.
TAATTACCTCACATCTAAAACATTATTCTAGAATTCAAATTCAAAATAAACAAAATAATGACGGCATTGTTCCAAATAGCGCCAATATTAGGCGAACTGCTTTGAACTGGTTCTGCGCTATCGAGTGCATGTGTGAGTCACATACTGGTGCCGAAATTCTCAATCGGTTCGTGAAAGAGTTGTAAAACTGAGAAGTTGTTATAATTTAACAGTATCGAGACGAACATAAAGTCAAAAAACCTCGCGTTTTGACACGAAAATCAGAGGAATATGAAAATACATGGCAGCTGTTAAAATGGCCGGCGCACGCTTCGCCAAAAGCGAAGCTTTTCTAACATTCTCTATTATATAACTAACAAACCTGGATCGAAGCTTCCTCCTCTTTTTTCTCGGCTTCAAGCAGAATTTTCCAAACTAATTGAAACCAAAAACGAAAAATTTAGACACGAATACGACGAATAAAGAGCTTGTGACCGAGAGCAACACCATGCAAGTAAGAAAAAAAACAGGGAGCCTACCAGTGTTGAGCCTATTTATACAAACGTTGCAGTTAGGCTAAACACAAAAAAGGCCAGATTTCACATAATAAAAGGCCGGAGGATTTAATCTCAGGTAGCATAACATGCTGGTTATGAGAATTCATTAGTCAAAAGCTAACCAAAACGTGCTTCTATATACTCAAACTACCTGTCGTTATGCAGGTATATCTTATTTTATTTAACGTCGCTACTATTAGATAATATATAGCCAAATAAGTTGCAAAACAGATTAGATTTATAATGCGTTTTTATGAATTAATCTATACTCAAACTACCTGTCGTTATGCAGGTATATCTTATTTTATTTAACGTCGCTACTATTAGATAATATATAGCCAAATAAGTTGATTAACCAGATTAGGTTTATAATGCGTTTTTATGAATAAATCTAGCTATACGTGTTTTGTTAAACAACTGCTTAGATTTTATTGTATTGCATTGTAATTGTAATTAGTAGTTATATATAACTACCAAGGTGTATGTTGTACCTATAGGCCTAAGGTCCCAAGGTCTAGTTAAACATCATATTGCTGTTTTATCAGGTCCAGTCCTTTACAAACCAGTCCGCGCCGACTTTGGTATGGCGAGAAGTCTGGCAACAAAATTATCGAAATTATGTAATTATACATACGTAAAAATAACTCAAACTAAAAAGTGATGTGAAACCGATAAGAGACCTGTGAGCTAAAGAAAAACTTGATGAAATACAAGTAAATGAAACAATGATTTCCTACATCGGTACTAATTGTAGTAGTATAATAGCCATCTTGACAGTAATTATAAAGATCTGATATTAATAAATTCCAGGAAAGCAAACAGACAAGCCATGCAGCAATCAGCTGATTACAAAGTAAACATACTTCGAAGTCACCGACCGCATTTATTAATTCGTGTTGCTAAAAATAGATTGATATGGGTTGTGGGTAGTTGGGTAGGTATATAACACATGCTATATATACACATTAATAACTTATTTAGTACATGAATTTTGACCAATTCGGACTGAATTTTAGTAGTTTTTCAAGAGCATTGCACTTTTCTCCTTTTCTTTACTTATTTAGGTATCTGTGTAGACATTCTTGAATTTTTTTTTAAGTGTGTTATACTTTAGACGTTAAAATTTGTTTTACTTGTTTAATGGTTAGTGAGTGATTTTTAAATAAGAGTAACGTGGCGCGTATAACTTTTTAAAGAAATAGCTATAGGTATAAAGCTGCACTGATGTGGGGGAGAAGGGTTATTGGCACAGGGCCAAAAGACCCCCGCAGCCGCACAAAAACGGTTATCATGTAATGTTTAAAGGAGTGTAACAGATAATGTAATATGTAAAGAAATGTATCAGATAATGTAATTTTTAAAGGAGTGTAACAGATGAAATGACTATAATGGTTGATTTGATTATGGACTTTTAAATCTGCCTTAATCTTTACCACAAATCCAAAAGATATCTGAAAATTAGTTTGTTTGGTGGAGTTACTATTACTTTAAATGATTAAAAAATCCATTCAAATTGACATCTGTTTATTCAAGTGTTCTAATCATACAAAAGGCTGCAAGCATATACATAATTTTTATACGTGTATTGTATACAAGATTATAATATGAATTTACAAGGACACGCAGAGAATGTCCATCTTGCAAAGAATGGTTCCATGAACGTTACTGCCCAGAGGACTCCGTTCTGTGCTATTCATGTCTTAGTTAACATTATTTTTGTGTCTTGGTAATAAAGGTGCTTTGTTGCTCAATTCTTTTAGTTTTTCTATCATCAGAAAATCAATTTGACTTAGATAACATTTGTACATTTGAAATTGTTTCACTAGAACAATAACTGCTTAGCAACAGCAATTATAAAATATTGGTTCAACGCGCCCCGGTGTTTGGTTCAACGTGCCCCGCTAACGGGGTAAGTTGAACCACATGACGGGCTTGTTAATATCTTCTTCTAAGGTCAGGGAAACATCTTAGAATTAAAAATAATTTTTGGTATACGTAATAAACATATTTGTTTATAATAATAACAAATTTCAAGATGTTTTACTGCAATAATAAATGTGTACTGAGTAAAGTTATAAAAATTGGTTCAACATGCCCCGGTCTCCCCTACCATAGACATTAAAATATGCAGTACAATGTCTTCTATGAAACGTTAGCAACATAGAGAAACTTTAATGGCAGGCAAATAGGGACTTGATAGACCGACAAAAGAATGTGAATATAAAACAGCCTTTTGTGTAGTAGAAGAATTTGTAATTAGTGTCAGCCAATGCTTACCTACACGATCTTTGTCACGTTTGATGACTCGAAGGTCACACAGGTGAGTGTGACATTCGTGCTCTTATCACATTGTACTACTACGAGTTGTGACAAGGAACATTTATAGAATATTTGTCATCTGAATTAGAAAATGTTTTTTGTGTCAATTAATGTTTTAAATAAATTGAATCCTTTAAATTTGTAATAATAGGTTATTATTGGGTCAACTACGTTGGTATCAGAAGAGAACAATGTAAAAGTTTTATGTTTTTAGAGTTTTTCCAGATAGATACACGCACATACACGTAAATTTGTATCAATGATTTCAAATGACGGAACGATCATTTTGTGTCATTCAGCGTATGAAGGTCAATAATGGAACAAACAATTCCTTGCTATTTTTACATTTAATCCATAAAAATTTATGTAGCGCCAAAGAAGAAAAAAGACGGCTCCATAAATATGGACCACAAAAAAAAGGAACGCTTAGCGAAAGAGTGTTTAACAGGATTGTTATGTTAAAAGAAGGAGACCTCAATTGTGTCAATAGAGATTAGATAAAATGGAAAAGTGAGATTAATAGTTCCATACATCGATAAGCAAATTTTAAGACTTAGGGGTTGTCCATAAATTACGTAAAAGGGAAATTTTGGAGGGGGGAAGAGAAAAAATCTTATAGTTTCTTATGGGGGATGGGGGTCTAACGTTTTCTTACGTAAGTCTGTATTTTGACATTTTTTTTATTAAATCAAATTACTCAAGAGATTTTCGAGAAAAAGAGCGCTGTTGAAGCATCTTAAGTTTTAAAGCTGACCACAGATATCTAATTCTGTTATCTAATTCTGCTGCCAAAAAGTAAACAAACTGGCTAAAGTTGTGGTTTTATATAATAACTAGCAGTGCCCGTAGCGGCTTCGCTCGCATGAAATTAGAGAATTTGAACCGTGCATCCATAGTGTCGGCTCGGTCCGTCGACAACTTGGCCCAGCCCGTTTCAAAACCAAAATTCCTGGCCCGGCACGGCCCGTCTAATTTGGGCCCAGCCCGTTTTTACAGGCCTAGAAATTCTATATACTTGATGAAAAACTTCGGCCCGTCCCACCTTGACTTCAGGTTTGGCCCGGCCCGTATTAAGACCCTAAAATCACTAAAATGTCTATATGCTTAGTGAAAAACTTCGGCCCGTACCACCTTGATTTAAGGTGTAGCCTGGCCCGTAAAAAGACTCAAAAATAACGGCTTGGCCCGATCGGTGATATTACCACTTACAGTTTTTGAGTAGCAGTAATTTTTAAAATCAAATAACTCTATTTTGCACCATACATTTGAGGTCCTGGAAACCAAATTTTTCAAAAAATGCTAAAACACGTATTTCATTATTTTTGGAGTAGAAACTAAATACTAATTTTTACTTCTGTAGCATTAACAGTTTTTGAGTAGCAGCTACTTTAAAAACCAAATAACCCAAAAAATGATGAAACACATATATCTTTTTTTTTGAGTGGATACTAAGTATTAATTTTTACATCTGTGGCAATTACAGTTGTTGAGTAGCAGTTACTTTAAAAACCAAATAACCCTATTTTCCACCCCACATTTGAAGTCCTGGAAACCAAATTTTCAAAAAATTGTGAAACCCGTATATCATTATTTTTAGAGTAGAAACTAAATACTAATTTTTACTTTTGTAGCATTAACAGTTTTTGAGTAGAAGCTACTTTAAAAACCAAATAACCAAATTTTCCAACCCATATTTGAAGTCCGGGAAACCAAATTTGTAAAAAATGGTAAAACACGTATATCTTTATTTTTAGAAAAGAAACTAAATAATAATTTTTACATCTGTGGTATTTACTGTTTTTGAGTAGCAGTTACTATAAAAGACAATTAGCCATATTTTCCACCCCACATTTGAAGTCCTGGAAACCAAATTTTCAAAAAATGCTAAAACACGTATTTCATTATTTTTGGAGTAGAAACTAAATACTAATTTTTACTCCTGTAGCATTAACAGTTTTTGAGTAGAAGCTACTTTAAAAACCAAATAACCCAATTTTCCAACCCACATTTGAGGTCCTGGAAACCGAATTTTCAAAAAATGGTGAAACACGTATCCTTTTATTTTTCAAAAAGAATCTATATACCAAATTTCAAAATCTCCTTATTTTTGGTTTTCGAGATATACATTATTTTAGAAAAAAGTTTGTTTTCCAGTTTTTTCCCCTCAGGAGCAAAATTTTCAAAAATCCTTTCTTAGCGGATTTTTACGCTATAAAAGTAATAAAAGTTTCAAATTTCACGTTTCTAGGATGAGGCGTTTGAGCTCGGCGTTGATTATCAGTCAGTCATCAGTCAGTCAGTCAGGACATGTTCTTTTATATATATATATAATAATAAACAGTGAATAGAAATGGCGTAGACGTCCAGAATATTACATTAGATTAGTTCAAGAGTTATGCTATATCACATCAAGGTATGTACTTTATTTTAATATATCTCTAGAGTTTCACCATAAAATTGGATTCTTACATTAATTTTATAATATAAAAATGGTGTCTGGCTTACAGGGTGGGCAAATTACACACTATATTTTAATTTCGTTACAAATTACAAATTACTCTGAAAATTGTAATTTCGATACAAATTACAAGTGACATCTAATAAAAGGGCCAAATTACAAACTACTAATTTCAAATTACACGAAATTAAATTACGTCAAACCGGTTTAGAAAAACTAAACAACTTTTGTTCTCTTTATTAAAAATATTAAAAAACAAACGAAATGTTTATCAATATTGCAAATTTTTAGAATCCAAGAGTATAAATTTTACAAGTTACTTTGAAGCAACAATAGTTTTTATTAGTTTGATATTGACTGCTGGATTAATGTCAATTCAATCACTACTAGTAATCATTAAACATCAACCCTACAAAAATCAACACCACCACCCCTCCAATACAACCACAGTCGGCGAGTTGAAAGAAAAATTAAAGTTTTTTATTTGCGCCGATATTTTTTCATGTCATTTTCACATTCTTACTTTCTTTCTATCAACAATTTGTTCAATGATTTAATGAATGAACGAGGGAGCGAAAAAAAGCGAAAAATTATCTTACGTAATTTCTGTATTTTACTCTTCGACACCATATTCATATAAATATACTATTGTTTGTAAATTTTAGAAAACCGGTGCCTAAAGTTTTGTTATAGGTGCTGTTAAGAGAACAATTATCCATCTCCAATTGTTTTTTAGGGGTGGGGGGCTCAAGTGTGAAAAAAGGAAAAAAGCCCGCCACAGACAAATTTTTTTTGAGTATCTTTAGTTTGCCGTCTTTTTTACACACTTTTACTTAACTTGACTTCTCTGTCTGTCTATCTGTCTATCTGTATGTCGTCAAATTTTGCAATCGATTTTAAACTAACTTCCCGATGAGCTAGAGACTTCAAAATTTAAACATACTTCCGACTCGACCGAACTAATTAATAATGCATTCTATCAAATTTTCGGATCGATTGGACAAAATTTAATTAAATAAATATTTGTGAAATTTTTGTCAAACTATTTATTGTCTATGCTAATATGTTTGCTGTTTATGTATTAAAAAAATTATAAAAGTGTGTTTTGAAAAAACGTTGTTTTTGCTTCTCTTGTTTGTATTTTAATAATTTATTAATGAAAGAAAAGAAAGACTGCAAACTGAAGATAGTCAAACTCAATCTCAAACCAGTTAAAGCAATTTAAAAAAAAACTAAGTTTATGAATAAATGTAGCAATCCCCAGTTTTAATAAGGGAAAAAAGCCCGCCGCAGACGAAATTTTTTTTTGACTATCTTCAGTCTGCAGTTTTTCTTTGGTATCATTAAGAATTTATTAAAGATAGAAAACAAAGACTACAAACTGAAGATAGTCAAAATCAGTCTCAAACCAGTTAAAGCAATTGTAAAAAAATAAGTTTAGGAATAAATGTAGCACTCCTTACCCTACACCCCCCACACAAAGAAAAACCTCTCATATTTAGAAAAATTGCAGGGCTTTTCGATTTGGTCTCGGGGGGCTTGCTCAAGTTTTGAAAAGAAAAGAAAAGCCGCCGCAGGCGAAACATTTTTTTCACTATCTTCAGTTTGCAGTCTTTTTTTAATATCTTTAAGAATTTATTAATGTAAAAAAAGTTTATGAATAAATGTAGCACCCTCACCCCCCCTACCCAAAAAAAACTCATCAAATTTGGAAAAATTGCAGGACCCTCCGATTTGCGCCCCCTGCCTCCCCCTAGTTTCGCCCCTGCACTTTATAGCCATGGAAATTTTCAGTAATATAGATTAATAACGCTTTAAGATGTGGAAACAAAAACTAAGATTGTGGGACCCCAAATATGAAAGTTATAATAAAAATAAAATGTGGACCAAACTTCCAGGCGTGGCCAGTGTTGGGTTTGTTACTTTACTTTTGTAATTTGTTACTGTTACTTATTACATGATGAAAAAGTAATTTGTTACTGTTACTTGTTACATTTTTTCAAAAGTAATTTGTTACTGTTACTTTTTGGTTTTGAAAGTAACTTATTACATTTTTGTTACTTTACAAAAAGTTGTTTACAAACAGATGCAACACCCCATAACTCAATACTTGATTTTTGTTTTTAAAATAAGAACACAACTTTATTATAAAAATCAAAGAGTTATAACTAATTAGTCAAATGGTGAAGATCTTTGATTGAGCTACAAAAAGCTTTATTAGTTCTGAGCAGCAGTTGTCGTTGAAAATGACTATCAGTCAAACGATTTCTTCTTGGAGTCAAAATTTGACCAGCCATGCTAAACAGCCGTTCAACAGGAGCACTTGGTGGAAGAGAAGTATTATATCTTTTGAACAATTTCAAGATACATGGAAATTTGAGTAATTATTCAATATCACGAGAAGTATCGCTAAGATACATATCCACCTCCGCAGTTTCATCAGTTTGCTTAAATGTATCTGTAACAAATATATAAAAAAATCATCATCTGGCTGAAGCATCTCAGTTGAACCATTTTGTTGTTCAGCCTGCATTTCAACCTGCTGTACAGCAAGCACTTGCTCATATAACAAATTGCGGGCGTAATTTCTTCTATCGTTATCATCGAGCTGATGCACCAGTTTCTTCATAATTTAACTCTTTATTAACTTCCATAAACCCAAAACACGATCTGTGAACTCGCAAACGTTTCCGAAAGAGTAAACGATAATAAAAAGGAAGTTTGTTTACCCTGATATGACGCGTTGTTAAAATGAACGCGATCATGAATCCAGTGACACACTTTGCTCCTATTGCTCCAGACTCGCGCCATCTTAACGCTTGATCCAATGCTCGAAAATAAAAAATAACAAGTAACAATTTTTAAAAATCCGTTATTGTTACTTTAAAAAAGTAATTTGTTACTGTTACTTTGTTACAATTTTGAAAAGTAATCTGTTACGTTACTTGTTACTGAAAAAAGTAATTTGTTACTGTAATTCCGTTACTTGTAATTTGTTACTACCCATCACTGGGTGTGGCCAAGTGTATTCATTGGTCTCGTTGAATGCCCGCACTTTTTACGAGTCACTTGATGTAACCAAAGACTATATAGACGCCTGAATTATCGAGATATAAACGGCTCAACTCAAAAGCATTTCTTAAAAAAAAAATATTTTTTTATCTTCACTTGTTCTTATTTCTAAATTCTAAATATGGCATTGCTAATGATAGCTTTAAGCTTTTGCTTATCTTTATATTAAATGTGACAATATGTAATGAGTGATGTTTTAATTATTCAACCCTAGCGGGATTACCCGGGTTTTTAGAGGTTTTTTTTATTGTTTTTCACTCTCTCTCGCCTTCGTTTCCTTACCAGCTTGCTTTCCCTCCCCCGCTTGCTCTCCTGCTCCTTCTTGCTCTCCCGCTTCCTCTACCTTTCCCGCTCGCTCTCCCGTTCCCGCCCATTCTCCCGTCCCCGTTCGCTCTCTCGTTCCCGCTCGCTCTCCCATTCAGAGTCTGAAAGTTTCTACACGAGAAAAAGCTACATTATAGAAGTGCGTCTTGTCTTCAGTAGTTCAGACCATCATCATCGCTGGAAAGCATAAGCGCCCGCTGTAATTTTTACAGGGGGCAAGGTTTGTATTTTTTCTTCTCTTCCTCTCTTTTGTCATATTCTCTCTCCTGTTTCTTATATTTTTCTTCCAAAACTGTGTAAGAGTCGATTTTTTTAAATCTATATATATAAAAATGAATATTTGTATATATGTATGTATATATGTATGTATGTATGTATGTATATAGGTATGTTATTTATGCATTGCTATACCATTCATCCGATCGTAATGAAATTTTCACACAACCTTGAGAGTCAAGGGGAATCAAATATAGAGAAAATTTTTTTGAAATCCGTCACAAAATGAGCGGAGCGGAGCGGGTGAGCAAGCGGGAACTATATATATATAAATATATATATATATATATATATATATATATATATATATATATATATATATATATATATATATATATATATATATATATATATATATATATATATGTGCGTATGTATGTGTGTATGTATGTATGTGTATTTGCATGTATGTGTGTCTGTGTGTGTTTATGTATGTATGTATGTATGTATGTATGTATTAGGGATGTCACGGGTACCCGAACCCGAACCCAAGTTCGGTACTACCCGGTCTTTTTCTGATACCCGAACCCGAACCAGAAAGTGTGAAAATTTGATACCCGAACCCGAAAATGTGAAAACTTGATACCCGAACCCGAACCCGAAAAAGAGAAAACTTGATACCCGAACCCGAACTCGAAAATGTGAAAACTTGATACCCGAACTCGAAAATTCATAAGCCTACTACCCGAACTCGGTTGTGAAAAAATAAATTTTTTTAGTAAAATATTTATTCCAGTTTTAAAAATAGAAACACAAACAGAGTTTTCATAACTTTTCTAGTTTATTAAAAAAGAAATAGTATTAGGAACCGATTTATTAGTGATTGTGTAAGCTAGATCACTAATCCGTTTGATTATCAGGCGGACCGAGCCGCGAACGAACTAAAATAATTAAGCCTCCTTCGGTCGAAGAAATCGCGGATAGCCATGACTCTAAACATTTTACGTCAGTTATATAACCTTATATTTATTCATTCATATACTCAAAGTTTTTCTGATATAACAAAGACCCTTTGTTATAAAGATAATCTTGCATAATCCTAAACTTTAACTGGCAAAGTCTATAAATGATCTATGCGTCACAGTCATTTTATTGGCAAATGTGTAAGCCAGGGACGTAAATTCAGCATTTTCCAGGGGGGGGCAAAATTTTCCCGTGCGTTATATTTCTTAAATGTATGAAGGAGAATTGAATGATCCAATAATTTTGTGTTTAACATAAACTGTAACTGTTTCGATAGCTTTATTTATTTCCAAAACAAATAAATGAAACAAAAATAAACTTACACAAAAATTTAAAAAGTCTAAAATAATGGATATCGTCTTTCTTTCAATCGACTAAATTCATCTATTATTGTATCGACGTTTAAATTTTTGGAATCTTCCTGTTGGCATGAAATCACCAACAAATCACTAAGTCGCTGATCTCCACATCTGTTTCTGAGGTACGTTTTAATGCGCTTCATGCAGCTAAACATTCGCTCGTTCTCAACAGAAGTCACCGGCAAAGTCAGGACAAGGTCGATCACTTTGAGGAGCTCACTAAAAGCATTTGGAAGACGACTTAAATGAGTTCGAATATCGTGGATTGTTTTCAACGTTGGACCTTTTTCGAACGATTTTAGAAAAGACTTTGCCGTGCACAGTTGGGATGGAATCAGCATTGCATCTATACCACTAGTTGGGTATAGTCCCACAAGCTCGCTGATTGTTTTCTGGCACAAAAAGTTAGATGAACTTGGGCTCAGCGCAGAAACACAATTTAGCACAGTACAGTTATTCGTAAATCTAGCTCATTTATAAAATTGTCAACATACGCAAAAAGGATTGCGATGCGCATTGAGTCGTTACAGGTTTGTGTCTTCGTTGTCTCTATTGTTTTTTTACCGGTTGTTGACATAACAAAATACTCAGACAATTTTTTTGAAATTTTCTGAGCTCGCATCGGTCTATTTTTCTCACTGTCCTCCTTTTGTGGGATTCCAATTCGCGTTCTTATCTCACTTGCTTCTTTAACTACACCATCCCATGTCTCAATGCTTCTAAAAGCCATCAAATCATTTCTGGTGGATTCAAGCAGCATTTTAGCATCCAAATAATTAATTGATGAGCTTTGTAGTTCTTGAGAAAATGAATGAACTGTCCCAAGCAACTTTTCAGCTACCAGCAAACAAGGAAGAAATGATGTTGAACAAAGTCGTTTTTTCAATCCTTGAGCCTCTGCGGCAGCTACTGTGTCTGCTTTTTGTAAGGCAATGGCTTCCAAAACATTAATAATGGTTTCAAGTCGAAGTTTAATTTTTCTAATGGAGCTATACCAGTGTGACCACCGGGTTTCAACCAATCTTTCGAGCTCCAAAACATCTAAACCATCTTCAATTTGTGCGTGCACAAACAACTCATGTCGTGGACCACTTATCGACAAGAACACATAGATTGATTGTACAATTGAAAACATGTCAACTATTTCTGGTATATTTTTAATTGTGTTGACTAAAACCAAATTTAAGCGATGGGCATGGCAATGTATGTAGATGACCTGAGGAGCAAGTTTTTTAATGAGTGCCTGGACTCCTCGAAAGCGGCCACTCATGACAGAAGCACCATCGTAGCACTGAGCAACACATTTGTTCCACGACAATTTGTTTTCTTGGACTACATTGTTTATGGCATTTGCCAAGGATTCAGCATCAACATTTTCCATGTGGAAAATACCTAGAGGTTTTTCCCACACTGAACCTTCTGGCGACGTTGATCGGATAACAAAGCTCAGTTGCTCTTTGCGAGAAATGTCTTTTGATTCATCTACCATTACTGCCCAGTAAGGTCCTAGAGAATCTATGGTTTTCTGTCTAAGAGCATTTGCTATACAACGAATAATATCATTCTGGTACGGTGCTGAAGTATAAGTTCCATACCTATTTCTGAGTCGTTCTCGTAAATAAGGAGAAAGTTCACTCATCGTTTCAAGCAATTCTATATAATTTCCTTTGTTTGAACTTTGTTCTGTTTCAGTGTCGCCTCGAAACGCCAATCCTTGACGAGCTAGATAGGATGTCGCTAGAATTAACAGCTTGAGGTGATTTCTGTTCTCTAAAACCTCTGTTCTTCTTTGATTATTGATCTTGTTTGCAACAGACTCTGACCTTCCAGAGGACACCATTTTGGCCTCAGTCCATAGCACCGTGCTATCTTTGTGTTTGCTACTAGATCCATGCTGTGTTAACAATTCTTTTGCGTCTTTCCATTTTTTAAACCCCTTATCAACAAATGCAATGTTTCCACTTGTTTCACCAGGACGAACAATATTTGAACTAAAATGGCGACAACTGAAGCAATAGACAGCATCTTGTTTGATGGAGTATTCGATCCAAGGAAAACTTTTAAAATAACCGCTGTTGAAACGACGCTGGGATGTTTGAGGATATTTTTCTAATATGGGTTGAACTGGATCTTCGTGATAAGAACTTGATATATCTGCAATCAAAACTTGGCTTTCTTGCAAAATCAGTCCTTCAGGTATATCTAATTTGGCTTGTTTTGTTACTTCAACAGACTCCATTTCCTGGTTATTTTTTCTTTTTAAAAAATTCAACATTGATGGCTGTGATGATTTCATTGACATTTTTTTTCGAATTGTAGTCAGAGATAACTGGTTATAAGAAAAATAATAATTGATAGTGATGATCTAAATCAAAAGCATACAGTAAAAAACAGTAAAAATAAACACACACACATACACACACACATACATATATATATATATATATATATATATATATATATATATATATATATATATATATATATATATATATATATATATATATATATATATATATATATCCATACAAAGATATACATATTTAAAAGCAGAAATTTAGTTCACATGTTAATTTTATAAGATTTACATTAATGTGTTTTGAAGAATTCGGACAGACAAATTTGCCATAAAATATATTGAAAAGTGAACTGACTTTTTAACTTTCCGATAAATGTAACAGGCCACAAGAAACACAATTTGTAATATACTCCCCCACCGGCTTATTTGCATAAAGTTAGTAATCAATTTATCGAATATATTTACGAGTGTTCAGCCACGATTAGAGAATAAAAGGCGTGTATAGAAATTAAATCAATTAAATGTACAGAAAAATTGTCATTATATAATTTAAACATAAAGGCACATATTAAAAAATCATTCTTTACCTCAGATGAAACCAATGTAGAGCAACAAGAGAAGGACAAATGTGAGAAAACTTGGGAGTACGAGATATCAAGAACGCTGAAAGTTAAATGTTTTAGTGGACAAAGAGATGGCTAGCATCTACTATTTACGCGAAGTTTCTACTAGCCCGATAACTTCTTATCTTCTTTAGTATCTCATTATTTTTGTCCATTAGGACAGCCGTGAAACTTTAGTATCTCTCCATTTTTCACTATCTCTCTCACTTTCAATGAGGGCAGTCTCTTACTAGCATCTCTCTCTTTTTCCTTATCTCTCTCACTCGTCATGATGACAGCCTCTTCTGTTAGTTACGTCTCTCTCCATCTCTATGTGGGCAGCCAACTCTTCCAGCTTAGTTTCATTCTTTATAGGGAAATCTTATTATACTGCCTGATAACATTAGCATTTTTCCTTTTTACCACGTTCTTATTCAGTTTCGTTCACTCATTCTGCATGGACGTAAATAAGAAGCAGGGGGGGGCAACTTTTTAAAGCATGTAAAATTGTTTGGTGATATGGTGAGGAAATGCATAAATATATATATACATCTCTATTTAAAAAAAATCAAATCCGAAAAATCAGGGGGGGGGCAAATGCCCCCCCTGCCCCCCCCCAATTTACGTCCCTGGTGTAAGCTAGAACACTAATCCGCCTGATTACCCGACCGGACCGAGCCGCGAAAAAATTTAATAAATTAGAATAATTTAAGAGGTAACGTATTATACTAATCGCAAGCCATACAAGTTTTGTATTATCACCTTTGCGTAACAAATAACACAAATAGGTCATTTTATTGGTGAGTGTGTAATCTAGACCACTAATCCGACTGATTATCTGGCCGGACCGAGCCGCGATCGAACTAAAACAATTAAGCCTCCTTCGGCCAAAGAAATCACATTAATTGGAAAGCTAAAAAAATAACTTGTTAGAGTTTATTCAATACGTGTAAAGTCCAATGGATGGATTGATCGCTCTCGTTGTATATGTACATACACTAGGTAAATTTAAAATCAATCCAGGAATTTGAAATCATAAGCCAGTACCGAACCCGAACCCGGTTTTTTGAAAACTACAAACCCGAACCCGAACCCGAAACCCTGAGTTTCACAAACCCGAACCCGAACCCGAAAACTCGAGTTTTACAAACCCGAACCCGAAAACTCTAGTTTCACAAACCCGAACCCGAAAACTCTAGTTTCACAAACCGAACCCGAAAACTCCAAAAAGTACTACCCGTGACATCCCTAGTATGTATGTATGTGTTTTTTACAATATTTCGGCACTAAATGCTCATTCAAAGTATGTATGTATGTATGTATTCATGTATGAGGATCGGACATTCCCCCCCCCCCGGACATTTCCCCCCCCCCGGACATTTCCCCCCCCCCCCCGGACGTTTCCCCCCCGGGGTAGGACAATTCCCCCCCCCCGGGTAGGACATTTCATATGAGTAATTGTATGTAAGACATTTCAAAGACATTTGATATTTTCAGCCGTTCTTTGCATAGAAATGTAGGGTTAGGGCTAGGGTTAGGGTTAGGGTTAGAGTTAGGGTTAGGACGAAGCAATGGCGTCAACCTCAGCCGTTCTTTGCATAGAAATGTAGGGTTAGGGTTAGGGTTAGGACGAAGCAATGGCGTCAACCTCAATTCTAAGGGAGGCTCGAGGAGAACCACCAGCCAAGAGAGTGAAGCGATCGACGAAGGCGCTTCAATCGGCTCTTTTTTCGTTAACGGATGCACGCCGAAAAAACATAAAAACATTGGAAGATGTCCTAGAGGGTCTAGGACACATTATTCGTTTTAACAATATTTAACTATGGCAAACCAATAACCAATAAATGTTTAATAATTTAAAAAGGTGTTTGTGTTTCTTAGAAAAACTACTACATAACCACAGGGGGGGAAATGTCCTACCTTGGGGGGGGGAAATGTCCGGGGGGGGGGGGGGAATGTCCTAGGGTCTGTCAGGGGGGGAATTTCCGGGGGGGAGGGGGGGAAACGTCCGGGGGGGGGGGGAAATGTCCTACATTCGTATGTATGTATGTATGTATGTATGTATGTATGTATGTATGTATGTATGTATGTATGTATGTATGAATGTATGTATGTAGAATCGGATCTAGGGGGGGGGAACTGAGAGCGAAAAAATGAGCGGGAAAGCGACAGGGAACGGATAACGACCGGGAGCGCAAGCGGGAAGGAAACGGGAGCGAAAAAGAAACGCATTAGGTAAACCTTTAAAAACCCCGGGCAACGCCGGGTGCCCCCGCTAGTTAGGTATATAAAGTACAATTTTTAGTTAACTTTATTTTATTTTCCTTCATAATAAAAATCTAAAAATGTTTTAAAATACCCTGAAAATTACAAAAATGCTTTAGTTGGAAAGGTTTATATCACCGACACAGCCAAACTGTTTCTCTGCTAAAATTTTTGACTTGTTTATCTATATATATAAAAGAACATGTCCTGACTGACTGACTGACGGACGGACTGACTGACGGACTGACTGACTGACTGACTGATAATCAACGCCGAGCTCAAACGCCTCATCCTAGGAACGTGAAATTTGGAACTTATATTACTTTTATTGCGTAAGCATCCACTAAAAAAGGATTTTTGAAAATTTTGCTCCTGAGGGGAAGAAACTGGAAAACAAACTTCTTTCTAAAACAATGTATATCTCGAAAACCAAAAATGAGGAGATTTTGAAATTCGGTATATGGATTCTTCTTGAAAAATAAAAAGATACGTGTTTCACCATTTTTTGAAAATTCGGTTTCCCGGACCTCAAATGTGGGTTGGAAAATTGGGTTATTTGGTTTTTAAAGTATCTGCTACTCAAAAACTGTGAATGCTACAGGAGTAAAAATTAGTATTTAGTTTCTACTCCAAAAATAATGAAATACGTGTTTCACCATTTTTTACAAATTTGGTTTCCAGGACCTCAAATGTGAAGTGGAAAAAGGGTTATTTGATTTTAAAATAACTGCTACTCAAAAACTGTAAGTGCTATAGATGTGAAAATTAGTATTTTGAGGTTTTGTGCCGGTTAAAAGTAGATGAGTTCTGTTTATCACCGGACGGACGGGTCAAGCCGTTATTTTAGGGTCTTCATACATTTTTAACCAAGTATATAGACATTTTAGTGATTTTAGGGTGTTCAGACGGGCCGGGCTAAACCTGAAGTCAAGGTGGGACGGGCCGAAGTTTTTCATCAAGTATATAGAACTTCTAGGCCTGTAAAAACGGGCCGGGCCCATATTAGACGGGCCGTGCCAGGAATTTCGGTTTTTGAAACGGGCTGGGCCAAGTTGTCGACGGGCCGAGCCGAGACCTAAAAAATTGATCCGTGCAGTACTCTACTATGTATGCACGGTTCAAATTCCCTAATTTCATGCGAGCGAAGCCGCTACGGGCACTGCTAGTTAAATATATTGAATGAATTATTGTCAATGAGTAATTTTTTAAATTAAATTTGATTTTTATTAACTTCTTAAAACTGTATAATTTGAGCAAGTAAATGTCATAACTCATTGTTTTTGTAGTTTTTGAAAATCCGTTTCTTTGGAAACTAATGAAATAGGTAACCCAAACCCTAAAAATCTGTCATATCTTACAGTTGACCATGTCCTGGTTTTCACTCGTTGTATTGCTGTGAATGATCGTTCAATTGTGCACGTGGTTGCTGGCAATAAGTGAAGCTATCTTAATTACTGAAAGAAGACTGGCATGTCGCAAAATCTTATTAACAGTTATGACACCTGGTTCAGAGTTTGGGGCATCATTATCGATAATATAATTATGTATGCTTTCATCAACTGATCTTTGGCTTCAAACTCTGTGCAATTAATCCTGTTATGAATCTTCTAAATTTAGTCCGAGTTAGCTATCTCCGGGAGTTGCTAGAGACACGTATAGTATTGGAATGATTCATGCAATGCACACGCATCATAGTTGTAACGTCGGTTGTCCGATGAGGAAAATCTTCAACAGGAGCCGGCGTTCAGGTTCTTATTTATTTAGACACCACAAGTTCTGAGGTACCCACAAACTTTATCAGCTCCCAAGGTACAACACACAGAGAAATCAAATCAACAACTTAGCACGAAGTCAGGCACGAAGCACGAAACAATAATTTAATAGCACAAAGCAAAGCACTAAGCACACAGCAACAATTTATTAGCACGAAGCAAAGCACGAAGCACCAAAACCAAAATAATAATCTTTTAACAACAAATCCGTCCTATCGTCACATAGCATAGAAATAAAAGATAAAATAATAGATATTTAATTTAATACCCCAGATAAAAAAAATAAATAATAAAAAAAAATAAAAATAATTATTTACGAATTAGTAAAAATTAGTAACAGCCGTTACAATAGTGTTTAGTAGAGAAACGTGAATGGAGTAAAAAGTAGAGCATCGGGGAGGATGCATCCCCAAAGATAACGATGATGATGATATCGAGGTGACAATGGAAGGAGTCACAGTTGTTACAATTAATTATAAATGTTTTCACTATAATTTTTTTGTTTATTTTTGTCCAAAAATTTTTCAATCATTCAATCTGGAGGGAAAATGCCTCCTTGCCCCCCTGCGGGCGCCCATGCTGGAAAGCAGTGAATCAGGACAATGAAACGTCTCTATATATGTGTTTATATAACAATAATTTGAAATTATTATAATACTTTTGCTCTTTTCCCCCTTGTCCAATTTCATTAAGTTTCTCTCTCAAAGTCAGTCAAAGTCTAAAGCACTTTTGACTCCTTTTCCCGCTTTGAACTGACTTGAGTAATAGACCTGTCGTTGTCGTATGCCGGTCTAACACCCCAAATTCTAGTTAACATGTGCTTTTGATTATAAAGTTGGACCACGATACTACACACACATGTATGTATATATAAACCATCTGCATTACATATAGTCGTCTATTGCAGCATGTTGAGTGGTTCATTTTTGCATCTTAGGTAGGGACTCCATGTCCATGAGGAAAAGATATTGAAATTACGCGTTTTAAAACTTCAACTAATTGTTATCTCTTTTTAAGCTGTTGTCGACTTGAAACTTTACAGAAGCTCATTATGCTGTAAGCGAGATGTGGTGCTCTTTATTTCGATGTACCTCTCTGTCTCTTAGTGATGAAGTAGCCTATATAAACAACCTAGGAATAATAATAATAATAATAATATACAGAACTACTGAGGCACCGCTTTAGAGATTGGCGCGGAAGATTAATGGCCGAAGTGATCTTGATGTAATTTGGGGCTCCTTAAATTAAATATAAATAAATATTTTATTCTTAGGATGAGTGATTACGAGGATGTCGATCGTCCAGGACACGTCAGGAGGCGGAGAACGAGGTACGATTGATGATTGTTTGCCTGTTTAGGCTTCATTTTTTTTGGCACATATGTTAGGTTTTTAAGTTTTTTTTATTATCAATTATTTCCTATTAACATCAAGTATTAGGTTAATAAATAAAAACTTTGAATTTATTTACTTGATATTCAGATTGATGGGTTGTACGTTTATATATAAGTTAATATTTAATCAATTTATTTTATTTTTATGCAGGTGTAATAGTTTAGATTGCTGTACTGTAGATCTTTTATTAATCATAAATCTCTTCAGTAAAGACTAGTAAAGAGCCACTGTAGAGAAAAGTTTTAGTTGATTATATTTAAAAAAATTATTTGTTTTATTCAGGGAATACATAATCACCACACTGATTTTAGCTACACTAGTAATCTTTTTAATTATCATCATCATCTTTGTGATAATCTACTGGCCCAGCCAACAGCGTTCAAATGTCGGCTTCTATTCCAAAGCTGCAGTGGCAACTGATTCGCCTGAGTGTTCTACTGTTGGAAAGTAATTAAATTAACACTTAATGATTTTGTTGGATATGTTACTCAAGCAAGCTTTTTTAATCATTTATTTAATGCTACTTTAATTTTATTTTAGAAAGATATTGCTGAAAAATGGCAGTGCAGTTGATGCTGCGATAGCATCTCTGTTTTGTGTGTCAGTTCACAACTTTCAAAGTAGTGGGATAGGTGGCGGTTTCTTCATGGTCATCTATGATTTGTAAGTTTTGTTAACATAATATATTTTTAATACATTGTAATGAGTTATAATATATCGCTTTGATGATAATTGAATCAAAAAGTCCGAAAGACGGTGGCAAAAAAGAAATAGTCACATATGATGCCAGGGAGGTGGCACCGCTTGCTGCACACAAGGACATGTTTCCCAATGGGTCGTCATCGGCGAGAGGTATTACTGATTTGTTTTGTTGTTTTTTTTAGAAAAGTGTTGAGAAAATTGTAAATTGGATTTCTTAAATAATTTACCAGCATTATAACCAAAGTGTTTTATTTGATGTTACATCCAATTTTTTAATTTATTTTTTAAATGGTTCTGTGGCTTTTGATTATAAACTTGAACTAATTATTTTTTCTTACATGTCAGGAGCCTTAACTATAGCTGTACCTGGGGAGATTAAAGGATATTTAGAAGCCTGGAAAAGATTTGGAAAGCTGCCCTGGTCTGAGCTTGTTTCTCCTACGATCAAAATGTGCAAGGACGGTTTCAAGATATCCAAGCCACTTGCTCAGGGTTTGATCAAGAATGAACAGATGGTCAGAGACAGTCCAGGGTTGAGGTTAAATTGAGTTTTTTTACTGACATTTAGCACACACCTTTTCCAAGACAAGTCTTGCTCAAAGGCGAGAAAGGGTCTTTGTAAAGGCAGCCATTTACAGGCGCCTACCCCTTTAGCAATGCAAGTGAACTCCTTGCTTAACGATCGACAGGCGAACGCTCTACCATGTCAAAACTGGTTTGTTATGTATCGTGTATTATATGTAGTCTCTTAGTCTGAAAGCATAAACATGTTAAGAGAAGCTTTATTTTTCCTGGGAACCGGACAACAGAGAGGTAATGGCGGATTTAAGTTGACGATGATGGTGACAACAGTACTGTTGGTAAAGATGATCGAGGGAGAAGTCACAATCAGCAGAGTTAATTCTTCAGTTACCAATTATTGAGATTCATTATTATTTTGGCATGACTGCTTTGATGTTTTTATTATCTTTGTTTTTTTTGCTTTTAAAATTTTAATTGCCATTTAAGTACCTGACTTCTTTTTAGTAACAAGCATCATTAGAATACATTCACTTTTTATGTTTTTTACATTTAGTTGTTAGAGTGGTTAAGTTATAGCATGACAACCTTAATACATACATTCACACATATTCGTACAAAAAACTTACTTATAAATACATACTTACATACATACATACATACACACATACATACATACAAAAATACATACATACATACATACATACATACATACATACATACATACATACATACATACATACGTACGTACATACATACATACATACTTACATACATACATACATAGATGCATGCATACATACAGAGTTATAATATATATTGTTCTTAAAATTAAAATTTTATTATTATTTGTAAAATTTTATTAATTTTAAAATTTTATTAATTTTAAAATTTTATTAATTTTAAAATTTTATTATTTTTTTAAAAATTTTACTATTATTTTAAAAATTTATTTATTACTTCATTAATACTTTTAATTGCTCAGCGTTATCGATCAAATGAATTGGAAAAGTTATTTTTCTATTCAAAGAAATTGTTATATTTATGTCTTCTGTATGTAAATCATTAAAGTTGAATGTGAAAAATCAACTTTTGTAATTATTGTGTAATGAGTTAGTTTCGACTTGAGTAATTAAAATATTTTATGGATGTGTGTTTTGGCTTGTTTTTATGTAAGGTGCATGTTCTATGTGTAGAGACTTGTGTAAGTGTATACATGTTTTAGTATGTTTTAAATGTATACAAGTTTTGGTATGTTTTAAGTGTATACATGTTTTGGTATGTTTTAAGCGTATACAAGTTTTGGTATGTTTTAAGCATATACAAGTTTTGGTATGTGCCATCACAAAGACGATAGAATTGTTAGAATAAAAACATGTTTAAATTTTTTTTAGAGTAATTCATTTAGTTCCTTCATTCAATTTCAGCAAGATTTTTGTGAACGAAGATGGTACTTTGAAGAAAGAAGGGGACACATTGAAACTGCCAAAACTGGCTGCAACTTTGGAACAGGTGGCAAAAGAGCCTCTTAGCTTCTATAACGGTTCCCTGGCCATGGACATCCTAGAGGACATTAAAGAAATGGGTTTGTGACTTGCGAATTTTAGTTGTTTTCAAGAAATATTTATACGATTATTTCTTGTTTTTGAATGAGTCCCTTAAGTCACTCAATCAACATGCAGGAGTTTTAGAAAATTTTAAGATGAAAATATTGAAAAATGTGATTGTATAATATTTGTTTTTATGTTAAAAACGTTTGGCGGTGGTAGGGATGAGGTAAATTTTTGAGTTTCACTTTCTCTTAATTTTTTTATTGTTACATTTTGAATTCAAGAAATTTTATTTCTATACATTAAAAACTTTATTTTTTTTACATAACCCTTTTGCCATTCACCATTTAGTAGTGTAGCAAAGAGTTTATAAAAACGCCCCATATCATAATTATATTCATTTTGTTCTTGGAAATATGCTGAATGATTTAATCGATAATTTCTTTTAGCTATTCTATTGCACTTAATCATGTATATGTATATAAGTATATATATATATATATATATATATATATATATATATATATATATATATATATATATATATATATATATATATTGATTTTAATTTGGCAAACTATTGCAGTTGTATTTTAAGTTTTACTTTTTTGAGATAAAGTGTGGTAGAAGTGAGGCTGATTGTATGTGTAGCTGTCTGTAATTTTATGTGTTATTGAATGGACTGAGTGAGTAGAGTAGAGGAGATGAGTAGTATAATTCCAGGGATGTAACAATTATTTTTAAATATTCAAATTGTACTTTTTGCTTATTTTTCTCTATTGTATTAAAGAAAAGACTTTAATCATTCTCAAGTGGCAAGAATTTTTCCACATTTTTTTATCATCAATATTTTGCTTTTTTTTTACTTTTCATATGTTCCATCACAACTCTACAGGTTGACATTATCTGATGAACTTTAGTATAAACTGTGCTGTAGCATTCAACTGCTAATAGTTCAAAAGGTTAATTCTCATTTATTGGTGCTTCCTCACCTGCTCATAGATAGAGCCAGCCCACATTCAAGTTCTCTTGGCTGCTGTCGAGATTCTTCTAAATATGGATCGAGGAGACCGAATTTGAATCATTAAGTGTATTATGTTTTTTTTTTCTAATTGAATCGTACTGAAATCTTTCATAAGAAGAAATCTTGTGTAATGTGGGAGTTGTAGAGATAGAGATAGAGAGAAAGCAAAGAAAGAGTTTTCATTTTTCTTCTTTTAGACTTTCGGAATCGTGAACTTTGTTTCGTTTCTGTTGCATTTTACTTTTTTTCTTATACACTTTTTTTTATATTTCACTTTATTCAATCATTTTTTCTTTTGTCGAAATAAAGTTCAGAAATATTTTTTAGCTTTATATTCTTTAAAATAAAATTATTATCATAATTGTTCTCATCAGAAATATTATTAATATTATCAGTTTTATAGAACAGGGTAATTAAAAAAATCCATACCTATTATTCAGACAAGCATCTGGTCACATCAACTAAATGATCATCATAATCATCACCACTACTGCAGTTCTTAGGGTCATCATCACCACCACTATTCCTAAGATTAGCATCACCACTATTACGATTCTTAGGGTAATCCTTATCATTATCATCACTATCAGGATCACTTAATTTATCTTAACCATTATTATCATAACCAACTAGTAATTGTCACCATGTCTCCATGAATTCAACAGTGTCCTTGCCAGTATTCTATTGAAACTTGTCAACTCAGTTTTATTGTTCTGGTTTATTATTTTCCATTATGATACATTAGAGCACCTGCCTGTTTAGTCTGTTCCACATGATAATAATATACAGTAATATACACCACCTATGTTACTGCTGAATACAAGCGGTCGCTGCTGAATACAAGTTGTTACTGCTGAATACAAGCATGTAGTTACTGTTGAATACAAGCAGTTACTGCTGAATAAAAGAAAGCCAGTAGTTAACCTAAAAGATTATATATATATTTAATATTTTACCTATTTGTGCAGGTAATTTTTTTCTCATGTTCAATTATCAGCTGCACTCAGCTGAGTATTATGGTTGTTCTTAAATATTTGTATAATTCTTTTTTGGTTTTATCATCTTCTGTACTGGTTGTTCTATGATTAACAACAATTATCAATTAATTATTTAATTAAAATTTTCAGGTGGCATAATAACAGGGGACGATCTCTCGGGGTACAAAGTGGTCGTTACACCGCCTTACACCAGTCGCATTCTCAGTACTAATTTAACCCTTCACAGTCTCCCGTCTCCATCCAGTGGGCCTATCCTGGCTTTCATGCTCAACATCCTTGGTGGTATGTTTGCCCGGTTTTCTATATGTCTCTGGTTTTTGCTGTATATATCTCTCTCTCATTCTCTCTCTCTCTCTTTCTCACACACACACACACACACACACACACAGACATACAAACATGCACAAAAAACAAATGCAGTTTTGGAATTCATTAAGCAAAATAAAGTTGTTTCAACTAAATATGTTTTGTATTGATCAATCCCAGTGCTGGGCATTTAAAAATATAATAATATAAAGTATAAAAATATTACAAAAAAACACTCATATACTAATGTAGTAAATGTTAAAAATAATATTAATGTGTACATATTAACTTTTTTGAACTAAAGGTTTTGTTTGGAAGATTAAAGCTTTGGGTGATATTAGGTTATAGATAGTACATTATAGATATTATATAGATAGTACGTTATAGATATTATATAGATAGTACGTTATAGATATTATATAGATAGTACGTTATAGATATTATATAGATAGTACGTTATAGATATTATATAGATAGTACGTTATAGATATTATATAGATAGTACGTTATAGATATTATATAGATAGTACGTTATAGATATTATATAAATAGTACGTTATAGATATTATATAGATAGTATGTTATAGATATTATATAGATAGTATGTTATAGATATTATATAGATAGTATGTTATAGATATTATATAGATAGTACGTTATAGATATTATATAGATAGTACGTTATAGATATTATATTGATAACGCCCAACGCTCTTTTATTCAAAACGAAACGTTTAGTTCAAAAAATGTTAATATGTACACATTATTATTCTTTTTAACATTTTAGTATATTAGTATACGAGCATTGTTTAAAAAAAAAGTATTTTTTATACTTTATATTATTTTCTATTTTTTAGTGTGTATTTTTTTATAAATCTAAATATTATTTATATTTTTTATTATTTATCATTTTTTATATTTTAAACAAACATTCATTATTAAATATAACTTCAAATATTTGATTTGATTTTGTTTTGGAAAATTTTAAAATTTTTTTTGGCTTCTATCTCAGGTGATAGAACATTCCAGTTTGTTCAAAGTTTTTTTAATAAACAACCATGCGCTGAGTTGTAGTGGATGTGCTTCTTCGCACTCGATGTGCTTATTCACACTCGATGTTCTTATTTGCATTCGACGTTGTACTGAAATAAACAAAACAAATTACAAACAAACAACGTCGATGTGCTTATTCGCACTCGATGTTGCGATGAAACAAACAAATCACAAACAACGTTGCAAGTTAATATAAGCATTGTAAAAAAAACAATTCAATTTTCGTGTGTCAAGGTTACAACATGTCCTCAGAAGATTTAGATGGAGTTTCAAAAAGTTCTCTGACCTATCACAGGATCATCGAGATGTTCAAGTTCGGGTATTCCAAGAAGACGTTCTTTGGAGATCCAGCTTTCAATAATCTGTCTGAGGTCTGATATATATATATATATATATCGGAACTTTGATGGTGAAATTTCAAAATTCAGGTTTCTACTTAATGATGTATGCAATTACTAGTCTTATGGTCGATTAAGTTGATTTTTTGTTTTTTTATTTAGATTATATGTTAGTTTATAAATAACTAAAATAACTGCGACTATATTTAAACAGTTTTAATTTTTTCTATGAAACTTTCCGAATTTTTTATATTTTATGGAACATCGCATATGGTTTCGTCTTGATAATTATCTCCGAACTCTTCATTGTGACAAGGTCGTTGCATAATCACTCAGCTTTCAGATTCTTAACCCGTTTAGGTCCAAAACTTTATTAATTAGATTTCTATTATTTTTTTTTGTTATTTCTAAGTTACTTGCTTATGTTTTAACAGATTTATTTTTAATTATTTTTTATTTGAAAGAAAACTTTGAAAATTCACTATGCTCGTTTTTCGAACGGTGGTCGTATAGACTACTGAAAACGACAAAATGTTTAAAAGTCAATTTCTTTTTTTTTCAACGCAAACAATTATAATATAAATTTTAGGCTATAAACAGAAAAGCTAAAAACACATTTCTGACTTTATCAGTAACACAGTTCAATAAAATCCAAAAATTTAACATTCAATAAATCAGTCAAGCAGTTCATGATAGTCGTTTCAGAACCGGAGTGTGTGGAAAGCACCAAAACAATTCCGATGAAGTCGTTTGCCGCACTTGGCCCACATGTACAGTGTTTTGCCACAATTTTCCAGCTTGTAGCGACCTACTGTTTTCACCTTTTCCAGATCGTGACCATGGCCAGTTGCTGAATCTTCCCTATCGTTTTGTTTCTTCAACGGTGCATGAATTCATTTCATCGGTATAAAACAACCTAAACAGCCTATATGGGGTTTATCAAGCAAAGCACCATTGTGGTGTTTCAAACTCGTTATATATAGACTGTTTTAAAAGTGGCTATTCAAATTACTCTTTTTGGTCCAAGTGCATTTCAATCGTTTTTGGCGTTTTGGTTGCCGCGGCATTGAACTGACCGTATTTGCGACCTACATTTCTTTACCCAAAGAACCGACACAGTCTAATCTCATCCCATCATTAGTATAATCAACTTCTACCTTCCCAGATATATTACAAAGAATAACATTTCTTCTTCATTTGCTTATTCATCAGTCACGTGTTATGATGCGCCGGGCGGAAGAATGACAAGTATGTCAACCTCAATGCTATCATCATCATCAAGAATTAGTTCCATAGCTTCTTTCAACGTGAAAAAACATTCTTTTTGATGCCTTTCATTTTTAAACTTTACAAACATTACAAAGAATGAAATTTGCAAAAAAAACTATCACCAATTCAACCACTGCACAACTATAAGCTGAATGAACTAGTTTCGACTTGTTCGCATAAAGTACTCTATACGCCCAACGATCGTAGAACGAGCATGACTCATACATGTTCAGATTGTGGGTTAGTGTAAACATAATAAAATTTAATTAATGTTGCTGTTTACTTTTGAGTACATCCTCTTTCGATATTTCAAACTTTTGTTATGATAACTCTCATGAAATTAGCATAATAAATTTTTAAAGTAATATCGGTCGAAAACCTTGAAAATGCTCATATTCTAACCCAGATTAAACTACTTAATACGAATAAAAAAAATATTTAAAAAATTTTATACAGTGTATTGAAGCTTTCTTAACATAAAAAAAAACTTTTAACAGAAAAAAAATTTCAGCTTAATTTTATGCAACGCCAAAAATAAGTGTGTTCGTAAAACGTACGATGGTCTAAAACGGGTTAACTCTCTTTTTTTTTTACAGATTCTGACTAATTTTTCATCACCGGAATTTGTTGACTACATCAGGAGTCGCATAACTTCCAACATGACTCATCTCGTTTCCTACTACGAGCCCCAGCCCGGTGCACAGAATGTGGAAGACCGGGGTACTTGCCACCTGAGCGTGTACGCCCCGAACGGTGCTGCCGTGGCTGTCACCACAACAATAAATTATTAGTGAGTTGTTTGTTGGTTGATATGGTGATTAAATTATTAATACCTTTCCTTGCTGTAAATTAAATCCTTTATATTATAATCTTGAGTTTAAACAAAAATGTTTTCTTGTGTCTGAGCTTTCAAACAAACTTGCGTTCTTTTTCAAAGACTGATTATTGTTATTGTTATTATTGTGGTTATTTGGTTTACTTTTTTCAACCGTCCTTCTGACAGTTTCGGATCCGGAGTCGTTGGTCGCAGGACCGGAATCTTGTTCAACAACGAGATGACCGACTTTGCCATTCCATCTCCCACTAGCTCTGTTTATGGAAAAGAAAACTTCATAGAACCGGGTAAAAGACCCATGTCTTCTATGGTTCCTGCCATCATCCTGGATCAGGATGGTCAGATACGTTTTGTCATTGGGGGATCAGGTGGATCTAAGATCACCAGTGCCGTAGCATATGTACGATTTATTTTTTTTAGGAATAAATGTTTGAAATATTCAAATTTGTTTATTTAATATGTATAATAATATTCGTTACTTGACTTCAACTCTGGTTTTAAGGTATAGTAGTTTTTTTCCACTGGAAAAGGTTGGGCTTACTGACACTTTGAAAATCTACGCTAGGCGTACTTCCGGTGTTATAGCTTACTAATTTTCTCAAGTGTAAAGGTAGTTCTGGACATCCGTCAAATGAAATTGTTATTTTTAAGTGTTAATTCTTCAGCAAGATTTTTGTGATAATTATTTGTCATCATTTATGAATGATTAAATATGATCATTTTGATTGTTTTCCAGGTCATCGCCCACCGACTCTGGCTTGGATATAAAATAGACGATGCAGTCGATAGGTTGAGACTTCACTATAAACTTTCCACTAACGTCGTGGAACACGAAAAGGGTTTCAATCAGGTTTGTGTTGTATTCTGAATAATGTTTCAATCAGGTTTGTGTTGTATTCTGAATTATGTTTCAATCAGGTTTGTGTTGTATTGTGAATTATGTTTCAATCAGGTTTGTGTTGTATTGTGAATTATGCTTCAATCAGGTTTGTGTTGTATTGTGAATTATGTTTCAATCAAGTATGTGTTGTATAATAAATTATGTTTCAATCATGTATGAGTTATATTGTGAATTATGTTTCAATCAGGTATGTGTTATATTGTGAATTATGTTTCAAACAGGTATGTGTTGTATAATAAATTATGTTTCAATCATGTATGTGTTATATTGTGAATTATGTTTCAATCAGGTATGTGCTGTATAATGAATTATTTATTTTATTTATTTATTTAACCAAAGAGGGTCACAAATGACCACTAACACAAATTGGTGAACGAAAACATTAAAGTGATCAGCATTAGTTAGGAATGGCAAAATGATTTAACTACCATGCTAACAAAACACAACATTATGTTTCTTTTTTTTCTTATTAAATTCTTGGCACGAGCAATGAGCCCGTCGCCAGCAACTGAAAACGGCAATTTCAAAATTAAAATAAATATACGTATGGCAAAAAAAGAAAACAAAAATAAACAAATAAAAATACAAAATCCACTAAAACGCATATTTCTTTTGATAAAAAAAATCATCCATCAGAGCCTTGAAAATAGCTAAATTGGGAGCTTCAACCACGTCTTCTGGAAGATTGTTCCAATATCTTACACTCTATTGGAAAAGAAATGTTTTTGACAATCCTTGTGATTTATGCCTGTAACAAGTTTCCAGGAATGACCTCTTGTCCGTTGGTCTGGACATGGCATTAGTGCAGGACAATTGAAGTTCAAAAAGTTTCCTCTCGTGATCCTGTACGTCATGATCATGTCAGCTCTAATTCTACGATAAGCCAACGATGGAAGCTTAAATTTCCTCAACCTGTCCACGTAGCTCAAATACTTACAAGATCTGACCAGTTTTGTGGCTCGTCTCTGAATTCTCTCGATCTCTGCAATCAGTCCCAATCGGTACGGGCTCCAAACCTGTACAGCATACTCCAATTGAGATCGCATAAGAGACTTATAGAGACAAACAAAAGCTTCTTCAGATAGATGTTTAAAATTTCGTGCAATTATTCCCAGCAACATGCCAGCTTTCTTTGTTTTTTCAATTAGTTTTGTCTTTTTTTGTGAATAATGTTTCAATCAGGTTTGTGTTGTATTGTGAATAATGTTTCAATCAGGTTTGTGTTGTATAATGAATTATGTTTCAATTAGTTTTGTCTTTTATTGTGAATTATGTTTCAATCATGTATGTGTTATATTGTGAATTATGTTTCAATAATGTATGTGTTATATTGTGAATTATGTTTCAATCAGGTATGTGTTATATTGTGAATTATTTTTCAATCAGGTATGTGTTGTATAATAAATTATGTTTCAATTAGTTTTGTCTTTTATTGTGAATTATGTTTCAATCATATATGTGTTGTATTGTGAATTGTGTTTTAATTGGTTTTGTGTTGTATTATGAATTACGGTTTGAATTAGCAATTATCTGCTATAATTATCATATCTGAAAATGAATCATATTTAGCTTCATTAGTTTTTTGTTGTTGATCTATTAGAATATTATTGCATATTAGAAATAGATCTCTATGCACAAATCTATTTTTTTTTAAAAAGAAGTTCACGTGGTGGCTTCCATGTTTTTTATCATTCTCGTTTTCAATCTGTTTCAGCTATGACCTAATTATCTATTCAAAGTTGCTTGCAGAGTTCTGGTTTTTTTTCTCAGGATTGATTTCAGTATCTTTATTTCGGCCTATGACTTTTCCGCAAACGACAACTGATTAGTCTAAAACTTTTTTTATCTCCTGCAGAAAATTATGTACGAGTTAAAACAAAAAGGACACAACATGACGGAAGAAGAGCTGTCATCTCTAACCTCTGTAGTCCAAGCCATCGAGAGCACTTGCGGTCTCGGCAAGAAAAAAGCTTTCCTCTCGAACGGAAAATGTTTGATCGCCGTTTCGGATTACAGAAAATCCGGCAAGCCGGACGGGTTCTGAGATTGTTGTTGAGATGTTGATGTGAGATTGTTGTGTTGATCAAAGATCAAATTTGTTGATGTGAGGTTGCTGTATTGATAAAATTTGTTGATGTGAGATTGTTGTGTTGATCAAATTTGTTGGATGTGAGATTGTTGTGTTGATCAAATTTGTTGGATGTGAGGTTGTTGTGTTGATCAAATTTGTTGGATGTGAGATTGTTGTGTTGATCAAATTTGTTGGATGTGAGATTGTTGTGTTGATCAAAGATCAAATTTGTTGATGTGAGGTTGTTGTATTGATAAAATTTGTTGGATTGTTTTGTCTTCACTTCATTTCTTTGTTTGAGATGTTGATGTGTGTTTTATTGCGTTTTATCGCCAACTGTTCGTCCAATGAAATAATCTTTATTTTCAAGTTGTTTTCAACGTTTTTGATAACTTTTCCAACAGTACAATCCAGCTGCATTTCACTCAGTATGTGACAGTCTGCTGCTTTGTTAGGATGTTTTGATACCCGGGTACTTTGTTAATATGTTTTGATACCTGGGTACTTTGTTAGGATGTTTTGATGTTTTGATACCTGGGTACTTTTTTAGGATGTTTTGATACCCGGGTACTTTGTTAGGATGTTTTGATACCCGGGTACTTTGCCGTCTTTCATGAATGTTTTGACGGTTGTTGTGTTTTTTGCTCCAGAAGAGTATCAGTCTGATGATCTGTGACTTGTTGCATTGTGTCAACTTGAATTAATATTTTGAACTTGAATTTATAGCTGTAACATTAATTTCTATACATTGTTATAAGCATTAACGATTTGTTCTGAATACTTAAATTTATTAAAAACAGAAACATTAATGGGGTATTTTTTGCATTCGGTAAAGCATGCATGGTTTTATCTCTTTGTTAAATGTTAAATAAACCATAAAATGTAGTTGTTCCTTTTTCTTCGCATCTGCAGCAAGTCTTGCACTATATCTGCTCGAGTATAAATATTTTATTATATTTGAAAAGAATAGGGATGTATAATTTAAACAGGTTGTGAGAAATATACATAAGATGTACGTTCCATTGCTACATTCATGATAATCAATTTCTTGTCGTTTTCTTTTTTTAATTGCATCCGATCAATTCTTTTTGTGTTTCCGCTTATAAATCAAAAAAACATGTATGCGTTATATCTCATGGGTCGTTTATCTTCATCGGATATGATGAAAAACATGCTACCATTAGTTTTTCTATGTGTAATTTCCTTGCCTGCGTGCATGCATGTATAAAACTTAGTTGTGCTTATTTACAATGATTATAATAATTGTTGTTCACGTTGTTTTTGCTTTTAATTTAAAGCTGGATTCGTAGTTGTGGCTTCCAAATTGCAACATAGAATGCCGTGTCCACACACACACATATATATATATATATATATATATATATATATATATATATATATATATATATATATATATATATATATATATATATATATATATATATATATATATATATATATATATATATATATATAACTTTTTAGAGGTGTGTAAGCTGATGAACACATTTTCTAGTTGCGATCTCACTAAGTTTTTATACAAAACAACAAAAGCTTCAGTAGAAAGATTTTTAAAATTTCTTTTTCAAATTCCCAGCATTTTGTTAGCTTCTTTTATTTTTCTGTGCACATGTTCTTTAAAAGACAATTTTTCGTCCAACCATATGCCCAGATCCCTGACCACCGGATCCTGCTGTAGGATAAACGTTTCTCCTTCTTTGTTTTTTGCTGAATATACACAATTAACAAGTTGTTTGCCGAATTTTAGAACCTGGCATTTTTTAACATTGGTATTCATTCTCCAGTAATTGAACCACCTGAACACCTGGGTAATTGAATTCTGTAACGAGTTACAATCCGACACATTTTGTATGACATACTTTTTCTCCGCCTAAACAACACGCTAGCCACTAATATACAACAACTCTTACAACTACAGGTGAACATTCATACTACAACAAATAGCGAGCGTACACACAACACATCCCATCCACCAATAATCACATACACAACATGTCTATCTTGACATGTTTAACCCAGCCGACAATTTTATCTGACACGCCATATTTCTTTATCTTATGTAACAACAGTTTATGGGATACTATATCAAAGACCTTTTCAATGTCAGTGTAAACAACATATACTTCTTTACCATTGTTGGTTGCCTCAGTGACCATGTCGAGAAAAGTTAGTATTTGCAGAGCTGTTGCTCTTCTTGGAAGAAAACCATATTGTTTTTTTGTAAAGAACCCATTGACTTTGAAGTGGTTCAAAATTTCATCTTTTACTATCGATTCAAGTATTCTACAAACAACTGACGTCAAAGACATTGGTCTATAGTTTGACACCACCTCCTTTGATCTTTTTTTGAATATAGGCACTACAATACTCTTCTGCCATTCTGCAGGCACCTTTTCTTGTCGCAAAGACTGGTTGAATATTCTACAGAGAAAGCCAGAAACTGAAAGACAACACTCTTTGAGAACCCTCGGGTGAATTTCGTCTGGTCCCATTGATTTATTAGCTTGAAGTTTTTTTTTATTTTGTCAATCTTTTCAACACACACTGTTTTGTTGTCCATTTCAACCATTACATTGCGGTTCTTCATTCTGGAATCAACGTCACAGTCATTGTCATCTTTCTTTATGTAAACAGATGCAAAAATGTGGCAAATTCTTCTGCCTTATCAATATCTTCAATCAGTACCTGCTCTCCAACCACTAGTGTTCCCGCATTATCACTACAAGCTGTAGTTCTTTTAACATAACTCCAGAAGAGTTTGGGATTTTTGGTGTAATTGTAAGCAATCCAGTTTTGATTTTCTACTTTTAATTTACGAATTCTGTTATTAACTGAACTTCTGATTTGCTTATACATATTAAGACATTGGCCTTAACCACTTTTTTAAATATTTTTTCCAGTATGAGTGCTTTTTTCTTAAATCTTTAGGGATAACTATTTTGAATTTTGATAATAACGTAACAGACGGAATATGGAGCTCTGAATTGTCAACTATACAGTCTTGAAATATTTTCCAATTATTTTCTAGGTTGGAATCTTCTAGCTTTCCCTCTAGTTTAACTAAAATATCAGCTTTCATAGCGTCGTAATTTCCTTTGTTATAGTTTTTCTTTGATATTTTATCATTAGCATACATTTTAAAATTGAGACTAAAGGTAATTACGCAGTGGTCACTGTTTCCAATTGGTGGAAGATATGCTAAGCCATTTATTTGTTCCTCTTCTGCAATCACAAGATCTAAAATTACTTCCATTTCCTTTTGTACCCAATCTCGTCAATTTAGTAACATGTTGTAAAAAAAGTTATCTTCAACAAATTTAATAAATTTATATTCTACTTTTTCTTCACTGCTTGAAAATTTAAAAAGGTCCAATCTATTTACGGGAAGTTAAAATCTCCCACAATTAAAACTTGTCCCTTTTTCATCATAAATTTTGATTTTTAAAGTCAAACGGGTTTTCTGAGATTTAAAAAAATACACTTGAGATACTTGCCACCTGAAAACCAATAAAGTGGTAGCCATAGATGTGGTAGCACTTAATGTGTGTCGGAATTTTAGGAATTTGTAAAGAGGTGGTTTTTGAACCGACGTATTTGAACAGCGGCTTGGAGTTTATGTTAATTTAAAATCGTAATGTTTAAAAAACAAATAAAAAAAATAAATGTGAGATGAAGATCCTAAAAACATACCATGCAATAAAAAAAACAGGTACATAAAAATATTTCCACACAAAACATAATATAAAATTATATATATAAATATTAGAATAAAGATTTTAAAATGCCGGTGGTTTAGAAACATGGCATCAGTAAATGTAAACAATTTTAATTTTGCCGTAAGCAAGTATTTTTATCGCACTTCAGTTCTGCGTACCTCATTAATTATTCATTTTTTGTCGCGTGCGATTGGTTGGCGGCTCTGGAATTTCCATCCAGTTGAATCATGCTGCGAATGATCTATTTTTAACAAAAGTCGCTGTACTAGCAAGAACAATAGTAATTTGAAATGGCCGCAATGAATGGAGATGAGTTTGACGCGAATGTGAAAGCTTGTTGTTTTTGTCACAGTTCAATTGACGAAGCATGCATTTTAAAGTTGCAGGTGATAATGTTATACTTTGCTTTTGATAGGACATTTTACCAGGTGGTGTGAAATACCTCTTAGACTCAGTATTGACACGGGTAATGGGTTGGAGGTGGTAATGCATGCAGATATCAGCAACGTCGCTGAAGTTAGCAACGGTAGCCAACTTTGCCTGCATTATACATAGAAAATTCAAAGTTGTTGCATTTTAATATTTTTAATATATTTGAATAGATAATTAAAAAACAAAACGATCTGTACTAGTTTCAAATAAATGCAACAATTATTAACGAAGTTATATGATAAAAACATACCAATTAAATAGGTCGTAATATCTCTGTTTACGTTTTACTCGCTTGGCGAATAAACACAGTGGCATGATAAATTCCAAATTGCTGTATATTTTTAGATGGAAAATTCAAATTTGTGACATCTCAATAAAATTAGCATATTTAGATAGATAATTCAAAAACAAAGCAATATGTGAAAGTTTCATCAAAATGCAACAAAAATTAACAGAGTAAATCAATAAAAACTGATTGAGAATTCGGTTGCTAACTTTTCACGCATTTAACATGGAAAATTCAAAGTTGTTGCATCTCAATAAAATTAGCATATTTAGATAGATAATTCAAAAACAAAGCAATATGTGAAAGTTTCATCAAAATGCAACAAAAATTAACAGAGTAAATCAATAAAAACTGATTGAGAATTCGGTTGCTAACTTTTCACGCATTTAACATGGAAAATTCAAAGTTGTTGCATCTCAATAAAATTAGCATATTAAGATAGATAATTCAAAAACAAAGCAATATGTGAAAGTTTCATCAAA
Source organism: Erpobdella octoculata (assembly GCA_963978895.1). Lineage (NCBI taxonomy): Eukaryota > Metazoa > Annelida > Clitellata > Hirudinida > Erpobdellidae > Erpobdella > Erpobdella octoculata. The sequence continues at coordinate 29,561,297 of OZ022239.1, forward strand.
ATGCAACAAAAATTAACAGAGTAAATCAATAAAAACTGATTGAGAATTCGGTTGCTAACTTTTCACGCATTTAACATGGAAAATTCAAAGTTGTTGCATCTCAATAAAATTAGCATATTAAGATAGATAATTCAAAAACAAAACCATATGTGAAAGTTTCATCAAAATGCAACAAAAATTAACAGAGTAAATCAATAAAAACTGATTGAGAATTCGGTTGCTAACTTTTCACGCATTTAACATGGAAAATTCAAAGTTGTTGCATCTCAATAAAATTAGCATATTTAGATTGATAATTCAAAAACAAAGCAATATGTGAAAGTTTCATCAAAATGCAACAAAAATTAACAGAGTAAATCAGTAAAAACTGATTGAGAAATCGGTTGCTAACTTTTCACGCATTTAGCATGAAAAATTCAAAGTTGTTGCATCTCAATAAAATTAGCATATTTAGATTGATAATTCAAAAACAAAGCAATATGTGAAAGTTTCATCAAAATGCAACAAAAATTAACAGAGTAAATCAGTAAAAACTGATTGAGAAATCGGTTGCTAACTTTTCACGCATTTAGCATGGAAAATTCAAAGTTGTTGCATCTCAATAAAATTAGCATATTAAGATAGATAATTCAAAAACAAAACAATATGTGAAAGTTTCATCAAAATGCAACAAAAATTAACAGAGTAAATCAATAAAAACTGATTGAGAATTCTGTTGCTAACTTTTCACGCATTTAACATGGAAAATTCAAAGTTGTTGCATCTCAATAAAATTAGCATATTTAGAATGATAATTCAAAAACAAAGCAATATGTGAAAGTTTCATTAAAATGCAACAAAAATTAACAGAGTAAATCAATAAAAACTGATTGAGAAATCGGTTGCTAACTTTTCACGCATTTAACATGGAAAATTCAAAATTGTTGCATCTCAATAAAATTAGCATATTTAGATAGATAATTCAAAAACAAAGCAATATGTGAAAGTTTCATCAAAATGCAACAAAAATTAACAGAGTAAATCAATAAAAACTGATTGAGAAATCGGTTGCTAACTTTTCAAGCATTTAACATGGAAAATTCAAAGTTGTTGCATCTCAATAAAATTGTTAGCTCATTATGCATGCATTTTACATTGCCTATTCAAAGTTGTTTAATTTGAATTTTATTGCTATGTGCCTCGTCATTTCACATCCTCTGTTCTTCAGTTAAAAAACTTCATCTTCTTTTCTTTCTTTCTCTCTCTCTTTCCCTCCCTCTCCCCCTCTCTCTCTTTCTCTCTCTCTCTTTCTCTTTATCAGACTGTGATGAAAAGAAGATCCCCGAGGAATTTCTAATTAGTTGGCCAGGAAGAGATTAATGCGTCCATTAATTTGTCCACGTAGCTCCATAACTACATGGGTGGTCTGCAGTGCAACTCTTATTAAATAGTTTTTGTTAAATTATCTTTCTGATTTTTGTTTAATTTAGCAAAACGTTTTTTTACAGTAAATCTAAAGTTCTTCAATTATGGTTGTGATTATGAGAATGATGAACATGTTTGTGATGATTATGAGAATGATGAACATGTTTATGATGATAAGGAAGATATTTGTTATGATGATGATGATGATTATGGTGATGATGTTTGTTAATATGGTGATGATAAGGATGATGTAGATACTGATGTTTGTGATTTTATCATAATGGTGGTAGTGATGATGATGAAGATATTTGTAATGACGACGACGACGACGACGATGATTATTGTTATGGTTATGGTGATGATGATGTTGGTGAATATGATGATGATGACGACGACGACGATGACGACGACGACGATGATGATGATGATGATATTTTTTCCTACGTTAACTGCTTGAAAAGTTAGCATCAAACAGTTTTTACTAATTTACTCTGTTAATTTTTGTTGCATTTTAATGAAACTTTCACATATTGTTTTGTTTTTAAATTATCTATCTAAATATGCTAATTTTATTGAGATGCAACAATTTTGAATTTTCCATGTTAAATGCGTGAAAAGTTAGCAACCGAATTCTGAATCAGTTTTTATTGATTTACTCTGTTAATTCTTGTTGCATTTTAATGAAACTTTCACATATTGTTTTGTTTTTGAATTATCTATCTAAAGATGCTAACTTTATTGAGATGCAACAACTTTGAATTTTCCATGTTAAATGCGTGAAAAGTTAGCAACCGATTTCTCAATCAGTTTTTATTGATTTACTCTGTTAATTTTTGTTGCATTTTAATGAAACTTTCACATATTGTTTTGTTTTTGAATTATCTATCTAAATATGCTAACTTTATTGAGATGCAACAACTTTGAATTTTCCATGTTAAATGCGTGAAAAGTTAGCAACCGATTTCTCAATCAGTTTTTATTGATTTACTCTGTTAATTCTTGTTGCATTTTAATGAAACTTTCACATATTGTTTTGTTTTTGAATTATCTATCTAAATATGCTAACTTTATTGAGATGCAACAACTTTGAATTTTCCATGTTAAATGCGTGAAAAGTTAGCAACCGATTTCTCAATCAGTTTTTATTGATTTACTCTGTTAATTTTTGTTGCATTTTAATGAAACTTTCACATATTGTTTTGTTTTTGAATTATCTATCTAAATATGCTAACTTTATTGAGATGCAACAACTTTGAATTTTCCATCTAAAAATATACAGCAATTTGGAATTTATCATGCCACTGTGTTTATTCGCCAAGCGAGTAAAACGTAAACAGAGATATTACGACCGATTTAATCGGTATGTTTTTATCATATAACTTCGTTAATAATTGTTGCATTTATTTGAAACTAGTACAGATCGTTTTGTTTTTTAATTATCTATTCAAATATATTAAAAATATTAAAATGCAACAACTTTGAAATTTCTATATATAATGCAGGCAAAGTTGGCTACCGTTGCTAACTTCAGCGACGTATATCAGCACAGAGCAGCAAACAGTAGAATGGCTGGAAGAATATGAAAATTTGTCCTTGATCACCTTGCGAGTATCGAGAACTTTTCCTGATGTTGGACAGAAAATTCTTTTCAAGGTAAAAAAGTTGCTTTGGCAAATACGATGATTTAGGGGTTGATCTCTTAGTTAAGACTGATTTTTATTCATAATTACATTATATCTTAAACTAGTTTCTGCATTTAAAAAAATCAATTTACTGAAATGTTGCAGAAAGTCTATCACTGTCAACATAAAAGCAGATATGGAGGTAAAAAAAATACAAACTGTAAAGCAGAAGTAATGCTAACTAAGACGTTCACAATTCATTAGAATAAATGCAAATGGCAGCAAAGTGAATCAAAAATGCAGGTGAATTTTGCAATACATCAGTTAAATTAGACTTAAAGTAAACTACTGACTTTTTTTAAACTTTAACTTGTGCTGATTTTGAATTTTTAGGTCGAAGGATCCTCATATTCCAAAGAAGTTGCCAGTTATTCTATTATCATGTAAACACAACACCTTCAAAACAGACATCTCTTTAACCAACTTAAAAGTGAAGCACGCCACTTCATAAACTTTCAACATTCTTACAGACATTATTGTATTCCTGTTTATTTTTTTAACTGCTGTATAGTTTGTGTGTGTATCTATTGTTATTTGTTTAATAAATTCATATGTTTCAAATTGCAATAATTGTTCCTTATTTGTTCTCATTTTGGTATTTGTTCTCATTTTGGAGTATTACTGTATTTTTTGTTGTGTGTATAATTTAATTCACTTTGTAAACTTATATGCTTTGAATTGTCAATGTGCAATAATTTCACTTTATTGTTTTTCACATGGTAGTATCGCTGTTTTTAAGTTTTTGTGTATATTTTTATTTGTTTTATAAATTTATCTGCTTTAAATTTTTCAAGAATTTTTGTATTGTTGTTTATTTTTTTTAATTGCTGTATAGTTTTTGTGTGTTTTATAAATTAATATGTTTCAAATTGCAATAAATGTACCTTATTTTTTCTCATTTTGGAGTATTACTGTATTGTTGTGTGTATACTTTGTTTTTTCTTGCTCTAGTTTCTCAGTTTATACATGTTTTAAAACTCATTTTGGTTGATGGATAGAGGATAAATAAAAAAAATCAATGATAAAGTTTGTTCCAATGTTTTCATACAGCAATTTGCAATGTAAATATGGCTGAAATGTTGCTAGATTACTTTGTGCACTCTAAACTGCCGAGAAAAGCTACATTAGTTCTGTAAAAGATGTATTTCAACAAAACATACATATTGTAATGAAAAAGTCATTAATTGAAGCTGCAAGGGAGTGACAATTTTTGTTTTAGACAGGCTGAAGTTGCTGGGCCAAAATCTTTAAATTTATTAGCATTGAGCTTTTTTCAAAAAGTAGAGCAGTTTTGCAAATATTAATAAAATTGATAAAATTTTTATTAAATTAAATTCGATACACACAACATTTCGAGTTCCCATTAACCACCGGATAAAATGTTATCGAAAATAAACATTTCGTTTGAATAATTAGCACAGCCAGAGGCTGTGGAAATTCCAGAGCCTTCAACCAATCGCGTGCGACTAAAATGAATAATTAATGAGGTACGCAGAACTGAAGTGCGATAAAAATACTTGCTTGCCGTAAGTCAACATCAACATTGATTGTCAACATTAACATGCTGGCAATGGCAATGGGAACTGTAAGTGATTATCGGCATCCTGCTGCAGGTGAAATAAATAACTTCAATGTATTTGTTTTGTGTAAATTGATTGCTTTGTTCCGTTATCGTATAACTATTACCAAGGTCCAAGGCAGTAGGCGCCTGTTGAGTTTATAGTTTATAGTTTAGTAGTTTAGTTTAACTTTAAACTTAGACTTATATGTGTCAACAAATTAGGATTTTCTATTATAGATATTTTTATTTATTTATTGAAAAATGCCAGAAGGGCTAGTGAGCCACTAACACTAGCATGAAAAAAAAACAATAAAAAAAATCACAGACATCCTTAGTCATGGACACAAGAAACAGAAACCATCAAGAAGTGAAAACAAAAAAACCACATAGATATTACAAAATAACAGAAAATTAAAAAATAACTCTAGCTGTAGTATAAGAAAGTGTCCAAATTAACTGATTTCAATGATAATTTAAATGATGAAACACTGGAACAATTTACAACATTGGCGGGAGAGAGTTCCAAACCGCAACTATTCTGTTAGTGAAGAAATATTTTACAGCATCACATGTAAATTTATTTAATCTTAATTTATAACTATGACCCCGCATTGATATTATATTGGTAGGAGCAAATGACAATGACATAGAAGTATTAACTAAATGGCTTATTAATTTATAACTAAAAACTAAATCAGCAATTAAACAGCGTTTTTCCAGAGATTGAAGATCAAGAAATTGAAGACGATCTTTATAGGAGAGACCAGAAACCGAAGGGATAAACCTGGTGAATGTTTTCTGAACCCTTTCAATTCTATCAACTAGGTATCTACAATGAGGGTTCCAAACCTGAGATCCATATTCCAGTATAGGTCTGACGGAAGTACAAAATGCCAGTTTGAGTATTCTCCAATCTGTGGAAACGAGTGAAATTCTTAGGAGTCGCGATATTGCAGCAGCTTTATGGGTAATAATATTAACATGATCTTCGTATCTTAGACGTGAATCTACCTCAACACCAAGATCACGAATTGTTCGAACCGAATCCAATGTATGGTCGTTAATAGTGTACATGTTGGAGGATGGTGCTGTTTTTCTGTCATTGACTGTGAATACCAGACATTTTTGAGCCGCCAGTTTCAGTTGCCATCTTTCACTCCATCCAGAAACAAGATCAAGAGCATTCTGAAGACTCACACTTGAGGACCCAAAAGATGGATAAGGCATACAATATATTTTAACATCATCAGCAAACAATTTGCAAGTTATATCTGGACTTGTAAATATTTATAAATATATATATATTATATATAATATTATTTTATATAATATATATATATATATATCTTTGTTTCATTGTTCATAAAATGTTTTATTATTGTTGTTATTCATGTAGTTTATTTTGAGTAAAATAAAATCCTTTATTATCTGCCTATCAAACATTACAAATGACTAACTCAACAGGTTATGGGCCCAGGATGCGTCCAAATTTAATGTTTGATGGCGATGAAAGAAAGTACGAAATGTGAGAAATAAAATTTTTAGGGGTTATGAGGATACAGAAACTCCGCGAAGTATTTGAATGTACTACTGAACCAGATGCTGAAGAAAATGCTGATGTATTTGCAGAACTTATTCAATGCCTTGATGATAGAAGCCTTTCACTAGTCATCCGAGATGCCAGAGACAATGGTAAAAGAGCACTGGAAATCTTGTGGGAACATTATTTAGTTAAGTCAAAACCTAAAATTATATCGTTGTACACAGAATTAACTACCCTTTCGAAGTCAGAAAATGAAACTACAACAGACTACATGCTACGAGCTGAAAGAACAGCATCATTATTAAAAAGAGCTGGAGAAGTAGTAAGTGATGGTTTACTAATAGCTATGATCCTGAAAGGTCTACCAGTGACATACAAGACTTTCTGTACAGTCACAACACAGCAAAACAAAGAGCATACTTTTACAGAATTCAAAGTTGCTTTGCGAAGTTTTGAAGAAAATGAAAAGCATGCCCACCCACTTCATCATGAAGACACAGTAATGTTAAATGATGCAAAACCCTTACAGTGTTTCATATGCCGAAAATATGGACACAAATCCTTTGAATGCAAAAAGCGCAAAGAACAAAACCAAACAGTCAAAAAAAAAGTGGTGTGAAGTATGCAGAAGAACATCGCACAGTACGACAGAATGTAGAAAGAAAGAACACAGTGCAAAGTCTGTCACAGAGGACAAGCCAACCGGAGAACAATTAGATTCATTCTTATCCAAAGTATCTGAAAATCAGAACATTGATCGTGAAAGTCTTCTTGTTGATTGTGGTGCCACAACTCATATTGTCACCAACAAATCAAAGTTTGTATGTTTTGAACAAAATTTTAAACCTGATAGTCACTGCATAGAACTGGCAGATGGCTCAAGATCAACTGGAATCGTGCAAGGTCGAGGTACAGCCAAAGTCTGCATACAAAGTCTATATGGAAAACTAAGAGAAGTCAACCTAGAGGATGCATTATATGTCCCGTCATATCAACAGGATATTTTTTCTGTTCAGGCAGCAACGGAAAAGGGAGCAACTATAAATAAGTCCGCATTCTGCAGAACTTGTTGCTCAAAATGGTACTATTTTAAATATTTTGCAAATCCGGAAAGCTGTACTATCTGAACAATTTTGCTGACAGAACTAACAATAAACACAGCCTGATTGAGTGGCACTTGATCCTTGGTCATTGCAACATCAGCGACATCTTGAAACTGGAATCTGTTGTCGATGAAATGAAAATAACCGACAAGTCAGAATTTCAGTGTGAAGTTTGTATTCTTGGGAAGATGACACAGTCTGTCAACAGGCAAAGTGATGCACGTGCCAAAGAACTGTTGGAACTTGTTCATTGTGATTTAAGTGGTCCTGTTATACCTACAGCAAGAAACGGTTTCAGATACGCTGCTTGTTTTGTTGATGACCTATCTGGAGCCTGTACCGTTTATTTTCTACGTCAGAAATGTGATGTTATTCATGCTGCAGAGAAATTTTTGACTGAGTGTGCACCTATTGCAACAGTTAAACATATGAGAACTGATAATGGAACAGAATTCACAAATAAAGAATTCAAATCATTGATGCTGAAGCATCGAATCAAACATGAAAAATCTGCTCCCTATTCACCACATCAAAACGGAACTGTTGAACGAAGCTGGCGATCATTGTTTGAAATGGCGAGATGTTTGCTAATCCAATCTCAACTGCCAAAGGAACTGTGGACATATGCCGTACGTGCTGCAGCATACACACCTGCTTATCTCATATATTTCAAGAATTCTGGAGTTGTAAAGAAATAAAGATGTGTGCATTTTACAAACAGATTTGATTCAAATGAAAGCGAAGTTGTTCGCAAGTAAAAGACATCGACTACACAGAAACCTTTTCACCAACTGTTCGAGTTACATCTATACGAATGATGATGCAGTTAGCAGTACAACATAATATGATTGTTCACCAGATGGCTGTTAAAACAGCCTATCTAAATGCTCCAATTGATTGTGAATTGTACATTGAACAACCAGAAGGTTTTACTTTAAATGGCAAAACTGATAATAATCTTGTTCTGAGACTGAAAAAGTTTCTGTATGGTCTGAAACAGAGTGGCAGAAATTTGAATAATATGTTGCACGATTTTCTGATTTCTAAAAGTTTTAAACAGTCATCAGCTGATCATTGTGTCTACACTCGTCTTAATACAGATTCTAAAGTTATCATTCTCTTTTGGGTTGATGACATTATCATTGCTGCGAGTGATGAATCCGTGTTGAAATCTGTAAAACAATCTTTGACTTCAAAATTTAAAATGAAAGATCTGGGACAATTATCATGGTTTCTTGGAATGGAGTTTGAATGCTCTTCTAAAGGTGAAATGATTAAATTGAATCAGTCGAAATATGTTGAAAAGATGCTGTCGAAATTCAACACGAGTGACTGCAAACCTAGATCAACTCCATGTGATTTAAACTTGAACAAACTGAGAGATGAAGATACTGTTGAATTTGAAAATGAGCACCTGTATAGATCTGTAGTTGGAAGTTTGATCTATGCAATGTCTGCTACAAGACCTGATTTATGTTTTGTGGTGTCCTATCTATCACAGTTCATTTCAAAACCAAAGAATATTCATATGACGATGGCTAAGCATGTCCTGAGATATTTAAAGGGAACAAAGAACTATGGTCTAATTTTCAAAAAGTCTGATGGTGATATTAATTTGATGGGATATTGTGATGCTGATTGGGCAAATTTTAGAGACCGTAGTATTTCTGGATATGGTTTTATGTTGTCAAGTACTGGTCCATTAATTTCATGGAAGTCCAGAAAACAACCGACCATTGCATTGTCGACCTGTAAAGCTGAATATACGTCAATGTGTGCTGCTGTGCAAGAAGCAAAGTTTCTTTTGCAACTGTTAAAAGACATGACCGGAGGAATTTCCAACAATTCAATTACACTCAATATTGACAACCAGAGCACAATTGAATTATCAAAGAATCCTGTTTTTCATCAAAGATCGAAACATATCGATATCAAGTATCATTTCATCCGATCAGAAGTGGCAAGTGGTTTCATACAACTGAAGTACATGAGAAGAACATTGCAGACATGTTTACAAAATCGTTGTCTACTGACAAAGAATTTTCTGAGAATTTTCATTCCAGTTATTATGAATGTTCTGGAGTAAAGGTTATGACATGACATTTGACATGATATAGTTTAAGAGGGAGTGTTGAGTTTAAACTTATATGTGTCAACAAATTAGGATTTTCTATTATAGATATATATATATATATATTATATATAATATTATATATATATATATATATATATCTTTGTTTCATTGTTTATCAAATGTTTTATTATCGTTGTTATTCATGTAGTTTATTTTGAGTAAAATAAAATAATTTATTATCCGCCTATCAAACATTACAAATGGCTAACTCAACAGCGCCGTTAGCCGGGGCAATAAGCGGTAAAATTGCTAATGAGTCGGCGGTTTTTCCAAAACAATTGATTCTTCGATCAATTGATAAAGATGTACATATTTTCTAAAGGGTTAGGGGTAGGGTTAGTTTTAGTGTTTAATTTTAGGTAGACATACGGCGGGACTGCCGGCTCAGTAGCAATTTTACCGATTATTTCCACGGCTAACCGCCGGGGCAATAGCAGCGACCCCTTTGTTCTGACGTGTGTGAAGTTAGCCTCGAGGCTGGCAATGCTAATTAAAAAAAAAAAAAATTGTTTGCACTGGGGCAATGCTATACATTGTTGGATGGGGTATAAAAAATGAAATCGAATGGTATATTTGGATTGTCCTCGGTTCAACAAATAAAAAAGTTATAAGCGAAAAACGACGATTTTCCGCCGAAAATTGCATAAAATCAACATTGGCTCTTCTTTGAGAAAATCGATCTTTTTTTAAACTTCTGCACTGGGTATATCCGAGACGCTTGTTTTTAGATAATTCAATATCAAATCCAACAATATAACTTTCGCTTCTCAAAGTTAATAAATAAAAAAGTTATCGAATAAAACGTCGGACCGTATACCAAAGAAACCGAGAAAGCGAAACATAAACAGACGCTGCGATTGGACAATCGAGTCTAGCTCACTGTGGCTAATTATGCAAAATATTCAAATATGCAAAGTCGCTACTCGTTAACACGTTCAAATTTTATTTTTAAGAAACCTCTATTTAACTTAAATAATAAATATATATATATAAATATATAGTAGCCAAATTTTTTTTATCGTTTTTCTCGCTCCCGTTTCCTTCCCCGGTCGTTTTCACAATCCCGGTCGTTCTCACGATCCCGGTCGCTCTCACGATCCCGGTCGCTCTCACGATCCCGGTCGCTCTCACGATCCCGGTCGCTCTCACGATCCCGGTCGCTCTCCCGTTCCCGGTCGCTTTCCCGATTTATTGCTACGTTGCAATTAGGTCCTTTATATATATATTTATAAATATAATATACATAATTAAGGAAAAATCAATTCTGTGCCGAACCAACTACAAGGCAAAACGTTTTAACTTATTTCCTTATTTACTAAACGGTAATCATTTCTGCGTCCTAGTTCATGATAACCAGGACAGTTCTATTTATTTTTATAATCCATATGGAGAAAAACCGGAAGATAAACGATTTGTAATTAATTTTACTAAATTTGTATCTACTTTATATAAGATGAAAAAGAATGCTTTTTTTATAAATCCACGTTTAATCATTAAAAAGCCACCCGTGACTAAGTATCAAAAAGATGCCTATAATTGTGGTATTTTTGTGGGTGTTTTTATTAGAAGGCTTGATCGTGGAGAAGATCTGAGTGGTTCTTTTAATCCCGACAGTGAAAGGGAAGAGTGGCTAAAAGAAATCCTGCTGGCATCGGACAGCATGACAAATTATTGTTTGTATTGCGGGACCGGTGGGGACTGGGTGGAGTGTGAAAAATGTAGAAGGTGGGTTCACCAAAAATGCACATTTTTAATGTATTCGAAGGAAGAGTTCAAAACGAAACACTTCACTTGCATGCTATGCTTAGATTTTATTAAATAGATATTTTTTTACAAACATTTTCATTAATAAAAATTTTTAATCGTAAATATATTTTCTTAAAAATCGGGAAAGCGACCGGGATCGTGAGAGCGACCGGGATCGTGAGAGTGACCGGGATCGTGAAAACGACCGGGATCGTGAAAACGACCGGGGAAGGAAACGGGAGCGAGAAAAACAATAAAAAAAATTTGGCTACTATATATTTATATATATATATTTATTATTTAAGTTAAATGAAGGTTTCTTAAAAATAAAATTTGAACGTGTTAACGAGTAGTGACTTTGCATATTTGAATATTTTGCATAATTAGCCACAGTGAGCTAGACTCGATTGTCCAATCGCAGCGTCTGTTTATGTTTCGCTTTCTCGGTTTCTTTGGTATACGGTCCGACGTTTTATTCGATAACTTTTTTATTTATTAACTTTGAGAAGCGAAAGTTATATTGTTGGATTTGATATTGAATTATCTAAAAACAAGCGTCTCGGATATACCCAGTGCAGAAGTTTAAAAAAAGATCGATTTTCTCAAAGAAGAGCCAATGTTGATTTTATGCAATTTTCGGCGGAAAATCGTCGTTTTTCGCTTATAACTTTTTTATTTGTTGAACCGAAGACAATCCAAATATACCATTCGATTTCATTTTTTATACCCCATCCAACAATGTATAGCATAGCCCCAGTGCAAGCAATTTTTTTTTTTTTTTAATTAACATTGCCAGCCTCGAGGCTAACTTCACACGCATTTTGTTCTGTACTGACTACACTGTAGTTAGTGTAGTCCTGTGGTCGTAGTGTAGTCTGTAGTCAGTCGTTTAGTAAGTATTAGTTAGTAGTGTAGCATGTGTAAGTGTAGCAGGAAGTAACAGCTGTAGCTGTATATATGTAACAGTATACATCTTGATTACCAGGACAGACTACGACTACATAACTACTACATTACAACTTCAATTACAATCCCAATCCAATGTAGTTTGAAGTCGTGTACTCATTTGCTACACCAGTAAATTGTCAGACCTATTTTTTGAAATTAGTTTATTGTTTAAAGCCAAAACTTCCCTTCAGTTTATTAATTCAATTTGTGAACTAAGTAGAACTTTTGGTCATTTCAGTAACTGCAGAGGAAGAAGGACAATCCACTGTCAGAGTGACCGTCGTTCTGCCAGGATTGAAAAAGAAGAGATTTCAGAATAAACCAGCCAATGGAGGTGTAGATGTGCAATTTGGAATAAGGTGAATATTTAAAATTTTCAACATGCTTCTTTTTATTTTTTTTTATTGTAGCTTATGATCTTTCTTTGACACCAAGCATTTTTATAATAGACTAGCGCGGTACCCGGCGTTGCCCGGGGTTTTTCTAATGCTTGTCTCTCTCACTCAGGTTTCCTTCCCCGCTTGCCCTCCCGTTCCCAGTCGCTTTTCCTTTCCTAGTCGTTCTTTCGTTTGTTTTTCCGTTCCCGCTCATTCTGCAGTTACCGTTTACGTTTGCTCTCTCGCTCCGCTCATTTTGTGACCGATTTAGAAATTTTTACAAAAACCTCCGATTGCCTCGCAAGCTTGTGTGAAAATTACATTAAGATCAGATGAATGGTGAAGCAATGCATAAAGGACTTACATACTTACATACATAAATACTTACACACATAATCTCATATATCTTATATATAAAAATCTCGTGTCATAGTGTTTGAAATTGAACTCCTCCGAATCGGCGGAACCGATTTTTATGAAATTTTTTGTGTACATTTGGAATGTCTGAGGATAGGTCCTAGGCTATTTAGAATATTTTTTTTTTAATTATTTAAAAAAGGTATTTCGGAAAAACAATAGGTGCAGCAGACACACACACACACACACACATATATATATATATATATATATATATATATATATATATATATATATATATATATATATATATATATATATATATATATATATATATATATATATATATATATATATATAAAGGTGTGTGTGTGTGTGTTATTTTTTTCTTTGTTACAAATGTACCTAGGGTTGCCAACTTTGGAAAAGGTCATTCCGGGACATTACTTTTTTTGCATTACAAATTATAATGGTTTGTTGATATGTTTACTTATATATATATATATACTAGCTGGGTTACCCGGCTTTGCCCGGGGAATTTAAAGGTTTTTTTATCGTTTTTCTCTCTGGCTCCCGTTTCCTTAACCGCTCGTTTGCCCGGGCATCTTTGCATCTATTGAAACATTTATGCAGATACTTTTGATTTTTAATTAAAAGAAATACAACAAACACATACAGTCATTTTATTGCAAAGCTTTCTGATACACAATGTTTTTTGTTTTTCCATAAGGTGCATTAATAGTTATACTATTATACTTAAAATACATTAATAGTTATATTGATATACTCACTCACAATAAATTTTTCAATTTTCTTGTCTGTAAGCACAAAATAATATCTGTTAGACTAAAAGTAGCACAAAATAATATCTGTTAGAGGTTAGAGTGGTTAGATTGGTTAGAGTGGTTAGACTGGTAGAGCGATAATGATAGCCTGACACACAACGACCGAAACAATTTACAATTTAATATATACACAACAATAATTAACAATTAAATAATATAAAAATAGTAGCCTAAGTAAATAATATAAGAATAGTAGCCTAAGTTTTTAAATTACTTTGATTTCGAGAAACCGAGACGATAAACAGCGAATGTAAACAAAACATTGCTCTGATACAATAGCGAAAATATTTAAAAAAATTAATTTTCTAAAACATTCAAAAACATTTGAACGATATACAGTAATTAAAAAAATAATAGTATAGTATATAGTATATTATATATTACTTTTGATATATTGATATAATTGATATAAGTAAAATAATACTCACTTTTGATTTTGAGAAATCGCGACAACCAACAACGACGGAACAGAAGTCGAAAGCAACCCTAAGCTCGTTAAGCCGCGATATAATTGCATAGATAAAATATTTCTAAAAATTAATTTTCTAAAATTGCATAGATAAAATATTTCTAAAAATTAATTTTCTAAAAACATTCAAAACAATTTTTTTAAATAAATGAGATTATTTGTTAGGTGGTAAATGTTTATTATGTAAAATTTCGTGCAAATCCCTTCATTGGTTTTGGCGTTATTAATGAACATACGTTGCCTTTTATATATATAGATATATATATATATATATATATATATATATATATATATATATATATATATATATATATATATATATATATAAATCAATAATTTTAATTTGTTTCAAATGCTTTCAAACCATATTTAACGCAATTGTTCATTACATGACAATTGCAATAAGCTTGGACAATGTTTTTGTTGTGCTGAATTAATCTTTGAAAATCAGATGAATGTTTTCCAAAGTTAACAAAAGCACTGTATTATCTGCACTGTATTAAGAGACTGATTGCAATTCTAGATCAAAACTTTCAATTGTTTTTTTTTTAATTTGACAGTGATGGTTTGGCTGGTTTCATCACTATCATTATAAAAATCAAGAAGGCGATTTTTAGACCTTCTTTCCTTAAAAAGTACCTAACAGTAATAGGAAAAAGTTTTTTATTTCCTTTATTAAAAGCATCTGAACTAATACTAAAATAATTAGCTTCTTTCAATTCAGTAACAACTATTTCCTGGGCTTTAGGTCCTAGAATATTTTCTACGTAGCTTGTGGCTTTAGTGCGACCACACGATAATTTTGTGGCTATTAACGAATCTGGACACAGTTTTGCTAACAATTTGTAACAACAGTCTTGACTGGCATAACTATGGTGATGCACAATCCCGTGATAGGTTGCAAACAATTCCGACAAAATTATTTTGTTTTCATCAGTTGTATTTTTTTTCACAAAAAATGACGAAATTGCTTTATTTTCATTCTGTGATGCAAAACCTTTTTATGTTTTGTCGATTCGGAATGACTTGTCACTGCTGTTTTACTTTCATATTTAACAGAAAATGACAGGCGGCAAATAGAACAATAAGCGTGAACTCGTCAACCTTACTGAGCCAGGTTAAACCGTCTTTCGACAACCACTCTGGCCGAAATTCACATTAACGCTTTAATTTCTTTGGTGGAGTCAACGAGCTATTATTTTTAGGTGAATTTGTTATTTAGAAAAGCTAGCAGACGCCAT
>OZ022239.1:29581706-29629206 GCA_963978895.1 Erpobdella octoculata
GCCACAAAATAAGCAGAGCGAGCGTGAACGGAAAAGCCACCGAGAGCAAAAGAGCGACCGAGAAAGGGAAAGGGAGAGCAAGTGGGATCGGGAAATCTACCATGAGCGGGAGAGCGAGTGGAAACGGGAAAACAACTGGCAGCGGGAGAGCAAGCGGGGAAAGAAACGGGAGCGAGATAGAAAAAGGATAGAAGAGCATCTAAAAACCCCGGGACAACGAAGGGTACCCGGTTGTGGTAAATATTTTTTTGGGTTAAGAATGCTAGAAACAGCTCTTTAAGAGGGCTGTAGAGGGAGTACCAGGGAAAATTTCCGGGGCTCTTCATACTACTTGCAGGGCCCAAGTCTAAATGATTCTTTTTTGTAGTAATGTGAAATATGCATTAAAAAACATATCTAATTAATAATGTATGTATGTATGTATGTAGAATCGGATCTAGGGGGAGAACTGAGAGCGAAAAAATGAGCGGGAAAGCGACAGGGAACGGATAACGAGCGGGAGGGCAAGCGGGAAGGGAAATTTGTTATACTTTCCCGTTCCCGTCGCGTTCCCGGTCACTTTTCCGCTCCCTGTCGCTTTTACGCTCCCGGTCGCTTTCCCGCTCTCGGTCGTTTTCCAGCTCCCGGTCGCTTTCCCGCTCCCGGTTGCTTTCCCGCTCTCGGTCGCTTTCCCTTTCCCGCTCTATCTTTCGTGTAGCAATGCATAAAGGACATACATACATACATACGCACATACATACATACATACATACATACATATATACATACATACAAACATTCATTTATATGTATATATATATATATATATATATTCTTTTAGGCAAACTCGATTGAAAAAAGTGGCGCACTTGGCTGAATCGATTTTATTTTTAATTTTTTCCAATACTCTAAATCGGTTTAAAAATAATTTATTCCCAAACACAAACTCCATAATCTTATAGGCTAATAGATCTATTTCGGCAATTTTTTGCCATCATCAGAGCCGTTTAACTTTTTAAAATAAAATGCAGTGACTAAATGGTAAAAGATACAACTAATTGAAAGGAATTAAAATACAATTTAAATAAAATTTAAATTCATTATATACAAATGTAACAACATAAAAAATATTTAAATTAAAATAATTATAATAATAACAGTAATAACTAAATAATTAAGATCAGTTAGTAAAGCCTTTAGCAACGGAATTACAGTCAACTTCAAGGACGTGACTGGAAGAAGAATCACATACATTATCTATAACCTTTGAAACACAAACGTCTGGTACAAAACATTCATTCAACGAAGAAATATCTGAAGAAACATTGGCACTATTAACATGCATATTTTTAACAGAAGTTGTAAATGAGTTAAAACATTTATTATTATTATTATTATTAGTTTTATTACTATTTAGAGAACCAAAAAGTTTAAGAGTTAAATCAAAAGAATACCATTGTTTATTAATTAAAGGCTTACATTTATTAATAGCTAAAGCTTCTTTTAATTTTAACTTAATGGGTTGATTTTCTTTCATTAGTATACTGGTGTTATCAATTAGAAATTTATGTGATGGTTTGATTGAATGTTGTGTTGACATATGTTGGTATATGGCACCACTTTGACAATGCATAGTCAATCTACGAGACAGAGTAGTTCTAGTATGACCAATGTAATTTTCCACCTGACCATGTGGAAACGGACACGAAAATTGGTACACTAGGTTGGTTTGTGCTACAAGGCTAGAAACATTATTTATACTATTTTTAATTAAAAGATTATGAGTTTTCCCATTATTATAATAGATGTGTAACTTAAGTGTATTATCTTTATTTACAACCTTAATATTATCATACACAATGTTTTTCAACACTTTTTCATCTATTTTATAATTATTAGACATCTGATTAGCATAATATAATGGAATTATACAAGAATTTGATGAGTTATTGGTATTAGGTTTTGAAACATGTTTTTTATCAGTAATACGTGACATAAATTTATTTATAGTTGCATCAACAATAGAATTAGAATAATTATTATTTATCAAAAGTTGTTTCACTTGTAGAATTTCATTGTGAAATTCAGACCATGTTTCTGAAAATTTATAGGCCCTATTTATATAATTATTAATAACATTTAGTTTATATCTTTCAGGGCAATCGCTATTATAATTAAGACAATTGCCTGTGTTTGTGGGTTTAGTATAGACCTGGCAAGATAGTTTTGATACATTTCGAGTAACTAAAGTATCCAAAAAAGGATATCTTTTACCATTTAGTCACTGCATTTTATTTTAAAAAGTTAAACGGCTCTGATGATGGCAAAAAATTGCCGAAATAGATCTATTAGCCTATAAGATTATGGAGTTTGTGTTTGGGAATAAATTATTTTTAAACCGATTTAGAGTATTGGAAAAAATTAAAAATAAAATCGATTCAGCCAAGTGCGCCACTTTTTTCAATCGAGTTTGCCTAAAAGAACATATAGCGCCGAAGTATTCAAAAAATATATATATATATATATATATATATATATATATATATATATAGATGACTATTTTTAATATCATTCTATGTTTATGTTTTGGTTTAGTCTGTTTGATAAACTTATTTTGTCAAATTTGTTATATAGAATTGGAATGATTATTTTAGTGTTTCGATATCCGTAATTGACCGTAATAGTAGCTCATCTAAGATATATCTTTATAATCTCGATTATACTCTTGGTTGTATGTGGGTATGTATGTGTCACCTGTAGTGTGCACGTTGTCTGCAGCTGGAATTTGTAACTTTCTCAGTTTCTTTCTTGCCAACCGGATTCGCCATCGCCTATAAATAAACCCGCTGGGTTTTCTTCACTTTCTTAATTCTTGCATACGGGTACTGTCTTGCGTTTGTCATCATTTAGAGTATAAACAAAACAAACTAAACAAATGAAACTTATTTCAAGTTTAAAAAAATTTTGAAATTTTTTAATATTTACATTTTTTTACCAATGCTTTTATTAACTCGTCGGCTCTGTTTCTCTGTCTGTCTGTTTCTCTGTCTGTCTGTTTCTCTGTCTGTTTCAAATCTTGCAATCAATTTTTGAGTCACTTCCTGATGATAGATTTGTTTCAAATTTTGCATACATGCTCAAGATAGAAGACAATGCAATATTCAATTATTAGTTTTACAATAAGTCAATTAATTTAGTTAATTTTCTTGAGGATTTTATCGAGGGGTTTCTTGAGGGTTTTCTTGAGGGTTTTCTTGAGGGTTTTCTTGACCACAAAACGCTAACCGACTGGCAGACTATTTTACCAAGTTAACACGAACCACACTCACTGACCGCGATTCTCAAGCGTGTACGAAATTTTCATGAAAATAGTTGAGATATTTAAATTCGATGCTTTTTGATGATATTTGTATTATTATTACCAATGCTTTTATTAACTCGTCGTCTCTGTTTCTCTGTCTGTCTGTCTGTTTCTCTGTCTGTCTGTTTGTTTCTCTGTCTGTTTCAAATCTTGCAATCAATTTTTGAGTCACTTCCTGATGATAGATTTTTTCAAATTTTGCATACATGCTCAAAATAGAAGACAATGCAATATTCAATTATTAGTTTTACAATAAGTCAATTAATTTAGATAATTTTAATTAATTTCGATATTTCGATATAATTAAGATATTTCGACTTTAACATAAAATAAAAGAGTAATATAAGAAAAATTTGATTGCAAAATTTGTGTTTTAATTACATATAAGAGCATTGGTTTTAAAAATTCGTTTTTAATTTACTTGTTTTCAATGAATTTCTTTAATGTAGTTATTAATATTGTCTGTCGCGTATAATTCATCATTCTATGTTATCTCGTTTTATTCGACACAAAATTTCCACAGTTGACATTTCAGTTATTGGTCGAGGTGTCTCGTGTCGTATCGTTTTATTCTAGACAAATTTCAGAAATCGTATCGTTTCAAAAAAAATAACGAGACGCAGAATCTTAATATATATATATATATATATATATGTGTGTGTGTAGAAAAACAGAAATTTGTGTAAAACAGTTTATTTGATAATATTATAACAATGCTAATAGAAAAAAAAATCCAGCAGCATGTCACCATCTCAATAATCTAATGATGTCTTTCAAATGATTCATTGTTATTGCTAAGGTTTCTTAGATTTTCAAAAACTTCTGAAAGTGGCAATAGATTGTTATCATAATATTGGTGAGGATATTGCAAAGGATAAAAATGTTGAACAGAAGAGTTGGCAAATTGGTGCTGAACATTTTGCAAAAACGAGTGGACAACATCTGCATGAAATAATTGCAATGGATTATTTGTTGCTGGTAATATGTTATGTGGCCTGCCATCAGGCTCAGAATTACCTGTTTCATAAAACTCATCATCAGACTCAGAATTACCTATATATTCACCATCAGGATCAGAATAACCTATATATTCATCATCATTCTCAGAATTACCTGTTTCATGTATTTCATCAGCAATGGAATGATTCCTTCCAGAAAATTCATTGTCATTGTTAGAGTAGCTTACATTTCTATTGGATTCATCATTGTCAAGTAATTCGTCTCCAATGTTACCAGACTCTAAACCATTCAAATTTCTAGAGTTGCTTGAATTTTCTTCTGATTCTGTGCTAGGACGATGATGCAATATATTGTTGTTGTAATTTGCTTCAGTATAAGCTGGTACATGTTGGAATAAGAGGTTCTCAAAAAATGAAGGAGAGTATTGCAAATGGGAGAAGTTTCTGGGAAAATTTAGTGGGAGAAAATGTTGAAATAGATTGTTGTTATAATGTTGCTGAACATGTGGATTATTTGACTGTTGTGTCTGTGCCATGGCATCATAATTGTTATCATCATCGTAATCATCATCATCATCATAATCATCATAATTATTATCATTATCATCATCATGATTCAAATGAATATTTTCTTCGGGTATTGTATTTCTAATCGTTGGTCTGACAACGCAAACAGGACGAGCCTTTTGAGTTTTGAACTCATTTATATTCAGCTGTTGGCCTTCACGATTTCTTTCAAAAGATTGACTTTGAATATGGGGGAAGTTTCTGGTGATGTTTCTATCCATTTTTTAAAAATTGTATTTCTATAACTTTGAACTGGTCTTCAGAAAAGAAATTTTATCTTTAACAAATTTAAATACTTAGGTATGTTGAACACAATTAAATAGGAAAAAGGTTATTTTTAAACAATAATATAAATATTCAAGCTATATATATATATACCTTCGTATGTATATATATATATATATATATATATATATATATATATATATATATATATATATATATATATATATATATATATATATATATATATATATATATATATATATATATATATATATATATATACTAGCGGGGTTACCCGGCGTTGCCCGGGGTTTTTAGAGGTTTTTCTAATGTTTGTCCCTCTCGCTCCCGTTTCCTTCTCCACTTTCCCGTTTTCGTCGCGTTCCCGGTCGCTTTTCCGCTCTCGGTCGTTTTCCAGCTCCCGGTCGCTTTTCCGCTCTCGGTCGTTTTCCAGCTCCCGGTCGCTTTCCCGCTCAGAAGTTTTGTTATCGATTTTCTCTCTTGTTCGCGTTTCCTTCCAAGCTTGCTCTCCCGATTCCAGTCGCTTTCCGCGTTCCCGGTCGCTTTCCGCGTTCCCGGTCGCTTTCCCGTTCCCGGTCGCTTTCCCGTTCCCGGTCGCTTTCCCGTTCCCGGTCGCTTTCCCGTTCCCGGTCCCTTTCCCGTTCCCGGTCGCTTTTCCGTTCCCGCTCACGCTTGCTCTCCCGTTCCCGGTCATGCTTGCTCTCCCATTCCCAGTCACGTTGCTCTCCCGTCCCCGTTCACGCTCATTTTCTCTTTTCCATTCTTTCATAACTTTTGTTAGCCTATAAAACGTAAACTAGATTTGCTAAGACTATATATATATATATATGAATGTTTGTGGTTTAGTTTGTCTATTATAGAAACGGGAAAGCGACCCGGAACGGACAGCGAGTGGGAGCGGGAATGCGACACGGAACGGACAGCGAGCGGGAGCGGGAATGCGACCGGCAGCGGGAAAACGACCGAAAACGGGAAAGCAAACAGGAGTGGGAAAGCAGGTGGGAAAGGAAACGGAAGAGAAAGAGACAAACATTAGAAAAACCTCTAAAAAACCCGGGCAACGCCGGGTATCTCCGCTAGTACATACATAAACACAGACACACATACATGCACATACACATACATACATACACACATACATACGCACATACATATATATATAGTTCCCGCTCGCTCACCCGCTCCGCTCCGCTCATTTTGTGACGGATTTCAAAAATTTTTTCTCTATATTTGATTCCTCTTGATTCTCAAGGTTGTGTGAAAATTTCATTACGATCGGATGAATGGTGTAGCAATGCATAAACGTCATTAACATATATAGATACAAACATTCATTTATATATATATACTAGCGGGGTTACCCGGCGTTGCCCGGGGTTTTTAGAGGTTTTTCTAATGTTTGTCTCTCTCGCTCCCGTTCCCTTCTCCACTTTCCCGTTTTCGTAGCGTTCCCGGTCGCATTTCCGCTCTCGGTCGTTTTCCAGCTCCCGGTCGCTTTCCCGCTCAGAAGTTCTGTTATCGATTTTCTCTCTTGCTCGCGTTTCCTTCCAAGCTTGCTCTCCCGATTCCAGTCGCTTTCCGCGTTCCCGGTCGCTTTCCGCGTTCCCGGTCGCTTTCCGCGTTCCCGGTCGCTTTCCGCGTTCCCGGTCGCTTTCCCGTTCCCGGTCGCTTTCCCGTTCCCGGTCGCTTTCCCGTTCCCGGTCGCTTTCCCGTTCTCGGTCGCTTTCCCGTTCCCGGTCGCTTTCCCGTTCCCGGTCGCTTTCCCGTTTCCGGTCGCTTTCCCGTTCCCGCTCACGCTTGCTCTCCCGTTCCCGGTCATGCTTGCTCTCCCATTCCCGGTCACGGTAGCTCTCCCGTTCCCGTTTCCGTTCCCGCTCATTTTCTCTTTTACATTCTTTCATAACTTCTGTTAGCCTATAAAACGCAAAATAGATTTGCTAAGACTATATATATATATATATATATATGAATGTTTGTGGGTTAGTTTGTCTATTATAGAAACGGGAAAGCACCCGGAACGGACAGCGAGCGGGAACAGAAAAGCAAGCGTGAGCGGGAATGGGAGAGCAAACGTGAGCGGGAACGGGGCAGCGACCGGGACGGGAAAACGACCGGGAGCGGGAAAGCGACCGGGAGCGGGAAAGCGACCGGCAGTGGGAAAACGACCGAAAACGGAAAAGCTAACAGGAGTGGGAAAGCAGGTGGGAAAGGAAACGGGAGAGAAAGAGACAAACATTAGAAAAACCTCAAAAAACCTGGGCAACGCCGGGTATCTCCGCTAGTACATACATAAACACACACACAGACACACATACATGCACATACACATACATACATACACACATACATACGCACATACATATATATATATAGTTCCCGCTCGCTCACCCGCTCCGCTCCGCTCATTTTGTGACAATTTCATTACGATCGGATGAATGGTGTAGCAATGCATAAAGGACATTAACATAAATACAAACATTCATTTTTATATATATAGATATATATATATATATATATATATATATATATATATATATATATATATATATATATATATATATATATATATACTAGCGGACCCGGCGAACTTTGTTTCACCTTAAAGAGTGTATTTTTTAAGCAATAAAGAACAACAATAACAAATATATATATATATATATATATATATATATATATATATATATAAGTTTAAAAGAAAACAAAAATTAAAAAAAACGTTCACTTTAATAGTTTATTAGAAAAACATTGGTTGAACTCGGGTCGATTCTCTTTAATCCAGCACTTTATGATACACTATGTTTTTTGTATTATTATCGGGCGAAAAAACAAATAAATCTGATGGTCTGCCGACACGTGAACACGCCACATACAATTGACCATGAGAAAAACATGCATTATCCAAGTTCAAACCACAAACACTCAAAGATTGGCCTTGTGATTTGTTAATCGTCATAGCAAATGCTAGGCGAATCGGAAATTGAATTCTTTTAAAACCGCACTGCCTTGCTTCCGACGTTGAAATTTCTTTGATGAAGCGCTCCAAGTGTAATAACGTGGCATCTCCGAATAAAGCAACGTTTGTGCAAATGGATCGCTTTGGCAAATCGCAAAAACACTCGTTAATGTTGTTGCTGGAGGTGTTTCAGCACGCTGAATAATATTCGACGCGTTAAAATAAACTCTCCAGATGCACAGCCAAATGGACAACAGTGGGATGTCGTTCGTGAAAAGAGAATATACGCCAAATTGCTTCATTGCAGTTCACATATCTACCAATTTGATAGCGTCTAAGCTCGTCATTATCTGAGCTTTGAATGCCAAAAACTGCCATATCGCTGCCTTTTGTTACATATTTGCAGGTGTACTTAATTGACTTTACAGAATTGCAATACTCAACATTGCAATGTGTCTTGAATGTTTTGGAATGAAGTGGCGAATATGGAACAATCCAACTGTTGTCAACCACGAAATCGTTTCCTTTCACTTTCTTTCTGACAGTTCGACTGTTATCATCCGGTGATCGACGTCGATATAATGGATAGCCATCAGTGCCAGTGATGGTCTCTGTCGTAAATTTTCGTGGATAACGTTTGGAACACTTGCCGTCGACCATGCACGGTGATTGAGGGTTGATGGCGACACACGGTCCATGAATCATATTCATAACTACAACATCATGTAGGTCTGGATCGATTTCTGGATCAGCAATCTCGGCATTTATGATATCATCTATTTGGGCTGGTCTAATTTTTTCAACTAACCAAATGAGAATGTGTGCATGAGGCAAGTCTCGTTTTTGCCATTCGATTGAATTGATTGAATACATCCAGCATCGAGTATCACCAAAAACGTGTTGCTTTACAATGTAGTTCATCAGCGACCGAATTTTTTGTTTGAAGACACGTGCGGTGATGTCGTGCCGATCACTTGATGTTTGTCCGTAAAGCAGCATTTGAACAATTTCAATCCACTTTGGATTACAGGTGAAGGTAACGAATAGATCTGGCCGACCGTAATGACGAACATATGTCATTGCATCCTGCGCATATTCATGCATATGACGCGGACTACCTATATAAGTAGCCGGTAGAATAGTTAATCGACCAATGTTGCTGCATCTCCTTCGGTGCTCTTGTCTTCGAGAAGCACGAAGCCGGGCCATACTAACGCGGCGCCTTTCTCGCGCTAATTCCAGTTCTTCCGCGGTGGATTGGTTAACATTGTTCCGATGCCTATTTGCCTGCGGCTATTTTGGGAAAGATTAGATCTTCTGGGTCGCGGCATTGTTATTAATAATGTTTTTGTTAAAAGTAATAAAACTTTAAAACTCGCAAATTAATTCCAACGAACGAAAATATAATATTGACATAACAGCATTGACACTTTGTTAATGCCAAATGGAAAACGGAAAATGCGAAACTAAAAATCATATATCTATGCTAAAAATATCTTTTATATTTTTATGGCCCATAAACAATTATTTTATTTTATATTTTAATTGAAAAAGCAATTTACTTAATTTTTTCTGTGAGATTTTTAATTGTAAACAATGAAATAGTCAGAACATGCGCTCTACCCCATTTGCGCATAAATGTCATGTCGCGGAAAATTAAACATCTGTATATCTCGATAACACAAACCCCAAATTGAAAAATTATTTTATCCGTAAGACCCAATAGAGGGTGCTCTACAACTTTGCCATTTGAAGATTTTTTCTAGGACGCACTGTTAAGGCTGTATAGCTACCGAGGTACATACTGCGGTCTCCATGGGACACTCCATGATTCTATGTCAAATTTTTTTTAGTTATTCTGTTAAAAGAAGCTGAGAGAAATCCAATAAATCAAAAATCTCTAAAATCGGTTCAGCCGTTCTTGAGTTATAAGTGTCGTAACACAAACCCGACTTCCTTTTATATATATATATATATATATATATATATATATATATATATATATATATATATATATATATATATATATATATATATATATATATATATATATATATATACAAACGAAGGTTGTCCGATAAGTACTTAGCCTACAAAAGAAAAAACAAAAATTTTGGAAAAGTGACGATTTATTTTTCAACTTAATCTCCTTTTAGCTCTATACACTTTACCCAGCGATGTTCCAACTTCTTTAACCCGTCTGAAAAATACATTTTCTCAAGGTCATCAAAATAGGCCTCTGTGGCGGCGATGAGTTCCTCATTTGATTGAAATTTCTGCCCGGCGAGTGACTTTTTAAGTTTGGAAACAAAAAGAAGTCGCACGGGGCCAAATCTGGAGAATATGGTGGATGGGCAGCAGTTCGTAGCCCAATCTACTAATTTGGCCTTGGCGAGGGCGGAGGTGTGAGCCGGTGCGTTGTCATGGTGAAAAAGCACTTTTTTCTTCGCCAAATGGGGTCTTTTTTTTCACTTCGACGTCGAATAGTAGAGCCCTGTGATTGTTTTCCCCTTCTCCAGGTAGTCGATGAAGATCACACCTTTCGAATCCCAGAAAACGGTGGCCATCAACTTTCCGGCCGATGGGACCGTCTTGGCCTTCTTCGGAGCACGTTCGCCGGGTGTGTGTTGACTGTTCTTTGGTCTCTGGTGTGTACCAGTGGATCCAGGTTTCGTCGACGGTCACGAAACGACGCAGAAACTCTTTTGGATTGCGCTTAAACAGCGTCAAACACTGCTCGAAGTGGTTTCACGGTTTTTCTTGTTGTCCGGAGTGAGCAAACGCGGCACCCATCGCGCAGTCAGCTTTCTCATGCCCAAAATTTCGTGTAAGATATAACCCACACGGTCTTTTGATATGCCTACTGTCTCAGCTATCTCACACATCTTCAATCGGCGGTCTGCCAATACGAGATCGTGGATTTTTGTGACGTTTTTGGGGTACCTGGGCGTGGGTCATCAAAAACCGATGTGCGACCACGTTGAAACTCGTTAAACCAATTTTTGACGGTGGCTATCGAAGGAGAAGAGTCACCGTGCACAACATCCAAGCGTTCTTTAATTTTGCTGCGCGATTTACTTCCAAAAACAAGAATCGAATTACTGACCGATATTGCTCTTTCTCCATTTTTTAAAAATCCGCAGACGCCCATTTCCACGCCCGATAAAAAAAACCACGAGTTCGATTTGGCTGAAATTTAGACAGTAGCCGTCTACGAGAATGTACTGCGCAATAATAAATTTTTCTTGCGATTATTGCGCTATCTGGCGTTGAGGCTAAGTACTTGTCGGACCACCCTCGTATATATATATATATAATCTATATATATAAAAGAACATGTCCTGACTGACTGACTGACTGACAGATGACTGACTGATAATCAACGCCGAGCTCAAACGCCTCATCCTAGGAACGTGAAATTTGGAATTATATTACTTTTATAGCGTAAACATCCGCTAAGAAAGGATTTTTGAAAATGTTGCTCCTGAGGGGAAAAAACTGGAAAACAAACTTTTTTCTAAAAAATTTTTCTAAAAATTTGTTCTGAAATTTGGTATATAGATTCTTTTTGAAAAATAAAAAGATACGTGTTTCACCATTTTTTGAAAATTCGGTTTCCCGGACCTCAAATGTGGGTTGGAAAATTGGGTTATTTGGTTTTTAAAGTAGCTTCTACTCAAAAACTGTTACTGCTACAGGAGTAAAAATTAGTATTTAGTTTCTACTCCAAAAATAATGAAACACGTGTTTTAGCATTTTTTGAAAATTTGGTTTCCAGGACTTCAAATGTGGGGTGGAAAATAGGGCTAATTGTCTTTTATAGTAACTGCTACTCAAAAACAGTAAATACCACAGATGTAAAAATTATTATTTAGTTTCTTTTCTAAAAATAAAGATATACGTGATTCACCATTTTTTACAAATTTGGTTTCCCGGACCTCAAATGTGGGTTGGAAAATTGGGTTATTTGGTTTTTAAAGTAGCTTCTACTCAAAAACTGTTGATGTTACAAAAGTAAAAATTAGTATTTAGTTTCTACTCTAAAAATAATGATATACGGGTTTCACAATTTATTGAAAATTTGGTTTCCAGGACTTCAAATGTGGGGTGGAAAATAGGGTTATTTGGTTTTTAAAGTAACTGCTACTCAACAACTGTTAATGCTACAGAAGTAAAAATTAGTATTTAGTTTCTACTCCAAAAATAATGAAATACGTGTTTTAGCATTTTTTGAAAATTTGGTTTCCAGGACCTCAAATGTGGGGTGGAAATAAGGGTTATTTGATTTCAAAATAACTGCTACTCACAAACTGTAAGTGCTACAAATGTAAAAATTAGTATTTTGAAGTTTTGTGCCGGTTAAAAGTAGCTAAGTCCAGTTTATCATCGGCCGGGCCAAGCCGTTATTTTAGAGTCTTCACACGGGCCAGGCCAAACCTTAAATCAAAGTGGGACGGGCCGAGGCTTTTTACTAAGTATATAGATATTTTAGTGATTTTAGGGTCTTCAGTTTGGCCGGGCCAAACCTGAGGTCAAGGTGGGACGGGCCGAAGTTTTTCATCAAGTAAATAGAACTTCTAGGCCTGTAAAAATGGGCCGGGCCTAATTCAGACGGGCTGTGCCGGGCCAGGAGTTTGGGTTTTTAAAACGGGCTGGGCTTATTTGTCGACGGGCCGAGCCGAGACCTAAAAAAAATGATCTCTACTATGGATGCACGGTTCAAACTCTCTAATTTCATTTTTGGTTTTCGAGATATACATTGTTTTAGAAAAAAGTTTGTTTTCCAGTTTTTTCCCCTCAAGAGCAAAATTTTCAAAAATCCTTTCTTAGCGGATGTTTACGCTATAAAAGTAATATAAGTTCCAAATTTCACGTTCCTAGGATGAGGCGTTTGAGCTCGGCGTTGATTATCAGTCAGTCATCTGTCAGTCAGTCAGTCAGTCAGTCAGTCAGTCAGGACATGTTCTTTTATATATATAGATGTATGTATGTATGTATGTATGTATGTATGTATGTATGTATGTATGTATGTATGTATGTAAGTATGTATGTATGTATGTAAAAATGAGCGGGAAAGCGACAGGGAACGGATAACGAGGAGGAGCGCAAGCGGGAAGGAAACGGGAGCGAAAAAGAAACGCATTAGGTAAACCTCTAAAAACCCCGGGCAACGCCGGGTGCCGCCGCTAGTGTATATATATATATATATATAAATGTATGTATGTATGTATGTATGTCCTTTATGCATTACTACACCATTCATCCGATCGTAATGAAATTTTCACACAAACTTGAGAGTCAAGGGGAATCAAATATAGAGAAAAAAAATTGAAAGCCGCCACAATATATATATATATATATATATATATATATATATATATATATATATATATATATATATATATATATATATATATATATATATATATATATATATATATATATATATAGATAAGATTATGTCTGAGTATAATGGCTACACCGGCTACGCCATTCATCCGATTGTAATGACATTTTTATACACAAGCAATGGGAGACAATTATAGCGAAAAAAATTTAAATCGGACACAAAATGGGCGGAGTGGAGCAGGAGAGCGAGCGGAAACGGGAATTAGAAAATAAGGGAAAAAGAAGCAACTGAGAGCAAAAAAGCGAGCGGGAAAAGTAAAGCGACCAAAAACGGGAAAGCGAACGGGAGCGGGAAAGCGAACGAGAGCGAGAAAACGGCCGGGAACGGGAAAGCGACCGGGATCAGAAAAGCAACCGGGAGCGGGAAAGCGACCGGAAGCGGGTAAGCGAACGTGGGCGGGAGAGCAAGTGGGAACGTGAGAGCAAGCGGGGGAGGAAACGGGAGCGAGATAAAAACGATAGAAAAACCTCTAAAAACCCCATGCAACGCGGGTACCCCTCTAGTATATATATATACTAGCGGGAGCACCCGGCGTTGCCCGGGGTTTTTAGAGGTTTTTCTAATGTTTGTCTCTCTCGCTCCCGTTTCCTTCTCCGCTTTCCCGTTCCCGTCGCGTTCCCGGTCGCTTTTCCGCTCCCGGTTTTTTTCCCGCTCGCTTTCCCGCTCTCGGTCGTTTTCCAGCTCCCGGTTGCTTTCCCGTTCTCGGTCGCTTTCCCTTTCCGGCTCTATCTTTCGCTCTCAGCTGGCTTCCCGTTTTCGCCCATTTATGTATGTATATGTATGTGTATATATGTATGTATATAGTTCCCGCTCGGAGCGGGTGATCGAGCGGGAACTATATATATATATGTATGTGCGTATGTATGTAGCAATGCATAAAGGACATACATACATACATACATACATACATACATACATACATACATACATACATACATACATACATACATACATACATAGTAACATACATACATACATACATACATACATACATACATACATACATACATACATACATACATACATACATACATACATTCATACATACATACATACATACATACATATATACATACAAACATTCATTTATATATTTATACTAGCGGACCCGGCGAACTTTGTTTCACCTTAAAGAGTGTATTTTTTAAGCAATAAAGAACAACAATAACAAATAATAGTTTATTAGAAAAACATTGGTTGAACTCGGGTCGATTCTCTTTAATCTAGCACTTTATGATACGCTATGTTTTTTGTTTTATTATCGGGCGAAAAAACAAATAAATCTGATGGTCTGCCGACACGTGAACACGCCACATACAATTGACCATGAGAAAAACATGCATTATACAAGTTCAGACCACAAACACTCAAAGATTGGCCTTGTGATTTGTTAATCGTCATAGCAAATGCTAGGCGAATCGGAAATTGAATTCTTTTAAAACCGCACTGCCTTGCTTCCGACGTTGAAATTTCTTTGATGAAGCGTTCCAAGTGTAATAAGGTGGCATCTCCGAGTAAAGCAACGCTTGTGCAAATGGATCGCTTTGGCAAATCGCAAAAAAACTCGTTAATGTTGTTGCTGGAGGTGTTTCAGCACGTTGAATATTATTCGACGCGTTAAAATAAACTCGTTGACCATTCTCCAGATGCACAGCCAAATGGACAACAGTGGGATGACGTTTGTGAATAGAGAATGAGAATATACGCCAAATTGCCTCGTTGCAGTTCACATATCTACCAATTTGATAGCGTCTAATCTCGTCATTATCTGAGCTTTGAATGCCAAAAACTACCATATCGCTGCTTTTCGTTACATATTTGCAGATGTACTTAATTGACTTTACAGAATTGCAATACTCAACATTGCAATGTGTCTTGAATGTTTTGGAAAGAAGTGGCGAATATGGAACAATCCAACTGTTGTCAACCACGAAATCGTTTCCTTTCACTTTCTTTATGACAGTTTGACCGTTATCATCGGGTGATCGACGTCGATATAATGGATAGCCATCAGTGCCAGTGATGGTCTCTGTCGTAAATTTTCGTGGATAACGTTTGGAACACTTGCCGTCGACCATGCACGGTGATTGGGGGTTGATGGCGCCACACGGTCCATGAATCATATTCATAACTACAACATCATGTAGGTCTGGATCGATTTCGGGATCAGCAATCTCGGCATTTATGATATCATCTATTTGGTCAGGTCTAATTTTTTTTAACTAACCAAATGAGAATGTGTGCATGAGGCAAGCCTCGTTTTTGCCATTCGATTGAATACATCCAGCATCGAGTATCACCAAAAACGTGTTGCTTTACAATGTAGTTCATCAGCGACCGAATTTTTCGTTTGAAGACACGTGCGGTGATGTCGTGCCGATCACTTGATGTTTGTCCGGGAAGCAGCAATTGAACAATTTCAATCCACTTTGGATTACAGGTGAAGGTAATGAATAGATCTGGCCGACCGTAATGACGAACATATGTTATTGCATCCTGCGCATATTCATGCATATGACGCGGACTACCTATATAAGTAGCCGGTAGAATAGTTAATCGACCAATGTTGCTGCATCTCCTTCGGTGCTCTTGTCTTCGAGAAGCACGAAGCCGGGCCATACTAACGCGGCGCCTTTCTCGCGCTAATTCCAGTTCTTCCGCGGTGGATTGGTTAACATTGTTCCGATGCCTAATTGCCTGACGGCTATTTTGGGAAAGATTAGATCTTCTGGGTCGCGGCATTGTTATTAATAATGTTTTTGTTAAAAGTAATAAAACTTTAAAACTCGCAAATTAATTCCAACGAACGAAAATATAATATTGACAGAACAGCATTGACACTTTGTTAATGCCAAATGGAAAACGGAAAATGCGAAACTAAAAATCATATATCTATGCTAAAAATATCTTTTATATTTTTATGGCCCATAAACAATTATTTTATTTTATATTTTAATTGAAAAAGATATTTACTTAATTTTTTCTGTGAGATTTTCAATTGTAAACAATGAAATAGTCAGAAAATTTAATAACATGCGCTCTACTCCATTTGCGCATAAATGTCATGTTGCGGAAAATTAAACATCTGTATATCTCGATAACTCAAACTCCAAATTGAAAATTTGTTTTGTCCGTAAGACCAAATAGAGGGTGCTCTACAACTTTGCCATTTGAAGTTTTTTTCTAGGACGCACTGTTAAGGCTGTATAGCTACCGGGGTACATACTGCGGTCCCCATGGGCCACTCCATGATTCAATGTCAAATATTTTTAGTTATTCTGTTATTAAGAGCTGAGAGAAATCCAATAAATCAAAAATCTCAAAAATCTACGGAGGGCCACATTGAAAACTTTTTTGTTATCGCGGGCCGCATATATATTTTCTCTATTTTAATAAAAATTTACAAGTTTGAAAGTCTCATGTATTTCTCGTTTTATTTCACATTTAGAATATGAACTGAAACAAAAAAGTGAACAAAAATAAGATTTTATTATTAATAATCATTTCAAGAAAAGTTTATTGTTACTATCATAGTAATTATGAAGAACAAGGAATTGAATTTGCATACAATCTGACCAGAATACAATTATAATCAATGAGAAGTATGTAACTGTTCACAGAAGTACTTATCAGTCCAATCTTAATTAAAAACACGACATTCGTCCTCAATTTTTCTTTTCTTGGCAGCACTCATGGTTAAATCAACGCTTATTCTATTCACTTTTAAATAACAATGTTTAAAACCTTTCAAAATGTAAACAAAACTAACTTTTGGTTAAGCGCGAACACAGTTGCGAATAGGGATGTTGTGAGTTTTATGTAAAAACAACCAACAAAAAAAAACGTTAATATAATTTATTTAAATCGAAGCCGATAATCTAAATAACAATTTCAAAAATTTAGCGAAAATTCTAAACGGGCCGCATAAAATACTTTGGCGGGCCGCATGCGGCCCGCGGGCCGTAGTTTGCCCACCTCTGTATTAGGGTGTCCCAAAAATATGAAGTTTTAAAATATTGATGTCTCACCCCATTAAATATGTCTGTATGGTAACAGTAGTTTACCTGCCAAATTTTAGCCCATTTGGACAATGTTTAGAGGTCCCCAAGAGGTCGGAAGTTTCCGATTTTGGTGTTTGATCGTTTGCGACCAACTTTGATACAGTGTTATATGATATGATTATAAATGTTTTATGATTTGTTTATACAAATGAAACAAAATATATAATTCTGAAAAAATATATAAATCTGCAATGCCTTTTATTTTTCAATTTTTCAAATTAGGTCAAAAATGATTAAAAAACAAGATTTTATTGAATTTCAGTTCGCTTGAATATTAATTAATAAGCATTTATGTAGATTATGCAAATAATTCAAATTTTAGCTAACAGTTCACGATTATATTACTCTGCAAAGTTTTTCCTATGCTGCTCAACTACTTGAAGCAAACATTGTTTCTGCTCTTCGTCTTTGGTGATGGTTTCATTGAAATGTTGTACCAACGCTACTCCCCGTTCTGCAGAGTCATTGATGCAAACCAGATTCGTTACAAACACTGCTGAAACTTGGAAAGAAAAAGTATCTGACCAGTTTTCAACAGGTACATCAAGAAAACTGGACAGGTAACCGATCCACGTTGACCTCACCAGTAACATCGGTCAAAAGTTTACCATCCCAATGAACAATGGATTTTGAGGAAATATAATTTTCTTTTATAAGAGCTGCAGCTTGTTGACGACGGCGCTGACGATGTCTATGCATTGTACTCTTGGACAATATTGTCTCTGATATCGGAACACCAGCTTCGTTGAATGCCGATGCAAGAATCATAGTTGACTTTCTAATGCTAGTATTTGTCCTATCCAGCACAGCTGCAACTTTGGGAGATATAATGTCTTTGAGATGTCTGCATTGTGTTGTAGAATTTGTTTTACTTGAGCATGCTGATTGTACAAGAAATTCTTCATCAGATTTATCATCTTCATTAGAATCTTGGCAAACGGATGATGTTGTTGAATGTGTTGCACTATCCAGTTGTTGGTCTGCAGCTGACTCTGCTGTTGATGATAACCCACTCCGTCCACGGTAAACAATTTTTGATACAGCATCTTTTGCTGCATTATCGACATCCCTGATAAATGTGACAATAGCACTGCAGCAAATAATAATAAGTAAAAGTAAATTTTTTTCTAAACTTTTGTTTAAAATAGCGAGTTGACTGGTCAAAAATATACCTTTTTTGCCTTCTCTAATAAAGATTAACAGTCTATAGGTAATTGTTAATAATATTTTAAATTCTAATTAATGTCAGCAGTGAGATAATTAAACTAGTTTACATTTCTAGTTTTATTTCACTCATTTTGTGCATATTGTTTAAGATTATTGATATGGATTTTGAATTAACTCGATAGTAAAATTTTAAAAGCCCTTGGGGGACCTCTCAAACTTGTTCAAATGAGATGTAACTTCACCAATTTAATTATTGTACCCAAGAGACACTTTTCAGAGGGTGAGACATCAACTATTTAAAAAAAAAAATTCCGTGCATTTCTGGGACACCCTAATATATATATATATATATATATATATATATATATATATATATATATATATATATATATATATATATATATATATATATATATATATATATATTAGAGATGGGAATCGAACCCAAAATTGATAGTTCGAGTTCGGTTCTTTTCAACGTCTTTGAGTTCGGGTTCGGTCATCTTTGAGTTCGAGTTCGACTTATGTTTGGTTCAAGTTCTACTTTTATTGCGTTCGAATGTGCCTTGAGTTTAGCTTGAAATGTGATGGCTGATACTCGAGTTCAGTTCATTTTCTTAATTTATTTGACACAAACTACACTATTTTTAAAGTATATTAATTCAAACAACATTTATTGAAAAGATTTTTTTCCATAGAAACCTATTACAAATTGAATTTTAAAAATAAGTGTAGCTCTAGAGTTTCTAAACTTAAATTAAAATTAGAACGACGTTTTCAAAACATTTTTTTAAATATCTCTCACTTAGATTGCTTGTAGCAGGAATGGCAATAATGGTTCTTTTGCAATTTTGGCATTATTGGTAATGAATAATAACTGTACAAATGGTTTTCAACTACCGTATTTTTTCGCATATAACGCGCGCGTTATATGCGTTTTTACATACAGTTTCTCCTTAAGCGCGTTATATGCGTGTGCGCGTTAAATGCGGTTTTACATACCACGTTTTTTTTTTTTTTTTTTTTTTTTTTATGATAGTTTATAGTCCTTTACACCAAGTGTTTTAAGACTGAATTACATACCACGCACGACAAGAGCGTTATATGCGTGCGCGCGTTATATGCGGTTTTACATATCACGCACCCCTAGCACAAAAAGCGATCGGGAATGGGATATATATATATTATCTATATATATAAAAATGAATGTTTGTATATATGTATATATGTCTTTTATGCATTGCTACACCATTCATCCGATCGTAACGAAATTTTCACACAACCTTGAGAGTCAAGGGGAATCAAATATAGAGAAAAAAATTTTGAAATCCGTCACAAAATGAGCGGAGCGGAGCGGGTCAGCGAGCGGGAACTATATATATATATCTAATGTTTGTCTCTTTCTCTCCCGTTTCCTTTCCCACTCCTGCTCGCTTTCCCGTTTTCGGTCGTTTTCCCACTGCTGGTTGGTTTCCCGCTGCCGGTTGTTTTCCCGCTCCCGGTCGCTTTCCCGCTGCCGGTCGCTTTCCCGTTCCCGGTCGCTGTCCCGTTCCCGCTCACGTTTGCTATCCCATTCCCGCTCACGCTTGCTTTTCCGTTCCCGCTCGCTGTCCGTTCCGGGTCGCTGTCCCGTTTCTATAATAGACAAACTAACCCACAAACATTCATATATATATATATATATAGCAAATCTATTTTACGTTTTATAGGCTAACAGAAGTTATGAAAGAATGGAAAAGAGAAAATGAGCGTGAACGGGAACGGGAACGGGAACGGGAGAGCAGTCAGCCCAAGTAGAGATATAAATAAAATGGCAGACATTAAAAAAGTTTGCTAGTTTTTTATATATATATAGTTCTTTGAAAAAGAAAGCTAGTTTGTTTAAAAGCTCAGGCACAATAAAACATTTTTGTTTAAACTCAAGAATATAATAATAATAATAATGATAACAATAAGAATAATCAGTCTTTGAGAAAGAACGCAAGTTTGTTCGAAAGCTCAGACACAATAAAACATTTTTGTTTAAACTCAATTATAATATAAAGGATTTATTTTACAGCAAGTAAAGGTATTATACATTTATTACCATTAAACATATTTAATAAGATTTAAAAAAATAAAACTATACAAAAAAATCTGGTTCGGATTCATTATCAGAGTAGTCAGTACCTCTTTGATCCAATAAATAATTCTCTATCATCTCATTGGCTGTCCGGATCCCTGTCCCTAATTTGTCTAGATGTTTGTGTATCTCTCGCAGTCTATCTGATAAGTTGTCAGAGTGGGGATTAACTCTTTCATTAGATTCATTACTACTAGCCATGAAATTATGCATTTCAGTTGATTCAATGTCATTGCTGGTGTTCTGTACATTTTCATAATAAGGTGGTGAAACTTCATACTGTTGCAATGCATCAAATGGATCAAACTGCGTACCATCCAATTGCGTTAAAATAACATCACCATCCGGATAACCATCTTCTTCGTATGTTGTTGTTCTAATTGTTGGTTTTACGACACAAATAGGACGGGAAGGAAGATACTTTCGAGTACGAACCGGAAAATCTTCAAGAAGTTCATTTTTTTTAAATTCATGTTTAATCATTCGCTTAGCTGCCTTGGCTTTTTCAGTCTTTTTTTGGACATAATTTCTTCTTCTAAAAGGTTGTCTTCGATCATACGGGCTATATCTGATGATGTTTTTATTATGCATTTTATTGTATAAATACCTTAGAACCATAGTTCAGTAATTGATTTTTAAAGTTATTATATATGCAGCTAATTATAGTTACTCGGGTATGTTCGAAACATTGAAGTGAGAAAAAGATAAAAATTAATCACTGATATATATATATATATATATATATATATATATATATATATATATATATATATATATATATATTTTTATATCTACGGTTTATATAATTTCCTATCACGGCTGATAAACCTCAGAAGACATCATGAATTAAGTAGGACATAAAAAAAGTATAGAGTGAGTATTTACATAACTTCAATCAACTAGTCTTAATTACAGTTACTAAGATAAAAGTTTTTGATTAAGTGTGTATTTCTTCTAATAAATAAAGGACCATTTTCAAAGAACCTGAATATCGTAACAACTGGTGTCGGAAGCAGGATACTTTTGGAAATGGGTTTAATTACTTTGGAAGAATTGAAGTGCTCAGATTTAAAAGGGCAGCTTCTTCTGAGGGGTTTATCTACTGTTGGCAAAAAGAACGAGCTAAAAGAAAGGCTGCAACAATTTCTCGAAAATGAGGGAAAAGACCCTGATACTTTTGAGTTTGAAATCAAAACACCAATGGAATTGATGACATTGATGAGAGAGGAAAGCATAGCAGCACAGGAAGTAAACAGAGCAGCACAAGAAGAGAACAGAGCAGCACAAGAAGAGAACAGAGCAGCGCAACGAAGAATTGAAGAGCTAATTATTGACGATCGGCTTCGTTTATCAGAAGTTGAAAACAGAGTCAGTAACCTGGAGAAGCTGGTGAAAGAGAACGTCGGAGAAATCGAAACAAGATTGAACAATATGGTCAAACAAGTACAGAATGGTTGCCAAGTCCAAGAAAAAATTCATTCCGTTGAACATGCCAAGACCCCGGCTTTTGACGGCACTGTGTCATGGTCCGTCTACAAAGCTCAATTTGAAATTGCTGCCAGGAAAAATAATTGGTTAACCAGCCAGCAGAAGGCGGAAAATCTGGTATTTTCTTTGAGGGGAGAAGCTTTACAGCTTCTCGACCTTATTGCAGATAGAGATGATTACGATGCAATCGTGAAGGTTCTCGAGAGCAGATTCGGTAATCAACACGCGCCAGAAATTTTTCGAGCTCAACTCAAGAGTCGACGCCAGAAACCCGAAGAAAGCTTGCAACAGCTGGAAGCGGATATAGAACGACTCGCCAATCTGGGATATCCCTTGTGCCCTCGAAATGTCTTCAATACAATTATTGCGGATGGATTCATAGCGGCCTTGAAGAACTCCGAAACCCAAAAAGCTCTTAGGGTCGCCCGAGTAGCTGGTCCCAGTGAGGCTTTGGCATTTGCCTTGAATTACGAAGCCTCTGAAGAATTATCTGATAAGTCTTATCGGGTAAGAAAGGTGGGAATCGAAGAAAATGACCTGGATGATCGAGTCCGAAAAATTATGGAAGAAAGGCCCAGCTGGAAAAAACATAACTCACCGCGTTGCTGGAATTGCGATGGGTTGGGACATCTACAGAGGGACTGTAGATTCCAGATGTTTGGACACGGGCAACGAAAGCAAGGGTACTCCAAAAAGCACGATGATGTCAGACAAGCAAGACCCATAGTGGCCCGTTCCAACAAACAAAATCCAGACTTTGTTACAATAAACGATATTTTACCTTATAAAGTGGTACCAATTTCTATTTTGAAGAAAGGGGCAAGCATATTTGTGGAGGGCAGACTGGGAATAAAAAACTGTAAATTTATCATTGATACTGGAGCTTCTTGTTCAATTATAAGGCCTTGTTTGGCAAAAGGAGAAGTTTTGCAAAGTGGAAATGGCATTCGTCTCAAGACTGCAACTGGGGAGCTTGTCCCAGTAGTTGGTAAAATTCAAACTGATATTAGGCTGGGAAATAGAACCTTTCAGCATCAGTTTTTAGTTGCCGACATAGAAGAAGAGTGTCTACTTGGGCTTGACTTTATGAAAGCACATGGTTTTGCATTGGACTTAAAAATTGGAACATTTAGACAGGGGGATTTGGAAATACCTGTTTATTATAAAGGCGAAATGATTTCGGTGAAACGAGTATTGGTAACAAAAAGCATCGTTGTACCTGCTCAGTCGGAATCTTTGGTTTGGGCAAAAATAGAAAGCGATAAGAACTCAAAAGTTGTTGGGTTCATCGAGCCCCTGAACGGAGTTGAAAAACATGGATTAATGATCGGAAAAAACACTGGTACGAACAAAGTCAGGAAGCTTCGTGCCAGTCAGAGTTATGAATGTGACAGAATGCGACAAGCGACTAACAAAAGGTGACGAAATTGCGGTATGCAGCCCAGTCGACCACATATTGGCATGTAACACGGTGATTGGTAGAAATGATAATAAAAAAAGAATGAAGTACTCGCAAATTCAGGCACTGCTTGAAGCCGCTAAAACTTCACTAAAAGCAATGGACTATGACAAAGCGGAAAAGTTGATTGAAGAGTATTGTGATATAATAGCTATTGACGAAGAAGACAATGGAAAAACAAAGATCGTTGAACACCGAATTCGAACTGGTAATACAGAGCCCATTCGTCAAATGCCACGAAGGCTTCCACTGGCAAAGCGAGAGGAAGCTAGAAAGATGCTGGAAAAGATGAAAAAACAAGGATTTATTGAACCATCCAATAGTCCATGGAGTTCACCGGTAGTACTTGTTAAGAAGAAAGATAATTCGCTACGTTTTTGTGTCGACTACAGAATGTTAAACGAGGTCACACAAAAAGATAGTTACCCTTTGCCCAGAATCGATGACACCATCGATACACTTGCGGGATCTCGAATGTTTTCTACTTTAGATCTTAAGAGCGGATATTGGCAGGTGGGAATACATCCCCAGGATCGCGAAAAAACTGCCTTTTCAATAGGTGAAGGATTGTGGCAATTTACAGTGATGCCATTTGGCTTGTGCAACGCACCCGCAACTTTCGAGCGACTTATGGAGTATTTTTTTTTTTTTTTTTTTTTTTTTTTTTTTTTTTTTATAATAGTTTATAGTCCTTTACACCATGTGTTTTAAGACTCTAATGGCTGTATGTAGGAAGCACTTAAGTACTTCCTGTCGTGGATCAGAATTTGATCCTTTTTACTTTTCCCTCCTCCTTTCTCCAGGCTTGGGACTGGCTCGCAATAAGCGAGGCGGAGTTACTTATGGAGTATGTGTTACAAGGATTAAATTGGAGAACGTGTCTTGTGTATTTGGACGACATTATTGTTGTTGGAAAGACGTTTGAAGAGCATCTACACAATCTTGAAGAAGTTTTCCAAAGGATCCGGGATGCTGGTATGAAGCTAAATCCGGCAAAGTGTGCACTTTTCAAAAAACAAGGTGAAATATCTTGGTCATATAGTTTCTGCCGAAGGGGTAGGAACCGATCCTGAGAAAATTGAAGCGGTTAACCATTGGCCTGTTCCGAGAAATTCTCAAGAATTAAGAAGCTTTCTTGGTTTGTGCACATATTATCGACGATTTGTAGCCAACTTTTCCAGCATTGCAAGGGAATTACATAAGCTTACAGAAAAGAATGCACCGTTTGACTGGTCAGAGGCAAATCAACAGGCGTTCGAACAGTTAAAAACAGCTTTGAGTTTGACGCCAGTTCTGTCGTATCCAATCCCTGGAAAAGATTTTGTATTAGACACAGATGCAAGTAATGAAGGAATAGGGGCAGTGCTTAGTCAAATTGTTGACGGCAACGAAAAGGTAATAGCTTATTATAGCAGAACTTTGTCGAAACCGGAGCGCAATTATTGCGTCACCAGACGTGAGTTATTAGCAATCGTTGATTCTATTAAGCACTTTCACAAGTATTTATATGGTCAAAAGTTTTTGTTGAGAACGGATCACGCTGCTTTGAAATGGCTTTTAAATTTTAAAAATCCAGAAGAACAAGTGGCTAGGTGGATCGAACGTTTACAATCATACGAGTTTGAAATTCAGCATCGGAAGGGTGAACAGCACAAAAATGCTGATGCACTGTCACGACGACCTTGCAATGATGAATGTAAGTATTGCATTCGCATGGAGGGGAAGGAAATAAATAATCAGTGTTTTCAGGTACGGTTTCAAATTGACGACACTTGGTCAGATGAAGTGATTCGAGACGAACAATTAAAAGATGATGATATAGGGCCGATTTTGAGATGGATGGAAGAAGAGAAGAAACCTGACTGGCAAGATATTTCTGAATTGAGTCCTGCTACTAAATCGTATTGGGCACAATGGGACTCTCTAAGGGTTGTGAACGGATCTTTAAAGAGAATTTGGGAAAGCACTGATGGTTCCACCAATGTTTTGCAATTAATTATTCCAAAAGTAAAAGTGCCAGAAGTGCTCCAACAAATGCACTCCGGAGTATCAGGGGGACATCTAGGTATGAATAAAACGTTGGACAAGATCCGCCAAAGATTTTATTGGGTATACTGTAAAATGGATGTAGAGGAATGGTGTCAAAAATGTGATACCTGTGCCGCTAGTAAAGGACCACACGCTAAAACGAAAGGCCATTTACAACAGTACAATGTAGGTTCCCCTTTTGAAAGAATTGCTATAGATTTAGCAGGTCCATTTCCAGTATCAAAATCTGGCAATAAGTACATTATTGTGGTCATAGATTATTTTACAAAATGGCCAGAGGTATTTGCTATACCTAATCAAGAAGCAGTGACAGTTGCCAACGTTGTTGTTGATGGCTGGGTTAGTCGCTATGGAGTACCAATGGAGCTCCATTCAGATCAGGGCAGGAACTTTGATTCACAATTGTTTAGAGAAATGTGCCGTGTTTTAGGCATACATAAAACCCGCACAACTCCCCTTCATCCTCAGTCTGACGGTATGGTGGAACGATTTAATCGAACTATTCAACAGCACTTGTCTAAGATGGTCGGTGAAAACCAAGTTGATTGGGATAAACACATTCCGTTATTTTTGATGGCTTACAGAGGATCGGTTCACAACACGACGAAGGCCACCC
This sequence comes from Erpobdella octoculata, assembly GCA_963978895.1. Classification (NCBI taxonomy): domain Eukaryota; kingdom Metazoa; phylum Annelida; class Clitellata; order Hirudinida; family Erpobdellidae; genus Erpobdella; species Erpobdella octoculata. The sequence continues at coordinate 29,608,144 of OZ022239.1, forward strand.
CAAGTAAAATGTTATTTGGACGGGAAATACGACTTCCTTGCGATCTTATGTTTGGAAGTCCGGGAGACAAAATAGAATCGGAAAGCGAGTATGCCGCACAATTGCGGGCTCGGTTAAATGAAATTCATTTCGTAGCCCGAAATAGGATCAAGGCAGCCAGCGACAGAATGAAAACTCGGTATGATCGCCAATCAAATATGAAAGAGTTCAAAGAAAATGATTTGGTGTGGTTCTACAATCCCCAACGCAAAATTGGGAAATCACCTAAACTTCAACAGGACTGGGAAGGACCATATAGAATTATTAAAAAGATCAATGATGTCATCTACCGGATTCAAAAGGGCCAACGTACTAAGATGAAAGTAGTTCATGTTGACCGCCTTGCCAGATACTATGGAGGCAATGAAACTGTTCGGGACGAACAGGATTAAGAAGGGGGTAGTTTTATATCTACGGTTTATATAATTTCCTATCACGGCTGATAAACCTCAGAAGACATCATGAATTAAGTAGGACATAAAAAAAGTATAGAGTGAGTATTTACATAACTTCAATCAACTAGTCTTAATTACAGTTACTAAGATAAAAGTTTTTGATTAAGTGTGTATTTCTTCTAATAAATAAAGGACCATTTTCAAAGAACCTGAATATCGTAACAACATATATATATATATATATATATATATATATATATATATATATATATATATATATATATATATATATATATATATATTAAAATGAGAATATGTATGTATGGATGTCCTTTATATTGCTACACCATTCATCCAATCGTAGTGCAATTTTTACACATGCTTGAGAGGCAATGGTAAAAGGTTTTTGTGAAAAAAAATTGAAATCGGTCACAAAATAAGCGGAGCGGGAGAGCGATCTTGATGACATTTGGAAGGAGGTAGTTTGCATACAGGGGATGAGTGTTAAGAATGTTTGGACTCCGATCTTCTGGCTCAGGTAGGCTAAAAAACTTTCCAGGCCGAAAGTGCCTATGTACGACCATCAAAGGTAATCTATATATATATAAATGAATGTTTGTATGTTAATGGCCTTTATGCATTGCTCCACCATTTATCCGATCGTAATAAAATTTTCACACAACCTTGAGAGTCAAGGGGAATAAAATATAAAAAAAAATTTGAAATCCGTCACAAAATGAGCGGAGCGGAGCGGGTGAGCGAGCGGGAACTATATATATATGTATGTGCGTATGTATGTGTGTATGTATGTATGTGTATGTGCATGTATGTGTGTCTGTGTGAGTGTTTATGTATGTACTAGCGGAGATACCCGGCGTTGCCCGGGTTTTTTTAGAGGTTTTTCTAATGTTTGTCTCTTTCTCTCCCGTTTCCTTTCCCACCTGCTTTCCCACTCCTGTTCGCTTTCCCGTTTTCGGTCGTTTTCCCACTGCCGGTCGCTCTCCCGCTCCCGGTCGCTTTCCCGCTCCCGGTCGCTTTCCCGTTGCCGGTCGTTTTCCCGTTCCCGGTCGCTGTCCCGTTCCCGCTCACGTTTGCTCTCATATTCCCGCTCACGCTTGCTTTTCCGTTCCCGCTCGCTGTCCGTTCCGGGTCGCTTTCCCGTTTCTATAATAGACAAACTAACCCACAAACATTCATATATATATATATATATATATATATATATATATATATATATATATATATATATATATATATATATATATATATATATATATATATATATATATATATATATATATATATATATATATATATATATATATATATATATATATATATATACGGGAGAGCAAGCATGACCGGGAACGGGAGAGCAAGCGTGAGCGGGAACGGGAAAGCGACCGGGAACGGGAAAGCGACCGGGAACGCGGAAAGCGACCGGGAACGTGGAAAGCGACTGGAATCGGGAGAGCAAGCTTGGAAGGAAACGCGAGCAAGAGAAAAAATCGATAACAAAACTTCTGAGCGGGAAAGCGACCGGGAGCTGAAAAACGAACGAGAGTGTGGAAAAGCGACCGGGAACGCGACGAAAACGGGAAAGTGGAGAAGGAAACGGGAGCGAGAGAGACAAACAATAGAAAAACCTCTAAAAACCCCGGGCAACGCCGGGTAACCCCGCTAGTTTGTGTAATAAAATTCAAATTAAGTTTACGTAACAACGTTTGAAGGCTTCAAACAACTTTTAGCAAATCTATTTTACGTTTTATGGGCTAAAAGAAGTTAGGAAAGAGTGGAAAGGAGAAAATGAGCGGGAACGGAAACGGGATTATGTATGTATGTATGCATGTATGTATATATGTGCGTATGTATGTGTGTATGTATGTGCATGTGCATGTATGTGTCTGTGTTTATGTATGTATGTATGTATGTATGTATGTATGTATGTATGTATGTATGTATGTATGTATGTATGTATGTATGTATGTATGTATGTATGTATGTATGTATGTATGTATGTATGTATGTATGTATGTATGTATGTATGTATGTATGTATGTATGTATGTATGTATGTATGTATGTATGTATGTATGTATGTATGTATGTATGTATGTATGTATGTATGTAGGTATGTATGTATGTATGTATGTATGTATGTATGTATGTATGTATGTATGTATGTATGTATGTATGTATGTATGTATGTATGTATGTATGTATGTATGTATGTATGTATGTATGTATGAATGTATGTATGTATGTATGTATGTATGTATGTATGTATGTATGTATGTATGTATGTATGTATGTATGTATGTATGTATGTAGAATTGGATTTAGGGGGGCAACTGAGACCGAAAAAATGAGCGGGAAAGCGACAGGGAACGGATAACGACCGGGAGCGGGAGTGTGTATGTATCTATGTATGTATGTATGTAGAATCGGATCTAGGGGGGGGGCAACTGAGAGCCAAAAAATGAGCGGGAAAGTGACAGGGAACGGATAACGACGGGAGCGCAAGCGGGAAGGAAACGGGAGCGAAAAAGAAACGCATTAGGTAAACCTATAAAAACCCCGGGTACCCGCAAGTATATATATATATATATATATATATATATATATATATATATATATATATATATATATATATATATATATATATATATATATATATATATATATATATATATATATATATATATATATATATATATATATATATATATATATATATATATATATATATATATATATATATATTTCGAGCGTAGTTTGGCGTAATATTTTCTTTTAAGCACACTCCGTTAAAAACTATGGCCCACTTGGCGTTTATCAATTTTTTTATGGTGCCCTCGATTTTGCGGTAATTGAAAGACGTGAGACTTGTTTCAGATGTTGTATTTGGCTTACTGCAGTTTCGGAAATCCTTTTCCATCTTCAGAGCCCAAGTAATAAACTAAAAGTCAGCGTAAAATAAGAAACGGAAGCAAGACGAATCAAAACAAGTTAAATTAAATTAAATTCCATTAGAGTTCGAAACAAATTAAATTAAATTCCATTAGAGTACAAAAGTAAAACGAAAACGAGACAAATTAAGTAAACGAGTGAGCGCTAAAGCACGAACGCGACAACTGAATGGTAAGAGAGCTAGACGAGGTGAATAACTGTAGTTGTAGGTGTGTGTACGAATATGGGATGGGGAGATAGTGTACGAGAAACGTCTTGTAGGTAGAATTGGTGGAATTTATAGGTGTACAAATGGTGTATGGCGCGGGCGGTGTACAAACTAATGAAGTATAAATAGGAAAGAGTAACAGTATGTGTGTGGTAAGAAATAATGTTTTATTTGTGTCGATTACGACGTTAAGTAATGTTAGGGTTATTAATAATGTCAGAAGAGATATGTGTATTAGGAGAGCTTGTGTTCGCGGAAACGAGTGAATAATCGACAATACATTTGAGTGGTAGTTTGTTCTGTGGAAGTGAAAAGTGAAGAGATATCGACGATCGTGGGGTCGGATGAGTAATCGACGATGCATTGAGTGGTAGTATGGTCTGGGGGAGTGGAAGGTGAAGAGATAGCGACGATCGTGGCGTCAGGGTCAGAAGCAGGTGTCGGAGGATGCGAAGGAAGCGTGGTGGGAAGCTGCGGAGGAAGACAAGGTGCGGTGGTAGAAGCAATACTTGGTTCGAGTGTGGAAGTTTGGTTGGTATCAATGGGTGGGTGTTCCGTGGTCGAACTCGGTTTAGGCTCGCGTAGACTGTAGCCATGAAGTGAAGGGACCGAGGTGAGAACAGTACATGAAGTTGTCGATGGATGTGGAGGTGCGTGTCCGTTGCAGTGACGAAACAATTGCAATGTCTGGTCGAAGTTTTCGTCTTGGACGTTCATCGTGGGTTTTATCTGCAATATGTATAGAGCTTCGAGAATCTTCAATCGAACGGGATCGCCAGAGTACGTAAGCACGCTAGTATTTGAATTAGTAATGTTTCTGGTAAGTGGAATGGCGTGGTCGTTGATGAAATGGGAATGAATTTTCCCACCCTGTACGTGCATGGTAAGTCGGCGAGATAAAGTAGTTCTAGTGTGGCCGACATATGAAGCTGTAGATTCGTGGTGAAGTGGGCAACGAAACTGGTAGACGACGTTAGTTTTTTTGAGAAGGTTATGGCGTAACAGGTTGTTTGGTGCCACTAGGTTGTGGGTTTTGAAACTTTTGTAGTAGATGCGAAATTGAAGAAGGTGGGCAGTGTCGGTGATGGAAACGTGACGACGAATTATATCTCGTAGAATAGATTCATCGATTTTGTAGTTGTGATGCATTTGAGCGCGATAGTATAAAGGGACGATTCTGGGGTTTGGTGAGTCGGGCGGGCTTGTGAGGCGATGTTTCTTGTTGAGAAAGGTGTTGACAGTGTTATCAACGAGATTTTGGGAAAAGTTGTTCTTGATCAATAACTGTTTGATTTTATGAAGTTCGTGATGAAAGTGGACCCAATCCTCAGCTACCTTGTACGCTCGATGTAGATAGGATAGTATAGTGCTATTTTTGTAGCGCTCGGGGCAGAACCCATCGCCGTTTAATGTAGACGTCTAATTGTAGCCGACTTTCGATTTGAGAGACGAGAATATCGAGAAAGGGAAGCTGGTTTTTTATGTCGCAGAGTTGATAGGTAAATTGGAGTACGCTGTTAGCTTCGAGGGCGATCTTCAACTGCTTAAGATCGCTTAAATCGTCGACCATGATGAAAATGTCGTCAACGTAACGCGCGTTCAGGTAGGGTCTTTTGAGATGGGTACTGAAGATGACGTTTTCCAAGTGACCCATGTAGAACTGTGCGAACGTGGGACCGAGTGGCGATCCCATGGCGACGCCGTCAGTCTGAACGTAAAGGTCGCCATTTGGGTGTCTAAACGGTACGGCAGTTGTGCATATTTCGAGAGGTTGAGTGAGGGTTGTTTTACTGAGAAGTGGTGGTTCGAGACTAGCGTGGCCGTCCACGTAGCGTAAGATGATGTCGATTGTACGGGCGACTGGGACGTTTGTGAACAGGTTCACGACGTCCATGGTTGCTATGAAACCGGAGGTATGGTTGCAGTCGCGGACAAGATCGACGAATTCTGATGAGGACTTGAGACTATTAGAGTCAGGGCAGTAGGGAGCGATTAGAGAATTGAGAGATTTGGCTAACAAGTATATAGGGGTGGGGCATTGTGAAATAATGGGTCGCAGCGGCATGTCAGGTTTATGAGTCTTTACGTTACCGTAGATGTAGCCTGGGTTATATTCACCAATACTTTAGGAAAATCTTGTACAATGCAGCTGAAGGTTGGCGTCGGCGATGAGCTGGTTGGCTTTTGTTTTAATATCAGGTGTAGTGTTATGGGAGATTTAGTTGAATTTGGTTTGATCAGATAAAATTGCGTCAATCTTTTGGAAGTAGTCAGATCTATTCATAATCACGTAAGTGTTGGACTTGTCGGCCTTTCGCAAAATGATGTTTGGGTTGTCGCGAAGTGACGTAGCGGCGCGGCGCATACGTGAAGACAGAAAGGTACGTTTCGGATTGCGGTGGATGTGACCTTCGCGAGACAGTAAGGCAGAAAGTTGATCGTTATACCGAAGAATTCCTTCGGTAGCGAGTCGTTTAACGTCGCGGTATAAGATCTCTAATTCGGTTTTTTTGGTCATGGGGTCGTAACGTTGTTGTGTGTGGCAAGCGAAGCCCATCTGTAAGAACTCAGTCTCGTCAGGTGTAGGAGTATAGTCGGAAATATTGAGGTAATGCGTGATTTCGTTTTTCAAAAGAATTCGACCGCCGTACAGTCTGGAAAGTTTAGACATAACAGTGATCCGTTTCTTTGAATCGTAGTTCTTGTAGAATTAATTCGGGTGGGTAAGGTGTGGATTTATATTGCTGATGTCAGTAGGGACTTCCAACGCGCTTAGGTGTTGATCATACTGTTGTTGAAGATGGCACAGATTGGCTTTGGCAGTGGTCAACTCTTTCTCAACCAAGAAGGAAGTTGTAAATGCTGATAAACGCCAAGTGGGCCATAGTTTTTAACGGAGTGTGCTTAAAAGTATATATATATATATATATATATATATATATATATATATATATATATATATATATATATATATATATATATATATATATATATATATATATATATATAACGTTCCCAATTTAGGCGGCTGAAACCCGCACCACCACGACGGCTATAAAACAATTTAGAAAATAAAAGAATTAAGATTAAAATATTTTATTTAAAAAAATCCATAATTTATTATGATGCACTGTAGTGAGTTTAAGATTGATTGAATGATGGGAAGCTAACTAATTTTCACTTAGAAGATCTGTCCAGCTAATTTTTATGTGGGGAAATTCAATAAACTAAATAAGCCTAATTGATGTTTTTCACGAAAAATAATAAAAGAGACATTGCTATACAACTTTTTATTCGCTAACTGCCAAGCTGAAGTTGATACTGTAACCTTTGAGATCAGAACACAACATGGTGTTTAATTTTTGTAATATGCATTACCTTTTTTTTAAAACATTTGTAGAATGCAAAGGCCAAAAGATGTTATAAGACAAGGTCAAAGAAACTAAAAAAAATGAAACCATATCTCAGTATTTAACCGTATCTCGGATTCATAGTAAGGAAAGATTTCAACCTAATTTTAGGGAGAAAAAGTAACACTTAAGGGCGTACCCATTAGAGTCTAGCATGGGCTAGTCCGGGTCAACATAAACTACAAGCAAAAAAGCTCATCCTACCTTCTATTGAGAATTGCAAATCCTGATATTTACTACTGAAGTTTCAAAAAGAGATACCTTAAAACCTATGTAGTAAAATTATATCATGTTGCATAAGAAATAATTACAACTGTTAAAAGATTGCAACTTACACGCATGTTTAAATGCATGTGCATGCATATACTTAGAGAGAAGCAATATGACTTCCATCTTCATCATCATCAGGTTACAATGAATTAGCTAAAAAGTTTAAAATAACTTGAAAGTTGTAATAATCAAATAATCGTTTGATACTTTTTCTAATTAAGATGTTAACAAAATCAAGAGTTCTGTAATAAAAGTTTCTACCAACAATGAAACCTTAAAGTCTAAAATCGAGTTTGAAAAGAAAAGTTGCTTATGAGTAGCTTAAACAATTTTGATGCTAGATATTCAAATTACGAAATCTGAAAGATGATGATGATGACAATGATGAACGCCGAACTTTCAACGAATTCTTCCACAAAACATCAACTTCAATAAACTTAAAAGTCCAAAAAAAAGAAATTAAAAGTTCCTAAGAAAGAGAAACTGATTAACTCGATTGTAAGAAAAATTAAACGAAGATTTGTATCTTCGTTTAAACATGAGCACGTTGTTACAGAGTCGTAATATGTGCTCATTACTGAGCCATAATAAGTGCACATTACAGAATTGTAATATGTGTAAATTACAGAATTGTAATATGTGTAAATTACAGTCGTAATAATAAGTGTACATTTTCCTAAAACACACAAAACGTTTGACAAGACATCAATATCGACACTAGACAGCATGAATATAGGCCAAAAAGATCCAAATCAATGAAATGTTAAAAAAAAACAATTTAGTATTTATACACAGAGCGAGAATTTTTAAAGCGATTTAAACATTTATCCGGCTGGTTTTCTTCGGGCATGATGAACTCGAATTATTACTTTATGCGTTGAGAGCAGTCCCCGTATAATAAATAGCATGTTGTGTAAAATAATTATGAATATTCATAGTATCACAAGTGAAAGAGGGAAAAAGAAGCGATCAGCTTTTCCGTATAACTTATTTCCTATTAGGATTCACATAATCGACACAGTAACACCACACCACTGTATCTCAACTACGACCGTCAATGAAAACCATTCTTATGGCAAATGTAGACTACTGCTTCGTACGTCGTGAGGACGATGGCAGTGTTTGGTATGTGTTTGATGAGTTGGGTACCAAGACCTCTGTACAATCCCCGGTGACCTTCTTCTTTCCAGACCGATCGAATCGTGCCGACGAAGGATTTGTAGCGGGAGTTTTCCTCCCTGAGTCTCGTTCGGGCTACTTCTGGAATGAGCAAGGATAAAAACAACGCTTGTTAAAAACATTCAGCAAAAAAAAAAACAAAAATAAAAATACTTAAAAATATTATCGTTGAAAATAAATTTTAAAATTATACAACTAGAGAAAACAAATCAGTTTTAAAAAAATAATTCAAACCATGTGGATAAGCAATGCACGTGGCGATGGTCTTTGAAATAGCCGCCGCAGCCATATACTTTAAGAATTCGGTCGGTTCAACATCCATGGCTTCTTTATCCACGTCGAAAACATCATCCTCTTCTCCGTCCAGCAACACTCCCCCTACGGAGCTCCCGTCTCCGGCGAAGCCACTGTTGCTCTTGCGGGCCGCTGCCTTCTGCGACGAGAGTCTCGCGTTGCGGCTTTCGACGATCTTGGCGCGGATGGCTTCGTAGATGACGAAGTGTATGGCGGTCTCGCTTATGCCAAAATAAGAGGCGACCAGTCCCTTGTAGAAGCCTCTGATGCCGTGCTGTTTGTAGATTGATCGAATGCATTGGATGGTACTGGAGGATGCTCCTGATCTGGTGATGAACGAACATTTTTTTTCTTAATTCAACTGCTTGTAATATTTCGTAGCAGCTCATTGCGATACGATACAATACAAAACAATACAATACAAAACAACACAATACAATACAAAACAACACAACACAGTACAAAACAAAACAACACTATACAATACAAAACAACATGATACAATACAATATAACAGGATACAATAAAATACAACACAATCCATACAATACAAAACAACACAATCCATACAATACAAAACAACACAATACAACACGATCCATACAATAACAAAACAACACCATACAATTTAATACAAAACAACATGATACAATACAATACAATACAATACAACAGGATATAGTACAATATAACACGATCCATACAATACAAAACAACATGATACAATACAATATAACAGGATACAATAAAATACAACACAATCCATACAATACAAAACAACACAATCCATACAATACAAAACAACACAATACAATACAACACGATCCATACAATAACAAAACAACACCATACAATTTAATACAAAACAACATAATACAATACAACAGGATATAGTACAATATAACACGATCCATACTATACAAAACAACACAATACAATACAAAACAACACGATACAATACAATACAAAACAATGCGATACAATACAAAACAACACTATACAATGCAATACAAAACAACACGATACAATACAATACAACACGATACAATACAATACAAAGCAACATGATACAAGACAAACAAATTTCACATGGAACTTACTTGTTGTTCAATTGCAGTCTCGTTCTAATCATCCAAATCGGGTTGGTGCTGGTTGTACACACGAAACCTTTAGTCGGACAAAACATGAAGAAGACAAAAATAAATAAAAGTTTAAAAAAATTTAAAAGAAAAAATGATATGTCATCATAGAACAAATAAAATACAAGCGCTATGTAAAAAATATTTTTTATAAACTATGTTCTTAAGATTTAATATTTAATAAAGAAAAAAGTTGTTTTTTGAAAATCCTTAGGGAGAGGGAAACGGCCTTTTGCCCCTCTGCCAAATGACACCCCTGGATTTGTGTATTGTCTTTAAGAGTATGTTAATGTGCAAAATTTGAAATCAAAAGATCAAATGGTCGAAAAGGAAAAATCGATTGCAAAATGTTTACTACACATTGAAGCAAACAAACATCAGGTGAAGCTAATAATAATAGAAGAGTGGTAAAAACCAATGAATATTTGATGAGAAAAAGAAAACCACTGATCTATCTAGAAAGAATGAGAACAAATAAAACTTGAAAGTCAGAGCACAATAAACATCGAACAGTTAGAGCAGGTTGAAACAAGAATGTTTGGAATTTTAAAATGCTGCTAGATAGAAGGTTAAACAAACTACAAACACGATGAAAGCGATGAAATAAGCAAATAAGATTAATAAATTGGTATCAAAGTATAAAACAAAATCATGCTCCTTAAAGTTACTTATAAACAAAAATAAAACTTCAATAGATGGAACATATTCATCCCTTATAAGTTGTCAAATGGTACAACACATGACTCTTATTTGATATAATTCAAACTTAAGAATTTGAAATCAGCAAAAACTCACAATGAGGCATAATCAAATGAGAGTGAACCATAATTAGGAAAGTTCATGTGTTCATATGAAATCACATGTATAGTACATTTAGATTAGACCAATTAGCTTAAAGCTAGAGAATATTTGTAGAATTCTTTGATTAAGTTGCATTATAACCTATTTAATAATAATAATAATAATAATAATAATAATAATAATAATAATAATAATAATAATAATAATAATAATAATAATAATAATGACAATAACAACAAATCACGAAATGTTGGAAAGTAAAAGTAGGCCTCAGAAGACACCAAACAGTGTTTTAAATAATTTATTACTACAAATCAATTTTTTATGGTAAAACAAATAAACAATCGTATGTCCATTTTAGGCAAAAAAACTTCAACTGACAATAAGACTCATAATAAATGATTTTTAAAAAAATATTAAAATAAATATAAAACAAAGTAATTAAATAATCAAATGGAATAAAATAGAAAAGTTTGCCTACCTGCTGAAGCAGCGGATAGAAGATGGACAGCAGAGAATTCATATTTTGTGGATGGCGAAATCCAATCGGAATACATTTTCTTGCAGTGGTTGTAAGCAGTGAAGTATATTGCTCTGTTGTTGTTGTTTATATAAGTTTTTGTTTAAATTGAATGTATAAAAAAAAAGAATTAATTTATCGATACAGCTTTTAAACTTTAATCTTTTTGGTGTTTTAATTATAAATATGTATATTAATTAGGGCTGCTAAATTTAACGATTAATTGACCCATCACTTAACCCATCACTTACAAATTTACTGGAAGTCTGAACAACAAATAGAAGTTGATACGATGAGCACATGAAGACAGTTGCAACGGGTGGTAATGGCATTGACAATGAAACTATATGTGAACCCAATGAAAAGCATATAAAGCAAATGGAGTCTTACTCAGACACAGAAAATAACAATAACTCTTCTGATGAATTACTGCGTTATAAAATGGAAATGAAAGTTCCTGAATCTGTTGACCCTCTACAATGGTAGAAACTTAATGAACACCGATATCCGAAATTGTCATTTCTTGCCAAGACCATTTTGTGCATACCAGCTACCTCAGTTCCATGTTATCTTGTCAATAAGACACGCTCATCACTTGGACCAAATAATCTCGACAAACTTGTGTATTTGCGTAGTTGGTTAAAAGATGACATATAAACGAGACATTCCAATGTTAATTTGATTTTTGACAAGTATGTTTAATAAATGTAACTTATGACACTATAAATTTTAATTTTTTGATTTAATCGAAATTAACTATTAAATTTAAATTAATCGTTAACAGCCCTAATATTAATATTTAAATAAACACAAATGCAAAGAAAGCACACCTTGATGGGGCGACACCAATAAGCGTGGGAATAAGACCTTTAAATAGAGCTTTATAACCCTCTGTGGCAATAATATGTCTGAAAAAAACTCTTTTATTAATTCCAAAAAAATTATGAATAATAAATAATTTATCAGAAACACCTTTAATTTGAAATTTTGAAAACAGATATATAAAATACTATTTAAGACTGCCTTTTTTACTTGAATAAATTTATTTCTTGCCGATCAGCAGCAAAAGAAAACAAATTAAAATTTAAAAACACAAAACACTCATGTTCAAATGTAAGTAGAAAATGTACAAATTGAAAGACAAAATTGTATATGTAAAAACTTCATGGTAGAATCAGACTTTTACAAATGCAAACATAACTAACCAAAAATACAAACATCATTTAATACAATGATGCTTACCTGATGCAAGTGATAAGTCTTATAGACCCTTCGTACTGCCGAGAAGGAGAATAAGCAACAGTGGACATAAATCTCAAACGCTGAGGAAATTTTGTATTATACATTGATTGGTTAGAACAGAATTTCTGATTTAATTCCGATTTAGAGACGGGACGATATGTTTCAACTAGCGATGACTGCATTCTGGTCTTAGCTACATCCAATGGACATGTTAGGATGCTACCAGCCATGCCACTGATGCTGTAAAGATGGGTTGTAAAAGTGTCTTAGTTATTTTGTGGATTATAATATAATACAAAATAATAAAGGTAAATCTTGAGAAATAACTACATATACAGAAAAAAATCATTTATTTAATGATAAAACAGATAACTTATTATTTATATTATACGCTAAAATCCACTTTAACCTTTTAAAATTGACTGAATATAATTATTGACTAAAGCAAAAACTTGGCAAATTCCTTTGCCCTACTGGCCTACTTCGAAAGTTACCATATGGAAAAAAATTTCGATATTATTAAAATACAAAATAAACAAGAAGACTTACGCTCCGGCGGTAAAGTGAACAAGCTTATTATCGACACTCATAACAAAACAAGTTTCGTAACTTCACGATGAAAAAAACTAATCACAACTAGCGTTGTTAGATAGCTTCAAAACTTTAACTTGGACATCAAAACAAGCGATATCGAACTAGGAAGAACACAAGAAAACGTGGACCACAATCATCAGCAAGCGAGCTTTCAATGGTCGACCTTGTCTATGTAGGCACACCTCTTTCGTCATTTATTTCTCGTAACATCTGATGCAATATTGTCCTGCTGGGTAATCCTGCAGTATAGCGTCCTGAACCGATTTCGATGAAAAATGACCGGTTTTTTAACGTAAATGATATTTAAAACATAAGTAAAGAAAATAAAGACTAATTACAACATAAATAACTAAAAAAACCAAAAATTATATCACTTTAAAACATTTAAAAATTACTCCCGAAGTTAACGTAGTTCCCGATGAAGATCTATTTATCAATGGCGATAGAAGTGAATCGGAATAAAAAAATAACAATTAAAGACATTTAAAATAAAAAATAGAAAATTTAGGAAAAGAAATAAAAAAAATTATGAAAGTAAAAAAATTGAAAAATAATAGTTTGCTTTAGAAGTACGAATTGCGTAAGCCGCTGCATGTCTAAAACCGTTTCTTTAAATGCGGCAGTTTTTGCCTTAGGAAAAATAAAAAAAAACATTGAAACAATAAATTAGCAACAGAACACCAAAAAAAAATAAAATAATATAAAAGTAAATGTACTTGGCTGTCTTTGCGTTTTTGGTACGATTTCGATCATTTTTCTTGGAGCAGAAATTCTGAGTTTTAGAGGTCATGTGGCTGGCTAGCAGAACCGTTTGGAGAGCGAAAAAGCGAGCGAGAAAGCGATCAGGAAGAGAAGAGCAAGCGGGAGCGGGAATGCGATCGGGAGCGGGAAAGCGATCTGGAGCGGGAAAGCGATCTGCAGCGGGAAAGCGATCGGGAGCGGGAAAGCAAGCGGGAAGGAAACGGGGCAAAAAAATTATGGGAAAACCCCGGCAACGCTGGATCCCCTGCTAGTCAGAGATAAATTTCCACTCAGCGCTCTGATTTTTAAAAATTTAAAATGCATATTAAAGAATTAAAAATTTATAGTAACTTTTTAAAATGTATTTATTTTTTTATTATGTTATTTTATTTTAATATTAACTCTTCCTTGCTTTTCATTCCTTGAATTGTATTACTCCGCGTGTCAACACTGCCTTTGGATATTTTTGCTTAAAGTCGGTTTTTAGTAAGGTTTTCTGTAAAATACTTGTTCGTAATATGTTTTGATAATGTTCTATGGTTATTCTATTAAACAGTTTTTTAAACCGATTTTTCATCGAAATCGGTTCAGGACGCTATACTGCAGGATTACCGTCCTGCTGTTTCTCTATTTCGATAAATGATATCACCATATTTTATTTTATTTTTCTAATTTTTAATACAGTTCCAGCTACTTCTATATCTTAAATGATGATTGCGGACCAAAAAAGGATAACAGCCGAACTATTATTATTAGGTATATGCTAAGCAAGGTGTTTGTTCCAATTCGTGCCTCGTTCGATTTATTTGCGTTTGTAATTGCGTAGTTATAAACTTAAAATTGTTTAACGAATGCTCTGAAAGGTGTTTTTATGAACCAAGCAATTAATGTCATTAAAAAGAGTTTCTGATAGGATAATATATTTTTCACCAGAATTTTTAATCTGTTCAGCATATCCTTGCTCTAATTGTCCATTTTAGATTAACATTTTTAAGTAATAGTTTATAGTCCTTTACACCAAGTGTTTTATGACTCAAATATTAGTATATGTAAGGTATAAAGGAGCTGTCAAAGCAGTCGCTGGAGTTGCAGTCATTTAGTGTCACCATTCCTCAAGCACATTATATCATCAAAAAAACAATTCGCTTGTTAGAATTTTTCAAAGAGGAACCTGGTAAAATGCAAACGATGGCGATGCAAGCATCAGAACAGAAAGTGTTTAGAAACGTTGGCATTCAACGATCGATTGAGATTCACCAACACAAAGCAATTTATTCAATCCTTTGTAGACAACATGCGCCAGTGACTTTGCAGTTCCACTAACGTTGGAGCAGAGGAAGTTATTGCAGCTATTGCAATCCTCAATGCCAACAACTAACCATAGGCGTAGGGGAGTTTGATGAGGTGGGGGTGGGGCAAAACCGGTCTCTGCCCGAAAAATTACAAGTAATTTGCAATCATGACATGACAATTTTTTTGTGGCATGTATGAATAATTTCACATTCTAGAGGCCAAAATTACACATTTATTATAACAAGCTTAGAAAATTTTTTTTTGATATTGTGAAAAGGCTAAGGCAATATAAAATTTTGATTTAAAAGAATGAGTTTCTGTTTTTTCGTTTGCCAAAAATGTTTATTATTTGGTTCATCTGCAGTTAAAGGACGGAATTTGTAGCAACACATTCAATATTCATAATTGCAAGATTATTGAGTCCCTCTTGCCCCATGGTACCTACTACGCAAGTAGGTTTTCATTCTCCGGAGTCCACTGAAAGATTGTTCTGCAGAACATGAAGTTGCGGGAATTACAGCAAGTATGTTTGCTCCCTTCCAGAACACTATTCAGGTCATAACGCCACATTGTTTAGACAACATCTGTAGCAGACTCAAATTTCTTGAAATCTTTCTCAAGCGTTACAGCAGAGCTGGATTCCTCTATGAATTAAAAAAAATTATTTTTAAGAAGATTCACGTTAATGCCGTAGTGTTCAGAAATAATTTTATAGCTCTTTTGTTCTGGATATGTTCTAAGAACAACATCTCCTAATGCGAAAGAACATCTCGATCATTTTTTTCGAAACGTGATTTCAGTTCAGTAGTCACCATATCCAGACGAAACAAGGTAATAGTCTTGCTCAAAGTTAAAATGTTGATCACCACCACTTCTTTTGCCCACCAGTGCCTGTAGTCACTGAGATGGCTTCTTTGTCCGTGGCTTTTGTGCCTCCTTAAAAGTTAAATGGCCGTTTGAAGTGCATTCTTTAATTTCATTGCTGACAATTTGAGTGCGCTCCCATAACTCATTAAAGTATTTGTCATTTCTACAGTCAAGCAAAGTTTTTATTGTAAGTTCACTGGTTTTCCTTGCCGTGATGACATCCATAGTTTTTGACTGAAGGTAGGTGCATAAGCTGCTAGCTTATAAGTTATGTTAAGCCCAAAAACAAAGTTGAAGTCACAAACTGCATTAAGCAGCGCAGAGCTGTCGGAATATGTTTTAACATCTCTTTCGTTTAGTAACAACAGTAGAGTAGAAACGATTCTGGGTAGTTGACTATCAACTGCTTTAACTGCCTCCCAACGGCATGACCTCATGGCTTTGCTCTGTGATTTTAAGTTAGTAATCGGGGACGAACTATCACCAAGTATGATGTTCACAAAAATTTCGTGGCGTTTTGGACTAGCTTCAATGAAGTTGTAAAGGCTTTGAATGGTACTGGCATCCGCTTGCCCGAAAAATTGAGCATGTCAAGTTATAACAATAATAATAATAACGTTTATTATAGTGGTTTAGAAGACTTTACGTCTATAGACAACCACTTCGAATTAAAAATAAATAAATAAATAAATAAATAAATAAATAAATAAATAAATAAATAAATAAATAAATAAATAAATAAATAAATAAATAAATAAATAAATAAATAAATAAATAAATAAATAAATAAATAAATAAATAAATAAATAAATAAATAAATAAATAAATAAATAAATAAATAAATAAATAAATAAATAAATAAATAAATAAATAAATAAATAAAAAAAAAAATAAAAAAAAAATAAATAAATAAATAAATAAATAAATAAATAAATAAATAAATAAATAAATAAATAAATAAATAAATAAATAAATAAATAAATAAATAAATAAATAAATAAATAAATAAATAAATAAATAAATAAATAAATAAATAAATAAATAAATAAATAAATAAATAAATAAATAAATAAATAAATAAATAAATAAATAAATCTATATATATAAAAATGAATGTTTGTATATATGTATATATGTATTTATGTATGTTAATGTCCTTTATGCATTGCTACACCATTCATCCGATCGTAATGAAATTTTCACACAACCTTGAGAGTCAATGAAAATCAAAAATAAAAATTTTTTTTTTGAAATCCGTCACAAAATGAGCGGAGTGGAGCGGGTGAGCGAGCGGGAACTATATATATATGTATGTGCGTATGTATGTGTGTATGTATGTATGTGTATGTGCATGTATGTGTGTCTGTGTGTGTGTTTATGTATGTACTAGCGGAGATACCCGGCGTTGCCCAGGTTTTTTGAGGTTTTTCTAATGTTTGTCTCTTTCTCTCCCGTTTCCTTTCCCACCTGCTTTCCCACTCCTGTTAGCTTTTCCGTTTTCGGTCGTTTTCCCACTGCCGGTCGCTTTCCCGCTCCCGGTCGCTTTCCCGCTCCCGGTCGCTTTCCCGCTCCCGGTCGCTTTCCCGCTCCCGGTCGCTTTCCCGCTCCCGGTCGTTTTCCCGTCCCGGTCGCTGCCCCGTTCCCGCTCACGTTTGCTTTCCCATTCCCGCTCACGCTTGCTTTTCTGTTCCCGCTCGCTGTCCGTTCCGGGTGCTTTCCCGTTTCTATAATAGACAAACTAACCCACAAACATTCATATATATATATATATATAGTCTTAGCAAATCTATTTTGCGTTTTATAGGCTAACAGAAGTTATGAAAGAATGTAAAAGAGAAAATGAGCGGGAACGGAAACAGGAACGGGAGAGCTACCGTGACCGGGAATGGGAGAGCAAGCATGACCGGGAACGGGAGAGCAAGCGTGAGCGGGAACGGGAAAGCGACCGGGAACGGGAAAGCGACCGGGAACGGGAAAGCGACCGGGAACGGGAAAGCGACCGGAACGCGGAAAGCGACCGGGAACGCGGAAAGCGACTGGAATCGGGAGAGCAAGCTTGGAAGGAAACGCGAGCAAGAGAGAAAATCGATAACAGAACTTCTGAGCGGGAAAGCGACCGGGAGCTGGAAAACGACCGAGAGCGGAAAAGCGACCGGGAACGCTACGAAAACGGGAAAGTGGAGAAGGGAACGGGAGCGAGAGCGAGAGAGACAAACATTAGAAAAACCTCTAAAAACCCCGGGCAACGCCGGGTAACCCCGCTAGTAAATAAATAAATAAATAAATAAAATAAATAAATAAATAAATAAATAAATAAATAAATAATAATAATAAATAGAATAAAACAAAATAAAATAAATGAAAAATGATAATAATAGATAAATAAACTATTAAAAAATAAATAATTTGTATAAAAATCAGTATCCATGCCTGGATAGCGCTACTTTAAAAGATGTGGTAGTCTCAGATGCTACAGTGTCATCGTCCAAGTCATTCCATATATTTACCACTCTAGAACTAAAAAAAGTTGTGTGATTTTATTTCATAAGCTCTACTGAGTCACTTTCATTTGATTCCATCTAGAAATTCAACGAGAATAAGAGTTTGAGTTTAATAATTTATTGGCTTGCGAAAAGCAGCAAATGCGTTATTTTATCAACTTGCCCAAAAAATTGGGAAACAAAAATATTTGGGAGGCATATGCCCCCGTCTCCTACGCTTATGCAACTAGCCACAAAATGTCTCAATTCGATATGGTGAAATGGAGATTCGTATGATCTCAAAACGTTTTAGTTTGGAAGAGTCGCAATACATAAATGGGATGCGCGACTATTTTCAGGATTCCACACATATTCCGAATGATCTTGTGCCACTTCAAACTTGTTCAACATGTTATTCTCCAGTACTGCTGAGTGCAAACGCAGCTTCAGTCCCATGAACAATATCATCACTGATACTTAATCTTCCATTCTAATTCGCACTGTCTCTACTAGTCTAATGACAATTCATTCAAATGAACTACCGCTTAGCCTCTAGAATCCGATGCCTTACGTCGAATCCTGGCTGCTGGAGCATCGCTCTGCTACTTGCACTCAAACCAAACCTGTTGACTCCAATGGCAAATACGAGGCGAACGGAAGAGAATCCTTATAGAAACTGTTGTAAACAGTTTACATTTAGTCACTCATTTATTTCTCAATATCTTTATAATCCAGCGTGCACAGGATAAGGAATTAAAAAGAGCATTTAATAGAGAATCTATTATTTTCCATTCACAATTGTGATCCCAAAAGAGGAGAGGGTCAGTGCGATATTTAACCAAAAGTGTAATTTTGTAAAAGTTGTACCAGCATTTTTGAGATACAATTTGGCTTGCCAGTTTATAAAATTTGACTCGATATTTTTACAAAAATGGCCCGATTTTAGCGTATGGGCGCAGCTTTTTTTACGACTTTCCCATTCCCGCTCGCTCATTTTGTGACCGATTTTATTTTTTTTCACAGAAACCTTCCTCCATTGACTCTCAAGGTTGTGTGAAAATTTCATTACGATTGGATAAATGGTGTAGCAATACATAAGTTACATATACACACACAGACAGTCATATATATATATATATATATATATATATATATATATATATATATATATATATATATATATATATATATATATATATATATATATATATATATATATATATATATATATATATATATACTAGCGGGGTTACCCAACATTGCCAGGGGTTTTTCTATCGTTTTTATCTCTCTCGCTCCTGTTTCCATCCATGCTCGCTTAAAATACCCAGCTTTGCCTCGATTGTTTTAACATTTTTGGCCAAAAAACTATTTGAAAACTTGTTATTCGAGTGATTGTGGATACACCATATATTTTGTTTTTTCATCTGATGCATACACGAATAAATCAGAAACTTTTGTTTGCTTATTAAATGGATATTTAATTAAAATTAATTCAATATCTTTTATTTACATGAACGATAAATGCAGCTTTGCATTGTAAAGCTTTCTAATAAGCAATGTTTTGTTTCGCGGTGCATAAATGCACAACGATTATGGTTTTCCGACATGCGAACATGCAACATATAATAGTCCATGCGTGAAGCATGGAAACTCCAAGTTAATTCTGCAAACTTCCAAAGACTGGCCTTTTGATTTATTTATGGTGATCGCAACTGCCAGATGCACAGGAAATTGTAACCTTTTAAAATTGAAAGGCAAATCAGTTGGAGTCATCGGCATACATGGGATCAAAACATTTTCTCCGTTGTATTTACCATTTATTATCGTTGCCTCGATCACATTATTCATTAGCTTTTTTACAGGCAGTCTCGTTCTATTGCACAGTCGAGGTTGATTAATGCTACGCAACATTATGATAACTAACTGAACCCATTTGTAATAGCAAATTGTGAGGTGGTAGTCCAGGCAATTCTAGCAAATTCAAAAATTCTGTAAGATAGTTGACTACGTCATCATTATTGATATCTTTGTCAACTGATTTGATGGAAACAAACTGCCCAGGAAGAAAATTTGGAATGATCGAATTGACATCATCAACATCTTTGTTTTTTGCTGCCAATATTGTTCATGTGTTGAGCCAATTATGGTTTTTGCCCTACGTCCTGAAAAACACTGAACAAGCTCCTCTTTCCAGTCTGCTATGTTATAGAAATTGGTGGGTAATGCAATTAATCCAGTCGAGGTGTCAACTTCGACTTTCCCATTACCAATATCTAACAATTGCTTCGAAAACATATCTGCATTTTGATTATGTTGCAAAAACACTCGCATGTTAGTCATCAATTGAAGTGTCTTAACATGCCACCATAAATTTGATGGTTGGAAAATTGGGTTATTTGGTTTTTAAAGTAGCTTCTACTCAAAAACTTTTACTGCTACAGGAGTAAAAATTAGTATTTAGTTTCTACTCCAAAAATAATGAAACACGTGTTTTAGCATTTTTTGAAAATTTGGTTTCCAGGACTTCAAATGTGGGGTGGAAAATAGGGCTTATTGTCTTTTATAGTAACTGCTACTCAAAAACAGTAAATACCACAGATGTAAAAATTATTATTTAGT
>OZ022239.1:29634206-29666706 GCA_963978895.1 Erpobdella octoculata
CTTTTAAGAAAATCGGGATATCCAAGTGTATTACCGTGAATGTCAATTGGTTTGGCAACATTACTTTGCCTTTTCGACAGCATGAAGTGAATAGTCCATCTGATGGTTGCTCTGCAGCAAAATTTCTTGATCGACATGAAGTACATAAAACATCAAATTCACCACAATCATGTTGATCGAATTGAGTTTTGTTGAAGTTAATTGCTTCGTTACGAACTGCCTCACACACACGATTTCATGCTAAAAGTTGGGAGATCGCATTACCAGCTCGATGTAGCTGCAATTCATTGGGAGACATTTGTTCAACTCGATGGCGTGGCGAGGCAGCATTGGTTTCTCGTTGTAGTTGCAATTCATTGGGAGATATTTGTTCAACTCGATGGCGTTGCGAGGCAGCATTGGTTTCTCGATGTAACTGCAATTCATGGGGAGACATTTGCTCAATTCGATGACGTTGTGAGGCAGCAATGGAAGTGTGAAGAGCTTCTAGATGTAATAAATAAATATACAAATAAACTAATATCTTTTTGTTTTCTTATCTTTTGCCTCCTTTTACGCGATCGTATTTACAGACTCTGAAGATGGCGAAAGACGAAACGGCCCGTAAGTCTGAAATAAAGAAAGTTTTAAATGTTAATACTTTTCTTAATACGTGTTGCAGTAAACAAAAAACGTTGTTCCGAAATATTGAGAAAGTATCTATAAAACTCATAGCGGCTAAATGGAGACTTATTTTTAATCGAGCTTGTCTTAAAGAAATACACATATATATATATATATATATATATATACATATATATATATATATATATATATATATATATATATATATATATATATATATATATATATATATATATATATATATATATATATCTACATATATAAAAATGAATGTTTGTATATATGTATATATGTATGTTAATGTCCTTTATGCATTGCTACACCATTCATCCGATCGTAATGAAATTTTCACACAACCTTGAGAGTCAAGGGGAGTCAAATAAAAAAAAAAATTTGAAATCCGTCACAAAATGAGCGGAGCGGAGCGGGTGAGCGAGCGGGAACTATATATATATGTATGTGCGTATGTATGTGTGTATGTATGTACGTGTATGTGCATGTATGTGTGTCTGTGTTTATGTATACATATATGTATATCTATATATATAAAAATGAATGTTTGTATATATGTATATATGTATGTTAATGTCCTTTATGCATTGCTACACCATTCATCCGATCGTAATGAAATTTTCACACAACCTTGAGAGTCAAGAGGAGTCAAATAAAAAAAAAATTTGAAATCCGTCACAAAATGAGCGGAGCGGAGCGGGTGAGCGAGCGGGAACTATATATATATGTATGTGCGTATGTATGTGTGCATGTATGTATGTGTATGTGCATGTATGTGTGTCTGTGTCTGTGTTTATGTATACATATATATATATATATATATATATATATAATATATATATATATATATATATATATATATATATATATATATATATATATATATATATATATATATATATATATATATATATATATATATATATATATATATTTATATATCTACTAGCAGTGCCCGTAGCGGCTTCGCTCGCATGAAATTAGAGAATTTGAACCGTGCATACATAATAGAGTACTGCACGGATCAATTTTTTAGGTCTCGGCTCGGTCCGTCGACAACTTGGCCCAGCCCGTTTCAAAAACCGAAATTCCTGGCCCGGCACGGCCCTCTAATATGGGCCCGGCCCGTTTTTAAAGGCCTAGAAGTTCTATATACTTGATGAAAAACTTCGGCCCGTCCCACCATGATTTAAGGTTTGGGCAGGGCCGTATGAAGACCCTAAAATAACGGCTTGGCCCGTCCGTTCGGTGATAAACTGAACTCATCTACTTCTAACCCGCACAAAACCTCAAAATACTAATTTTCACATCTGTAGCACTTACAGTTTTTGAGTAGCAGTTATTTTAAAATCAAATAACCCTTTTTCCACTTCACATTTGAGGTCCTGGAAACCAAATTTTCAAAAATGGTGAAACACGTATATCATTATTTTTAGAGTAGAAACTAAATACTAATTTTACTTTTGTAGCATTTACAGTTTTTGAGTAGCAGTTACTTTAAAAACCAAGTAGCCCTATTTTCCACCCCATATTTGAAGTCCTGGAAACCAAATTTTTAAAAAATGGTAAAACACGTATATCATTATTTCTGGAGTAGAAACCAAATACTAATTTTTACTCCTGTAGCATCTACAGTTTTCAAGTAGCAGTTACATAAAAAACCAAATAACCCTATTTTCCACCCCACATTTGAGCTCCTGGAAACCAAATTTTAAAAAAATGGTAAAATACGTATATCTTTTTTTTGAGTAGATACTAAGTATTAATTTTTACATCTGTGGCAATTACAGTTGTTGAGTAGTAGTTACTTTAAAAACCAAATAACCCTATTTTCCACCCCACATTTGAAGTTCTGAAAACCAAATTTTCAAAAAATTGTGAAACCCGTATATCATTATTTTTAGAGTAGAAACTAAATACTAATTTTTACTTTTGTAGCATTAACAGTTTTTGAGTAGAAGCTACTTTAAAATCCAAAGAACCCAATTTTCCAACCCACATTTGAGGTCCGGGAAACCAAATTTGTAAAAAATGGTGAAACATGTATATCTTTATTTTTAGAAAAGAAACTAAATAATAATTTTTACATCTGTGGTATTTACTGTTTTTGAGTAGCAGCTACTATAAAAAACAATTAGCCCTATTTTCCACCCCACATTTAAAGTCCTGGAAACCAAATTTTCAAAAAATGCTAAAACACGTATTTTATTATTTTTGGAGTAAAAACTAAATACTAATTTTTACTCCTGTAGCATTAACAGTTTTTGAGTAGAAGCTACTTTAAAAACCAAATAACCCAATTTTCCAACCCACATTTGAGGTCCGGGAAACCGAATTTTCAAAAAATGGTGAAACACGTATCTTTTTATTTTTCAAAAAGAATCTATATACCAAATTTCAAAATCTCCTCATTTTTGATTTTCGAGATATACATTGTTTTAGAAAAAAGTTTGTTTTCCAGTTTTTTCCCCTCAGGAGCAAAATTTTCAAAAATCCTTTCTTAGCGGATGTTTACGCTATAAAAGTAATATAAGTTCCAAATTTCACGTTCCTAGGATGAGGCGTTTGAGCTCGGCGTTGATTATCAGTCAGTCAGTCAGTCAGTCAGTCAGTCAGTCAGTCAGTCAGTCAGGACATGTTCTTTTATATATATTATATAAGAGAACATGTCCTGACTGACTGACTGACTGACTGACTGACTGACTGACTGACAGATGACTGACTGATAATCAACGCCGAGCTCAAACGCCTCATCCTAGGAACGTGAAATTTGGAACTTATATTACTTTTATAGCGTAAACATCCGCTAAGAAAGGATTTTTGAAAATTTTGCTCCTGAGGGGAAAAAACTGGAAAACAAACTTTTTTCTAAAACAATGTATATCTCGAAAACCAAAAATGAGGAGATTTTAAAATTTGGTATATAGATTCTTTTTGAAAAATAAAAAGATAAGTGTTTCACCATTTTTTGAAAATTCGGTTTCCCGGAACTCAAATGTGGGTTGGAAAATTGGGTTATTTGGTTTTTAAAGTAGCTGCTACTCAAAAACTGTGAATGCTACAGGATTGAAAATTAGTATTTAGTTTCTACTCCAAAAATAATGAAATACGTGTTTCAGCATTTTTTGAAAATTTGGTTTCCAGGACTTCAAATGTGGGGTGGAAAATAGGGTTATTTGTTTTTTAAAGTAACTGCTACTCAAAAACTGTAAATACCACAGATGTAAAAATTAGTATTTAGTTTCTATTCTAAAAATAAAAATATACGTGTT
This sequence comes from Erpobdella octoculata, assembly GCA_963978895.1. Classification (NCBI taxonomy): domain Eukaryota; kingdom Metazoa; phylum Annelida; class Clitellata; order Hirudinida; family Erpobdellidae; genus Erpobdella; species Erpobdella octoculata. Next base: position 29,638,115 of record OZ022239.1, read on the forward strand.
TTACCATTTTTTTTAAATTTGGTTTTCAGGACCTCAAATGTGGGGTGGAAAATAAGGTTATTTGGTTTTTAATGTAACTGCTACTCAAAAACAGTAGATGCTACTAGAGTAAAAATTAGTATTTGGTTTCTACTCCACAAATAATGATATACGTGTTTTACCATTTTTTTTAAATTTGGTTTTCAGGACCTCAAATGTGGGGTGGAAAATAAGGTTATTTGGTTTTTAATGTAACTGCTACTCAAAAACAGTAGATGCTACTAGAGTAAAAATTAGTATTTGGTTTCTACTCCACAAATAATGATATACGTGTTTCACCATTTTTTGAAAATTTGGTTTCCAGTTCCAGGACCTCAAATGTGAGGTGGAAAAAAGGTTATTTGATTTTAAAATAACTGCTACTCAAAAACTGTAAGTGCTACAGATGTGAAAAATAGTATTTTGAGGTTTTGTGCCGGTTAAAAGTAAATGAGTTCAGTTTATCACCGGACGGACGGGCCAAGCCGTTATTTTAGGGTCTTCATACGGCCCTGCCCAAACCTTAAATCAAGGTGGGACGGGCCGAGATTTTTAACCAAGTATATAGACATTTAAGTGATTTTAGGGTGTTCAGGCTAAACGTGAAGTCAAGGTGGGACGGGCCGAAGTTTTTCATCAAGTATATAGAACTTCTAGGCCTGTAAAAACGGGCCGGGCCCATATTAGACGGGCCGTGCCGGGCCCATATTAGACGGGCCGTGCCGGGCCAGGAATTTCGGTTTTTGAAACGGGTTGGGCCAAGTTGTCGACGGGCCGAGCCGAGACCTAAAAAATTGATCCGTGCAGTACTCTACTATGTATGCATGGTTCAAATTCTCAAATTTAATGCGAGCGAAGCCGCTACGGGCACTGCTAGTGTTTATATATATATATATATATATATATATATATATATATATATATATATATATATATATATATATATATATATATATATATATATATATATATATATATATATATATACATATCTACACATATATCTATATATATATATATATATACATATACATATATATACATATATATATATATATACATATACATATATATACATATATATATATATATATATATATATATATATATATATATATATATATCTATATATATAAAAATAAATGTTTGTATATATGTATATATGTATGTTAATGTCCTTTATGCATTGCTACACCATTCATCCGATCGTAATGAAATTTTCACACAACCTTGAGAGTCAAATAAAAAAAAAATTTGAAAGTCGTCACAAAATGAGCGGAGCGGAGCGGGTGAGCGAGCGGAAACTATATATATATATGTATGTGCGTATGTATGTGTGTATGTATGTGTATGTGCATGTATGTGTGTCTGTGTGTGTGTTTATGTATGTACTAGCGGAGATACCCGGCGTTGCCCGGGTTTTTAGAGGTTTTTCTAATGTTTGTCTCTTTCTCTCCCGTTTCCTTTCCCACCTGCTTTCCCACTCCCGTTCGCTTTCCCGTTTTCGGTCGTTTTCCCGCTCCCGGTCGCTTTCCCGCTCCCGGTCGCTTTCCCGCTCCCGGTCGCTTTCCCGCTCCCGGTCGCTTTCCCGCTCCCGGTCGCTTTACCACTCCCGGTCGCTTTCCCGCTCACGTTTGCTCTCCCATTCCCGCTCACGCTTGCTTTTCCGTTCCCGCTCGCTGTCCGTTCCGGGTCGCTTTCCCGGTTCTATAATAGACAAACTAACCCACAAACATTCATATATATATCTATATATATAAAAGAACATGTCCTGACTGACTGACTGACTGACTGACTGACTGACTGACTGACTGACTGACTGACTGACTGACTGACAGATGACTGACTGATAATCAACGCCGAGCTCAAACGCCTCATCCTAGGAACGTGAAATTTGGAACTTATATTACTTTTATAGCCTAAACATCCGCTAAGAAAGAATTTTTGAAAATTTTGCTCCTGAGGGGAAAAAACTGGAAAACAAACTTTTTTCTAAAACAATGTATATCTCAAAAACCAAAAATGAGGAGATTTTGAAATTTGGTATATAGATTCATTTTGAAAAATAAAAAGATACGTGTTTCACCATTTTTTGAAAATTCGGTTTCCCGGACCTCAAATGTGGGTTGGAAAATTGGGTTATTTGGTTTTTAAAGTAGCTTCTACTCAAAAACTGTTACTGCTACAGAAGTAAAAATTAGTATTTAGTTTCTACTCCAAAAATAATAAAACACGTGTTTTAGAATTTTTTGAAAATTTGGTTTCCAGGACTTCAAATGTGGGGTGGAAAATAGGGCTAATTGTCTTTTATAGTAACTGCTACTCAAAAACAGTAAATACCACAGATGTAAAAATTATTATTTAGTTTCTTTTCTAAAAATAAAGATATATGTGCTTCACCATTTTTTACAAATTTGGTTTCCCGGACCTCAAATGTGGGTTGGAAAATTGGGTTATTTGGTTTTTAAAGTAGCTTCTACTCAAAAACTGTTAATGTTACAAAAGTAAAAATTAGTATTTCTATTTAGTTTCTACTCTAAAAATAATGATATACGGGTTTCACAATTTATTGAAAATTTGGTTTCCAGGACTTCAAATGTGGGGTGGAAAATAGGGTTATTTGGTTTTTAAAGTAACTGCTACTCAACAACTGTATGTGCCACAGATGTAAAAATTAATACTTAATATCTACTCAAAAAAAAGATATACGTGTGTCATCATTTTTTGGGTTATTTGGTTTTTAAAGTAGCTGCTACTCAAAAACTGTTAATGCTACAGAAGTAAAAATTAGTATTTAGTTTCTACTCCAAAAATAATGAAATACGTGTTTTAGCATTTTTTGAAAATTTGGTTTCCAGGACCTCAAATGTGGGGTGGAAATAAGGGTTATTTGATTTTAAAATAACTGCTACTCACAAACTGTAAGTGCTACAAATGTAAAAATTAGTTTTTTGAAGTTTTGTGCCGGTTAAAAGTAGGTAAGTCCAGTTTATCATCGGCCGGGCCAAGCCGTTATTTTAGAGTCTTCACACAGGCCAGGCCAAACCTTAAATCAAAGTGGGACGGGCCGAGGCTTTTCACTAAGTATATAGATATTTTAGTGATTTTAGGGTCTTCAGTTTGGCCGGGCCAAACCCGAGGTCAAGGTGGGACGGGCGAAGTTTTTCATCAAGTATATAGAACTTCTAGGCCTGTAAAAATGGGCCGGGCCTAATTCAGAGGGGCTGTGCCGGGCCAGGAGTTTGGGTTTTTAAAACGGGCTGGGCTAATTTGTCGACGGGCCGAGCCGAGACCTAAAAAAATGATCTCTACTATGGATTCACGGTTCAAACTCTCTAATTTCATGCGAGCGAAGCCGCTACGGGCACTGCTAGTCTATATATATAAAAGAACATGTCCTGACTGACTGACTGACTGACTGACTGATAATCAACGCCGAGCTCAAACGCCTCATCCTAGGAACGTGAAATTTGGAACTTATATTACTTTTATAGCGTAAACATCCGCTAAGAAAGTATTTTTGAAAATTTTGCTTCTGAGGGGAAAAAACTGGAAAACAAACTTTTTTCTAAAACAATGTTTATCTCGAAAACCAATAATGAGGATATTTTGAAATTTGGTATATAGATTCTTTTTGAAAAATAAAAAGATACGTGTTTCACCATTTTTTGAAAATTCGGTTTCCCGGATCTCAAATGTGGGTTGGAAAATTGGGTTATTTGGTTTTTAAAGTAGCTTCTACTCAAAAACTGTTAATGCTACAGGAGTAAAAATTAGTATTTAGTTTCTACTCCAAAAATAATGAAATACATGTTTTAGCATTTTTTGAAAATTTGGTTTCCAGGACTTCAAATGTGGGGTGGAAAATAGGGCTAATTGTCTTTTATAGTAACTGCTACTCAAAAACAGTAAATACCACAGATGTAAAAATTATTATTTAGTTTCTTTTCTTAAAATAAAAATATACGTGTTTAACCATTTTTTACAAATTTGGTTTTCCGGACCTCAAATGTGGGTTGGAAAATTGGGTTATTTGGTTTTTAAAGTAGCTTCTACTCAAAAACTGTTAATGCTACAAAAGTAAAAATTAGTATTTAGTTTCTACTCTAAAAATAATGATATACGGGTTTCACAATTTTTTGAAAATTTGGTTTCCAGGACTTCAAATGTGGGGTGGAAAATAGGGTTATTTGGTTTTTAAAGTAACTGCTACTCAACAACTGTAATTGCCACAGATGTAAAAATTAATACTTAGTATCTACTCAAAAAAAAAGATATACGTGTTTTATCATTTTTTGGGTAATTTGGTTTTTAAAGTAGCTGCTACTCAAAAACTGTTAATGCTACAGAAGTAAAAATTAGTATTTAGTTTTTACTCCAAAAATAATGAAATACGTGTTTTAGCATTTTTTGAAAATTTGATTTCCAGGACCTCAAATGTGGGGTGGAAATAAGGGTTATTTGATTTCAAGGTGGGACGGGCCGAAGTTTTTCATCAAATGTATAGAACTTCTAGGCCTGTAAAAATGGGCCGGGCCTAATTCAGACGGGCTGTGCCGGGCCAGGAGTTTGGGTTTTTAAAACGGGCTGGGCTAATTTGTCGACGGGCCGAGCCGAGACTTAACAAGTAAATTAAAAACGAATTTTTAAAACCAATGCTCTTATATGTAATTAAAACACAAATTTTGCAATCAATTTTTTCTTATATTACTCTTTTATTTTATATTAAAGTCGAAATATCTTAATTATATCGAAATATCGAAATTAATTAAAATTAACTAAATTAATTGACTTATTGTAAAACTAATAATTGAATATTGCATTGTCTTCTATTTTGAGCATGTATGCAAAATTTGAAAAAAATCTATCATCAGGAAGTGACTCAAAAATTGATTGCAAGATTTGAAACAGACAGAGAAACAAACAGACAGACAGAGAAACAGAGACGACGAGTTAATAAAAGCATTGGTAAAAAAATGATCTCTACTATGGATGCACGGTTCAAACTCTCTAATTTCATGCGAGCGAAGCCGCTACGGGCACTGCTAGTATATATATATATATTCTTAGCAAATCTATTTTACGTTTTATAGGCTAACAGAAGTTATGATAGAATGGAAAAGAAAAAATGAGCGTGAACGGGAGAGCAACCGTGACCGGGAATGGGAGAGCAAGCATGACCGGGAACGGGAGAGCAAGCGTGAGCGGGAACGGGAAAGCGACCGGGAACGGGAAAGCGACCGGGAACGGAAAAGCCACCGGGAACGGGAAAGCGACCGGGAACGGGAAAGCGACCGGGAACGGGAAAGCGACCGGGAACGCGGAAAGCGACCGGGAACGCGGAAAGCGACTGGAATCGGGAGAGCAAGCTTGGAAGGAAACGCGAGCAAGAGAGAAAATCGATAACAAAACTTCTGAGCGGGAAAGCGAACGGGAGCTGGAAAACGACCGAGAGCGGAAAAGCGACCGGGAACGCGACGAAAACGGGAAAGTGGAGAAGGAAACGGGAGCGAGAGAGACAAACATTAGAAAAACCTCTAAAAAACCCCGGGCAACGCCGGGTAACCCCGCTAGTTTATATATAAAACCCTTGGTCAAACAGAAAGACAAGAAGGCAAGTTAAAAAAAACGTGGTAAAAATTTTAAGACAAACTTTTTTCACCAAAAAGATTTTGTAGTTATTAAGTACTTTGTTGTCGTCATCTGTTTTACGCTTATGCTTAAAGTTTCAGATCTCTAACCTTTAGCTAATGGGTTGAAACTGACTACAATATTTGCCTACACAAACAAGTGAAATTAAGTATTTTGTAATAAGAAATGTTTTCATTTCATTTCTTAATTTCTTTTTATCACAATCAAACTTTTCGTACTTCAAGGTTCCTTTTCACACCAACGGACAACGGAATTCGAACCCGCGACCTGAGCTTCTAGATTGTGTAGAGGTAAACCTAATACCACATTTTCAGTATCTACTTTTTATTGACAAAATATGAAGGAAAAAACCACTGAGCCGTGTTTTTAAAAAACATCACATGCGCTCTATTAAACGAAAACCATCTAAAATACAAGATTAAGAATGAGAAAATAACTGTCATTTTAAAAATTTGATAAAACAGTGTTTAACATATGTTTTTATACTGTTCTATAAAAACAAATTATATTAATAATAGAAAACAATCATTACTCTAAACCTTGGACATTTTAATATATTAGTAAACCCATGCCTAAAGTCTATTAAAAAAATCAAAATCCTTTAGGGACTGTTCTTCTATAGATTACCAGACAGAACACTTTTTAACAGGATTCATCGCAGAGCCGGTTGGGCATTTGAAGGCATCTGAGAAGTCTTTGGAATTCGACACAGTTCCAATAATCCTTTGATTTTTAAGTTTAATCAAATAATTATTTTTAAATTGGTTTAAAAACAAATAGTTTGAATAAAATAATAATAATTCAATATAATATAAAAAATATATAAATTATTTATGTATTTAATAAAATTGACAATTATAACATAGTTTAAATTAATATAAATGATTAAAAACAACCTGAATCTTTCTGGAGAATGTTCGTCGTTAAACAAACTCATAGCAGAAGCAGGATCGGACTTAGAACACCAAATCTTAAAAAAAAATGATTAAACATATCTTATTTGCATTTATAAACTTTTATTTAATATTCAAACATAATATCAATGAAATTATTTGCTTTAACTAAAAAATATAGCAAAACTCACTTGACTGTATTTGATAAAGAACAACTGATTGACATTGTATTTGAGACCGGGAAGTGGTTTTTCTTCGCCATTCTGTTGTGCCCAATTCTTATAAGCCTGTTTTTTGTGAAATTATCAACAATCTATTAATGTTATTTGAAATGATATTTGTATAAATTACTTATTGATACGATATTTTGTTATAACAGACAATATTTACCAAAAATGCTTCTTTTAGTGCTCCATTGTCTGCAATATTTTCTCCGAGAGTTTTTTGGCCGTCGACCTAGCACGGTACAAATTACAAGTCTCAACGTTGTAGTAACAAAAATTATTTATATAAGATAGGATAGAATTATCTAAAATAAATATTCATGTTATTGTTAGTGTATTTATATGTTTATTTATACAAGTATAATTTTCTAATAATTACAACTAATAAAAAATACACGCTTTGACGTACGTAAATATTTTTTTCTGGAATCAGATAACTACTGTACTGGTCAGCCATGCATTTCGTCAACTCATTAAAGGCTAGAACATCTTTTTCTGGCCACCAGCTTTTCAAATTTCCATCTTTGTCGAAGCGGCTTCCTGAATTTTGTATCTTTATATATAACAAGTAATGGAAAAAACGAATTTTTCAACACAAACTTTTATTTCAAATACACTCAATTTAAAAATACGAAAAATGTTAAAATTAAGTTTTTTTAATCATGTTGAGAGTCAATAGAAGAAGGTTTTTGTAAAAAAAAATTAAAATCGATCATAAAATGAGCCGAGCGGGAGAGCGAGTGGAAACGGAAAAGCAACCGAAAGCGAAAGAACGAGCGGGAAAGGAAATGCTACCAGGAAGAGGAGAGCAAGCGGGAGCGGGAAAGCGATGAAGAGCGGGAAAGCGACTGGGTGCGGGAAGGTGACCGAGAGCGAGAAAGCGACCGGGAGCGTGAGAGCAAGCGGGGAAGGAAACGGGAGCGAGAGGGAAAAACGATTGAAAAACCTCGGGGGTACCCGGGCAAAGCCGGGTACCCCGCTAGTTAATAAATAAATTTTTACCGGCATGTAGATAACTGTAATTTTTTAAATTGTTGTACCCGTGTTGTCGAAGCCGTGTGTTAGTTCATGACCAATGATTGTTCCGATGGCGGCAAAGTTGAGATATCTGTTTTTGAATGTTATTTAAAAATTTTAAATAGAGTGATGTGTTATTTTAATTGTAGGATAACCTAATCAATTTTTTTAATAATATAAATAAATTAATAAGGTAATTTATTTGATAAATTTACTTGGGACTGCTAGCGTCGTAAAATGGACTCTGCAAAATCGCGGCTGGAACAGCTGAAAAACGAATCGTGGTGACGATATTTAATAATTAATACCAATAAATAATTTTAATTAATAAATTTTTTACTCGATAAAGTAATCAGTAATAACATACCAATAGAGTTAGAGTTTGGTAGATAAATAGCATTTGCGTCTGTTGTCTTGACGAGCCATCTTTGAATAAAAGACAAAAAAATATTACTAATTAAATGAGAATATATATTAGAATAACTTTTAAATAAAAAACAACAAAAATATTACTAATTAAATAAAAATATATATTAGAATAACTTTAAAAAAATCAAATACAACAATACCGGATGCTTACAATGATTTACTGGTCGGCAGTTTTAAATACTTAATAAATTCTACCGATTTTCTTTGTGAATAAAGTACATTAGCCATAATATTATCATTGGTCAGTATTACTCTCTGTAATATAAATTTGTAAATTTGTTTTAATCACGTAAAAAATTAGCAAAAAAACTAAAATAAACTAATTGACGTTATCAAAATCCGTGTTCAGTTGTGTAACGTTCATGGCTTCGTCTGGATAACCAATAAGTTCTTTAATATATTCAACCTGATAAAATTTCAATAGCGAAAAGAAACTTTAATTGACTTTTAGAATTAACAAAACAATAAATAATAAAAAAATGACTAAATAAATTTTATAAAAAAAACAGAAGAAAAGAAATACCTTCTCTTTCGCAACAATTTTTGTTTCACTTGACATCCATGTTAGCTTATCAATGATGGTCATAAAAGCCTGTTTTAGGCTTTTCACCATATCAGTTGCCTGTATTTTGTATATTATTACTATTATTTAATATTATTATTCAATTATACAAAATTGATACAAATTCGTAAAAAACTAAATTAAATTTATTTTTAAATATTAAAATTTTACAGAATCTTTTGCTTGCTCGCTGAAATACTTTTTGGCATAAAGGTTGGCAACAGAAGTATCAAAATATGAAATGGTCTTTGTGAGACAATATTTCCAGATTGGCATAGTCTTAAAATGGAAATAAATTGAACTAATAAAAAATAGAGCAATAATTTTTTGAGTTTTGAATAAAACATAGAAACTTACATTTAAATTGCTCATGTAAAAATTCAGAAAACTTCTTGGCATTGTGACAATGTAAGTGTCTATCAGCCTCCACATGATATAGTTCATAACAGTTCTGTACATACATACATACATATATATTATATATATATATAGACATACATACATACATACATATATATATATATATATATATATATATATATATATATATATATATATATGTATATATATATATATGTATATATATATATATATATATATATATATATATATATATATATATATATATATATATATATATATATATACATAACATTCTAATATTGAATCTATAAAATTTTTAATTTATATAACTAAGTTTATGTGTATTCATATATTGTTTTTGTTATTTTTTTTTACAACAGTTTCATCACAAAACTTTTAACGAGCACATTGACAATACCTTTTCGGAGTATCTTTCAAAAGTTGTGCTAGTTGTTCGATAAAAGAACCCGATAAAGTGACATTATCGTTGTCGCTGAGACTTACGTTTACCATTTTAAATATTGAAAAAGCTACGTTTTTAAAATCCAAAACCTGTTTGAATGAAAATTTAAAATTTTGAATTATAATTTAAGCAAAAAACCTAGCTCATAGATCATGGCTAATTGTTCAGAAAGTTGTCTGGCAATATCAGCAGCAGTGAAGGATCCAGGAGCCTAGTAGTGCGATGCATCCATTTAATTAGACTATCAATAAAATATGTTTGTGCTAAAATACCCGGTTTTAAAAAATGATTTTTTTTTGGAAAAAAAGTTTACTACTTTTGGATTTTTTTTTTGTTTTTTTAAAAATGATCTACGACTATTCATTTTCCCTGCTCATTGACTATACTTGGAGGAAGCAGTTGACAATCGTCCCCACCAAGAATTCCTGGCTCCACCACTGATTAGTAGGTAGATTTTATGACTGACTACCCTTTTAGACTATAATTATTTAAAAACTAAGGAGAACACTGTAAAAAGTTGTTGAATTTCTTCTAAAATATCGCTTACGCTGCTTGTGATATTGGCTATTTCTTTGATTGTTTTGAAGTTTTCCGACTCTAATGGGTCGTTAACCTTTGATATCTACAATAAACCAACATATACTCAGAAATAAATTTTATAAATAAGGTTTTAAAAGTTTCAACATTTCATAGGTTTTACGCAAAAAAATTGCTAGACATAAGTATAAGTATGACATTTATGGAATGGCCACTGAGACTTTATAATTTAGCATAGCCTCAGATGTTACTTAATTTTTGGTAAATCTGCACTACTTTTTTATGATTATTTTGTATGTAGTTATTACATATAGTTTATGCAATACTTATAACTAATATAATTTAATTAGGCCTATAAAAAACTGTTGCAAAATTAAATTAATTTCTATTTTCAAAATGATGATTACTTTACTCACCATAGCAAGCTTTTTTTCAAACTCGACGATATTTTTCGCATCGTTCATTAACTGAGTTTGATTTTTAATAATTCCGAAGCCATCAGCAACCATGTAAATATAATTCTTCAATCCCTCTAAAGAGTTAGCCAACTCGTCGTTCAAGTAGTTTTCTTTTTCAGTGGTCAGTTTTCCAACAGAAACCTGTACAAATGTAAGGGCAATTCATTAATTACTTAAGAGTCCCAGGTCTAAGAAATCTTGTTTGTTTGTTTGTTTCCATAGAAGTAAGGGCGGCGCTCAAAAACGACTAAAACTGTCATGTGACCTTCCAACATTCAAAGAAAAATAAAAATTTAATAATTAACTCAGCAAAATAAACTTAGACGACAATCCATCATAAAAATTGAAAAACATTAAATGTTTTTTTACATTTTGCAAATGTTTAATCAGGCGTTTTTTGTCACATATCAAAGCACGTTTCCGGTTTACTTTTATAAACATGTACCTTTCTTGCACTCATCAGTGTTCAATTGTAGTCATTCAATATCCGTATAAAAAAAAGAAAAACTCACCGCTAGTGCAAATCTTGAAGAATTAGTGTTGTTCAAAGTAATGCTGACATCTATAATTGGACCTTCTCCAACTACTAACTTTAGTTTTATCAGAAGATCAGTCAAGTTGTAGTCTGATTCTTTCCAAGTTTCATTTATGACGGGCCAACCACCGTATTTCTTCAGCAAGTTCAGCATTGGATCCGTGCCCAAATTGTTGATCACGTCTGCGTATGTACATATATACATTACTTATTACTAATATTATTTTTATTAATAATTCACTACTTATTCAACATGAGAGAGAGAGAGGGAGAGAGAGAAAAAGAAAGAGAGAGATAGAGAGAGAGATAGAGAGAGGAAAAGAGAGAAAGAGAGAGAGAGAAAGAAAGAGAGAGAGGGAGGTAGGGTGGGAGAGAAAGACTTTATATAAGGAGCACGTTGTGTATATATATATATATACATTTATTTATTTGTCCTCCTTTCTACTGTTCACCCGGACTCTAAAGATCAAAAGTTTCTTTTCGAAACTGCAGTCAGCCCAAGTAGAGACATAAATAAAATGGCAGACATTAAAAAAGGTTTTTTGTTTTCGAAGTTTCGCTTAATTGAAAATATTTTGCGCAAACTAATAAGCGCCAAATGGGCCGTAGTTTTCAACGGAGCATGTCTAAAAGAACAAATTACGCCAAAATACGTTCAATATATATATATACATACATATATATATATTTTCTTTCAGGCACGCGCTATTAAAGACAATAGACCATTTTGCGTTTATTATTTTTTTAGACAGACATTCTAAATTTTTCAAACTACATACATTCTTTGATTCAACTCGGGCTAACGGACCGTTTCGACTAACATTGTCATCCTCAGAGCCCATTTAAAATTTAAACCAAACGTCGACGCAAGAAACGATACAATGAAATAAACAATAAAACCAGGTAGAGCGTACCTACCCTAGATATTAGAATATCGTAAAAGGAACTGAGATAAAAATAATAAAAATATGTATTAAGAAAGTTCAAATAATTTAAAATTAAAATAAAATAGTATGTACAAGAATCTTGCTATGGTCGTAATTTGCTTATAGAAGAATACAATGTAAAATTACAAACATGAACATGTTATTTTATTTTTTTATTCTTATTGTTATATTACCACTATATATATATATATATATATATATATATATATATATATATATATATATATATATTAGGTATATAACTCAAATTTGTTTTGATGAATTTAACATTCCCCATATGACCAGCTGTGGACATTCGGCATGTTATTAAAGAAATAGTCAGAAACGTAAACAGATAAAAAAGTCACCCTCCAAATTAAAAAACATTGACTGATAATAACAGGCTTACAGAGTCTGTGAAATCTTATCACAAAGTGGAGTTTCAATACCTACTCCAACTCAAAATGCCGTCTACAAAACTGTAATGAAGGAAGGAGCAAGATTAAAAAAAATTCATGGAGAGTTTAAAAACTGAACAGTGGTGCCTACACTTTGATGGAAAGACCACTGACAAGAAAGAATATCATATAGTGGTTCTGAAAAACGAAAATCGGGAGGTCAGACTGTTCTTGAACTGGAAATGGAAAAGGTCAGATAATATTTAATGGAATAACGACTGTGCTCGATGAATATGACCTGTGGTCCTCCATAAAAATGATTGTGTCTGACACTACTGACACAACTGCAGCAAACTTAGGAAAACGTAATGGTGCTGTGTCACTGTTGCAAAAAACAATTCCAAGAAAAAAGACTACAAAAACCTGTATTCATTGGATGTCAACACCATATTCTAGACACAATTCTGACACATGTCATGAATGACTATTTCGATGGATCAACAACTTCGCCTGATTTGCACTATCTTTATGTTACAAGAATAACCAGAGAGTATGAGCAACTCAAGGCATCATTCCCGAATACTGGAAGACCACTTAAGAAAGCAGAGCAGGAGAGGTGGCGGATGATATGGCCTTTCTTGACCATTTAATGTCATGCTACAGGAGTTTCGAAAGTACAGGAAGCATCCCAACAGTGAAATTCCAATCACTTCCTGCTATCAGCAATGCGAGGTGGAATTCTATAGCCATTTATATATTGCTTGCTTTAATTCTGATACCAGAGTTTCGACAGACAGCTGAACCAGCATGTTATTTCATCACCGGGTTATTGGCTGACATATGGTTTTTCTCTCATTGCTACAATCTAACGGACTCTGACAATCTGGCAGAAGCCTGTAAAGAACATCCAAACGCATTGAAGTCAATGAAAAACATTTGGTCATCGGAGCCTTCACCTATACCAAAGCAGCGTTCAAATATATGTGCAGAACGCGCAATATAAGTGATGTAAGACTTACGTCCACTGTGCAAATCCATTGAAAAACTGAACATTAAATTTATTTTAACTAATGCACTGTAAGAATGTACTTATTATTCATTTGTCACAGTAAACTGTCAATTGGAGCAATTTCCATCTTTGAGAAAAACTTCATTTCTATAGAAGGATGAACTTTTTTCAAATAAATCTAAAATGACTCACATATTCTTCTTATGCACGAAAAAACTCCACCGAATATCATATGGGGATATGAGGTCAAAAAAGTCATATACCTAATATATATATATATATATATATAATATATATATATATATATATATATATATATATATATATATATATATATATATATATACATAAAAGGTTTCAAATATCTAACGATATAATAAATGTTTATAGTTCATAAAATATAATTATAATATTGCATATATTAAACCTTCATAAGCAATCTCCTATTTATTTTGTCTGAATGACTATATATAAACATAATTCAAAAAATTATAAAAATCTCTCTCTCTCTCTTTAATATTATTTATATAAGTTCATTTTGATTGATTGATTGATTGATTGATTGATTGAATTTAATAAAGAAAACCAGTTTACCCTCATTCATGCAAGAAGCGTAGAAATTTTTAACGTTTTGCTCAAAGATTGGATCGTTCCAGTTGGCTGGAATTTCGATTATCGCTGTTGAGAGATTAAAATTTTACTTTCAGCTAATAACATTAACTCCTTTTCATTGTTTTGACGTTTATTAATTATTCATGAGTTATCATTGAATTAATATAAATTGTTTAATTTTTTTATTTATTTCTAACCTTTGACGTCTGTCATAACTTTATCACCGATCAAACCCAAGAATGAAACTTCGGCTTTGTCGTTAGGTATTGGGGTATTCTTAATCCACGTACCGCATGAGAATTCGTAAAAGTTTTCGCATGGATCCATGCTTTCATTTAGCATTTGTATCATCATTGCCGCTATTAAGTTGTATTAAATAAAATATTGATAAATTAATTTAATAATAAAAAGTCTGATAATCATCATATTTATAAATAATTTTACATTATTTATTATTGCTGTTTGAAATGATTTTTCTATAAAAAATGCTTCAAAATCACTCTTATTGATAGGTAAATAGTTGTTTTTGAAACACTTGAAAAAGTTTGGTGCTTAGATATATTTACTAATCCGCCTCATAGAAATTGAAATTTTTTACTGCTTGCTATAGCTATTTAATTTTTAGTATTTATTGCATGCAATTTTGACAGCATGTAACAATAACATGTGAAAGCGATTCGTCTTAAAAATAGAACGTGAGAACATTTTTTGACAGCTGAACTGCTTAATAAACGATTGACATTGCAGACGTTTTGCAAATTAAGTGTCGTTCATTTGAACGAAATTCAATAAAACAAATAAAACAATTTATTTATAAATAATAAAAAAATAAAACAATTTATTTATAAATATTAAATAAATAAAACAATTTATTTATAAATAATAAAAAAATAAAACAATTTATTTATAAATAATAAATAAATAAAACAATTTATTTATAAATAATAAAAAAATAAAACAATTTATTTATAAATAATAAAAAAATAAAACAATTTATTTATTCACACCATTCAAAGTGCAACTTGAAGTCAGGCAAGTTGATGAATCTACCCCTTGACTTCCACCTTTCTGCATGGATGACCTTTCTGGAAAAAAATCACTAAATTCTAAGACTCAATGGAAAAAATTATTGGAGCCTGTTATGTAAATAAATAAATTGAACCAAGATATTAATTATAATTAATATAATCATGAAAATATAAATAATAAACAATGTATATATATATATATACATATATATATATATATATATATATATATATATATATATATATATATATATATATATATATATATATATATATATATATATATATATATATATATATATATATATATATATATATATATATATATTATAAGGAAACATAGCGTTGATATGTTTTTACGAGCCACATATATCAGAAACTTGGATGGCGTACAATCCACCACGAAATAACGCAAATATAAATGTCTCAACTTCAGACTCGAACCCACGACTGTCGGATCGGCAACACCGCCTTGCATCATGCCAACTACCTTACCATATATATATATATATATATATATTTAGAATTGATTAAATATGAAAAACGGTAATAAACTTGCCGGTTAGTAAAACGATGGAAACGATAAGGAAAGTAACAAAAGCCAAAAAAAGAAAAACTGACAGAAAAATCAAAAATTTTTCCAAGCCTCTTCTGTTGAAAAAAATCAAGTTTAACTAGTTATTTAATAAAATTAATTAATCAATAAATTAATAATTAAAGTATGTATTTAAAAAATACTGATTTTTTTTCAATAAACAATTCAATCTTCAAATGCACAAGTGCATGTTCACCCGATTATTTGAGTTTGCTTAGATTTCCTATGACCACAATAATAAATAAAATTTGAATAAATAAAAAAGTATTTATCACTCAAACCTTTCCATGGTGTTAACAACTTATATTAAATTGTTAGATGTAAGTTAAACAAAAAAAAACTAGTTAATAAAGAAAACCAAGCAAGAAAAACTTAATTCTTTAGAATCACCAGCCTACACATACATAAATATATAGTTAAAAGAAACAACTGCTTTACTGGTACTTATGTTTAGCTGCTCGACTTTTGTTTACAGGCTGCCAAGTAAGGCACACCAATTATTATTCTATAGGTAAGAAAAACTATTCAAACTTAGCAAAATTATAATTAATAATTCAATGGTATCGCGGGCTTTGAATGTACTTATTAGTTTGAGGACAAACATCACGCAATCTCTCGAAGGCAAATAAGTATTTTCTCCTCCCGTTTCTTATTGGAATGACAAAGCTATGAATGTTTTATTTTATTATCATAGACACATAGTATTTTAAAATTAAATTATGATAATTTCATATTTCATAATATTACTTTCGCAAGGTGACTGTTGATCGTTGGTTCGTGAGAAAGTTGGCTTGGTTGAAGCAATTGTTGTTGCTGTAAGACACATTTCGATCCTAGAATTGTGCACATATTTTAAAAGTATATGTCGCTTTAATAATTATACAGTATTATTTAATTTACGGACATTTGTATAGAGCATTAATGTGCATATCTATATTATATTGTACATGTCTTGAAAACAGTGGTTTGCTGGTTTTTGTAATAAAGCATCACTCTACCTTACCTTACCTTACCTTACCTTACTTTACCATACCCTACCTTACCTTATCTTACCTTACTTTACCTTACCTTACCTTACCTCACCTTACCTTACCTTACCTTACCTTACCTTACCTTACCTTACCTTACCTTACCTTAACTTACATTACCTTACCTTACCTTAACTTACCTTACCTTACCTTATCTTACCTTTCCTTACCTTACATTACCTTCTTTGTGTGGAGAACGTACAACCGAACGTCAACTGTACATAACAGAAACTTTGTTTGAGTTATCATGCCAGGTTATGAAAATAAAATTTACTGAAAGTTTTAAGATGATAATTTTTTAAATAAATTGTTTGACAAAATGAATAAATATGTGTAAGTTTTATTCCAAAGTAGATGAAGCGGCACTGAGAAAATTCATAAATGAAGCAATGTTTAAAACACAAGATTTGAAATTTTTTCCCACACTGATTATACATGAAAATTATCTTATCTGATCCAAAAATAATAATTTTTAAAGCTTTGTTTAGACGCGTTCATGCGTACAGAGCATAAACAGTGGCGACATGAAGTTCAGCTCAACGAAACTGCAATATTCTTATACAAAATGATTATAAAACAAAAAAAAAAGAAGCTTCAATGATGATTAATCAGAGCTTTAAAGCTGGTCAAATCAAGTATTTTGATGTGCTTGGTTAAGAGATGGGGTGGAGATGTTGATATGTGTAAACGATTTGTGATCTAAACAAATTACACATAAAAATGATATAATCAGAGTTTTAAGGTATATTTTGTGGGTCGAGGTTATATGAAAAATTAAATGGGGTTATTTCTAGCAGTTTTTGTTTATTTTGAAAAGATTATAAACATTTGATAATAGAAAACAATATTATTTAAAGATTGAATTGTTTTAAACATTTTTTAAAAGCGTTTTCTAATGTCTCAACCAGGACGCCTTTTCAAGTTTGTGGTCGGTAAAACAAACCTGTAAATATACAAATTACAATATTCAAACTTATGTATGATTTTAATTTAGTCACGAATGATGCTATGTTTCCGCAAATCAGAGCTCTAATTAATAATTTGGTTAAAACTGCTTTTTTAGAAGGAACTAATATTGAAAAAATTCCAATTTAATTCCAATTGTGGAAATGTTCGTGTAACCGCAAATCGCATACGTTGAAATGACGACAGACCTATCCTGGAGGTTATAAGAAGTTAGAGCCTAATTTCATTAAACTTTTTTGCAAAAATTTGTAAAAATTTGGAACTTTTGAAAATGTAAATATAAACTTTACATTTATAACACCGTTCAAAAGTCTGGTAGAATTTCCGTACGGATGATGTAGCAGGATGTCTTCTCTGTTCTGTGTCCACGACCAACTTCCGTTGTTCGCAACGTGCTCGCTCAATCGTTTTTGATTGTCAGTGAAATTTTCTAGATATTTGTAGGCGACAAATTCATCAATGAAAGTATTGGTACCGATTAGCTGACCAAACTTTCCACAGTCTTCCTTTTCGACACCCATAATGAAAGCAAGAGGCCACAAAAGAAACGAACACAGATACTACAAGTATGTTAAATAGTTTTGATTGCCTTAGGTAATATTGAAATATTGTAGTTTGCATATAAACTATAACTTTAAACTCACATTTGAAAATAAACTTCATTTCTAGATAATCTAAATTTAGTTTAGGTATAGCATACATAGCTCCTGAAGCTGCCGCTTCAACAAAACTTCTTTCTTTTCTGGGAGGAGTTTAAATAAAATGCTAGTGGATAATTTTTTTAACTTTCTCTTATTTATCACAGAAAATAAGTACTTTTAAATACTTTATGAAATTGAATTTTTTATTGTTCGCTGCAGACGTAAGTGATTTTTTATTTTCAGGATAAAACAACTTGGAGATGGCAACACTAGAAAAGACGGACATGAAAGCAGCTGATAATAAATGATTGGCCGGTACCTAATAAAAATAAAAATTTGATAAAATATCGAATAAAACAAAACAATATTAAACCATATAAAACAATATTGAACAAAACAGAGAAATACTGAACAAAACTATATTGAACAAAACAGAGAAATACTGAACAAAACAATATTGAACAAAACAGAGAAATACTGAACAAAACAGAGAAATACTGAACAAAACAGAGAAATACTGAACAAAACAGAGAAATACTGAACAAAACAGAGAAATACTGAACAAAACAGAGAAATACTGAACAAAACAGAGAAATACTGAACAAAACAATATTGAACAAAACAGAGAAATACTGAACAAAACAATATTGAACAAAACAGAGAAATACTGAACAAAACAGAGAAATACTGAACAAAACAATATTGAACAAAACAGAGAAATACTGAAAAAACAATATTGAACAAAACAGAGAAATACTGAACAAAACAATATTGAACAAAACAGAGAAATACTGAACAAAACAATATTGAACAAAACAGAGAAATACTGAACAAAACAATATTGAACAAAACAGAGAAATACTGAACAAAACAATATTGGACAAAATATAAAACTTACTCCAAAAAGAACGTAAACAGCCAACGAAGTACCGGATGATGTTGCAACTCCGGCTGTCATTATAGTGTGAAGTTCCGATTCTGTCATGAGAGGCAGAATCGGTTTGACCAAGAGAGGAGCGACTGCCTGACAATAATACACAATAAAATGATTTTTTAAGTTATTATCATTTAGGAAAATTTTTTTTTACTAGGCCTACTTAGAATTTATTTAATATTTATGTAGCAGATAGACGGCTGATATTTACATCAATGACAGACGTGGGTTGGATTGGACTGGGTTCAAATTTTGACACATGCGTGGTTTGGGTTAAAATAAAATTTAAAAAGTTAATTTAAAAAAAATAATTTTTGGTTGGGTTGAGTCGCCAAAAAAAGACCCATTTCCACCTCTGATGTGCATAAAAACAAAAAATAAATTACTATTTGCAAAAAAAGAAATGAAAACTAAAATAAGTATAAATAAAACAAATTAATAGTAATGAATAAATTAAAAATAGGTGCAGAATAAAATCTGACATTTCCAAGGAAAATATTTCCAGCCATTCCGACCGATTCCCCGACTGTAATTTTAGCAGACGCTTGCATTATTGTGGCCAATCTGGTAATAAACCACTCCATAGCTCCAACATAAAATAGAATAGATATCAAGGAAGAGGTGAATATAATCAATGGCAATACCTGCAAAAACATTTTTTCAGTTAAATATAATATATTTTTATCTTGTCTTTAATAATCTTAGCAATATTTCAGCATTGTTTCTGAAGAAATAAGTAAATAAATATTTTTTTAAACCTGCATAAAAAACAAATGATCTTTATATGAAGGTCCAAATAGAAATAAACATCCACTTAAGCCAAAGTTAATTATATCAGCAATTCTGTCACCAAACCATTTGAAAATGCGGAACCCAAATGCCCATCTTAATATCATTAGGGCAAATACCAATTGTAGGGCAAACCCCATGCCACGATTCTTCATTTGATCTATATTTTAATGCATTATATAAATAATTATTTCAAGAAGCATAGTAACAATGGGATTACTGACGATATATTATATTTAAAAATGGTTATTTTCTTTCATAAAATTATATTAATCGAAATACATTTAAAAATCTATATTTACCTAGATAAATAATTGCTTGTTATCTAACCTTTGAAGGATTGACGGAGAATAACACCATTATTACGATGAAAACAAAAATACCACTGAGAGAAACTAAATTGTACGGATCAGAAGAATAAACTGTAAAGTCAATGATAAGTATGGCTACCACAGTCGTGTATATTGAGATCAAGAAAAACCTGGGATCACATCTATGAATGTTATTATTTAAAGAAGAAATAAATTGTATGTTTATATAATATTCGCTTTGTGTAAAGATACTGATTTAAGTTTTTCTAAATATTGGCTCGGCTTTGTGATGAGTTTAGCTCACCAATACGTCTAGTTTTTAATTCTTTGTGTAAGTTATTTTTATTTTTTAGATTAAACGAGGGAAGGTTTTAACACACAAAATCTAATCTGAGAATACATTTGAACGTGGATAGTAGTATAGTACCCATAAATCATAAAAATACTTACAGATTTATTTTTGATTCATAATTTTCAATGAAGATGAAAATGAACTTGAATTTATTGCCGAGTCGTTTTCTCAACCAGGCTATAACGAATGGAGAACATTTGATGACTACCAATATTGCTGTAATCGCGATTGGTTACTCTATTTTCAGCAGTCATTCTACTTTAAAAGTTGTTTTCTCTATCATTCATGGCCAAAAAATCATCTGCAACAGCTGGTCAGAGGGGTCGATAGTCACACTGAGAAATAAAAATAAAATGTCAACATGCCGAATTTGCTCACTGACAATTCGTATTAATGCTTTAGCTGTTGTTAAGGTATCCGGACGATCGCACATGGGACTTTCACACATAGGACTATCCCATATAGATTTTCGCTCATAGGTCTGTTGCTCATAGGATCACCGCACATAAACCCTTCGAACATAGGATGTTCGCTTGTAAGATTATCGCTCATAGGACGTTAGCCAATAAATAAACGCTGAAGACTTGTTTGCTTCGATGTGAAGCGATCGTTTTGAAGTGAATTCAACAGATTTAGCTTGCCAGAAAAGCGATCGCTTTGAAGTGAACTCAACAGATTTAAATACGTACAGTATATAAAAACATCGTAAGAAAGCCTAATAGAAAAGTCGTGAAAAATTTAGGCATGGAAGGTAAGTGATGGGACAAAGGTCATTAAAATAAACATCGCCGATCTTAATCACAAAGGCATCATCGCCCGGGTACAGAAAAGCGATCAGTGAAATGAAAGCTACAATGAGCATTACACTTGCCGGATGCAGCGCAACGCAAGGTTTAGTTTGTTCCCAGATTTCTGATCACGTTCTGATGGCCTTACTGAAGAAGTATTCTCTGGACGGGTTCTGCGTCGCCATCAACAAAAGGTGTTATCTTCAGGTGACATCGAATCTGCTCTTCCTCCGTATCCAAAGGACTTAACATTCCCAGTTCCTGATCGTTTTGCCCAGTTCGTTCTGTACGACTCCGGTCCAAGCCTTTCGTGATGCATTTCCGAATGCCCGTGTGGCTGGATGTAATTTTCATCTATCGCAAAGTATAATTCGCAAAGTTAACTAAGTTGGCATGAAACTAGATTAGGAACGAAATGATGAGGTGCGTGGATCAGTACGTTGTCTCGCGGCGCTAGCGTTTGTACCTGTTAATGATATCGTTGAGTCCTTCGAGATCCTTGCTGAGTCAATGCCACAAATTGAACATATGAACTTATGGGTAAACAGATATTCTAACCAACCTCCGTTCCATGGCGTACTTACCGAATAACTAGTTATTTCTTAACTTGTAACGGTGAACATTTATATTATTAAATGCTACGTACAGTTAATAAAAATATGAATATGAATAACAATAACAATATTCAATATTAATTTTTTTCATAATCGGTGTTTTGTTTTTTATGTTGGAAGCTTATAAATTGGTTCAAATAGTACATATATGAGTGATCGTCCTATTAGCAAACGTCCTGTGAGTGTAAAAAAGTCCTATGAACGATTGTCTTATGTGCGATCGTCCTATGAGTCACAGTCTTATGTGCGGAAAGCCTATGTACTATAGCCCAGTGGCGTAGCTAGGGGGGGAGCAGGGGGAGCGGCCGCTCCCCCTGAGACCATTCTCCAAAAAGTGGGGCCTTTTTGGCCTTCTCAAGAATTAAAATAAATATTTTATTAAATTTAGGGCTGTCAAAAATCTGTTAAAATACCAACCGGGTATGTTGATTAATTATCAGCAAATAAGCAGTAACAGATTTTCTATCATACATGACTGTATTGTGTGACTCTACAGTCTTGTGTTACTCAACAGCAATCTCAGATCAGATGCTGATGTCATGCATGCATGCAACCGTAGGCTCTAGGCTAGACAGCTGCACTGGGATTACATTAAATAGGCCAAAATTATATTTAAGCATGGAGCTCTGTATTAGTATAATAGTGCGACATCTTCAGGTCGCTGGGCAGAAACTTTGCAGCAAACTTTCATATCGTACTATTATAGATATATCCTATGATCCTCCCTCAAAATAATAACCTATTAACCTTCAGCTGCACAACTCTAACTTAATACTACTGTTGCCGCGATTATTATATGAGAAGGTTATACAGAGATTTTTCCCCAGTAGTATAGTATATGTTCAAATGTTCAAACTCAGTTGTTTTTTGGAACTCTAGAAAGTATCTATACATTTTTTTCTAGCAGTTTACCCCGTCTTTCAATATTAAAGAAGAACAATGCAAATGTATAGAATCTTTTGCGCTGACTCTAAAAAGACTTTGCGATACTAGATGGGCATCCAGGAAGTCAGCACTAGATGCAGTCTTGCAGAATTTACCAGCACTAATAGTTGCCCTGCAAAGAATCGTGGATGGTGAGATAAAAAACTGCACTACTAAACAGTTGGCTGAGGCAAAGGGTATTCTTGTAACAATTGATACGTATGAATTCTTAGTTCTTCTAATATTCTGGAAAAAAGTGTTAGAGAAGGCTTTCAGTTTATCCACATATTTACAGAAAAGCAGTATTGATTTGGTAACAGCTTCTCATTTGATTCAACTATTTGAAAACGATATGAAAAACATGAGAGATGAATTTGAATATGAATTTGAACGTCTTGAGAATGAAGCAGCTGAACTTGCTGAAAAATGTGATATTACAATGGAGTATAAGCAACAAAGAATTCGGAAAAGAAAGAGATTCCACGAGGAAATTTCAGAGGATGATGTAATATCTGATGCCCGAAAAAAATTCATAGTTGAAACCTACATAGTATCACTCGATTGCATTATAAATAGCACAACTAAAAGATTTGAACATTTTCAAAATGCTGCTTCCAAATTTAGTTGTTTAGATCCGAAGCATTTTAGCAATGACGATAATGTGACAAGATTAGAATCTTTAGCAGACATGTACTCAGATGTCATCGAAAGTCGAGATGAAATTGTGCAAGAGTTTTTTTCATTTAAAGACATGTACAAGGAAATATTAGGTATAATCAAGAAGGAAAAAAATTCTAGTGTCGAAGAAATGACCATCAACAATGTGCTCAAATTCATGATCGCCAATGACATGTGCTCCATTTTTCCTGGCCTTTTTACAATGTACCGTATTTTTCTGACCTTGCCAATAAACAGCGCTGGTGCGGAACGTTCCTTCAGCCGACTGAAACTCATAAAATCGTACGTGCGTTCTACAATTGGTGAGGACAGGTTGTCAGGTTTAGCCTTGATTACGATCGAAAGACAGTTTGCTAGTGAAGTGGATTATAACGAAGTAATCGATAACTTTGCAAGAATGAAGCCCAGACGAAAATAACTGTTGTAATTAGTTTACACTGAGTAAGTATATAAACTGTATAATATACTATAATTGTTACTAAACAATACATAATATTGTTTTTCTACCTTTTGGGTGTTCCAGTATTTCTCTTTGAAATACGAAAATAAATACGTATGTAATAAATGCAATGTATTTAATTGAAATTCTTTATTTTGGTAAGTGGGCCTTTTATATGTGCTCACCGCTCCCCCTGGTGCTAAAACCTGGCTACGCCACTGCTATAGCCCTAGAATCGTTGTTAAAAATTTGTACAACGATCTTTCTAGAAATATCCTTCAGTAATTCTCTATATAGGTCACTCAAGCCTTATTGGTGTATTAAGGTGTTAATAGGTCACTTAAACTTTATTGGTGTCATATCACTTTTGTTGAAGTTTTTTATTTGTACAAACTCTTTTGATGTATAAAAATAACTGTTACTCTTGTCTTTTTATTAGTTCATCTGCACACGACTCTTGTAAGTATCTCCATATAATTAATTTTTTAGAAGTGCTTATTGTTTTAAAGTTGAAATATCGGTGTGTAGGAATTGCCAAAGAATAAGTTATAATTTGATTCTGTTTTAGTTTTTCCTTGGCCCAATTGCAAAAATTTACCCTAAAAACATGGAAACAGGTGATTGAGTTTAAAAGTATTTTGATCCAACCAACCTTCAAAGCTTAAGTGCATATAAAATACATTGAAAAATTAAATCCAAAAAGTGTCATTGTCAAGCCATTCATCATTACAGCCAGCTGTTTCATTGGCGTGCGTGTGAGTTCGAAAGATGGGCCAACATGAATTTCTTTCTTTGAAGTTTAGTTTGTTAATTTATCATTTAAACATTTTGTTCAAATATTGTGACTTGTGACATCGACCGTCGCCTATACCTACTTTATTATCCTGGTTGATAGGCTACATATGCTGACAGCTGTACGTACTACCAACCCAGCCTAAGAAGACGACACAATTCTGTTCATTCAGAAAACATATTTCTGCTCAACATGCAAAATTTCTTAAAAGTGTATCGGTTCTAGTGCATGTCGTCGACCCAAAGAGAGAGTTTGTGATTAATTGTATAACACCCTTTATAGCATTCTAAAAGTTTACTATCCTCTGCACTCCGTTGTGATCAGGTCCACTAACTTTTTCAGAACCCTACAGAGACGTGGATTAAGCAAAATGTTGAGGGGGGCGAAGATTTTTCAAATTTAACCCAGAAAATCTTCAAACAAAAATGGCCATCTGAATATACACTTGTATGTTGTATTTTCATGTAAAACATCATATTAGTTTAAAAATACAGTTTAAACAAAGTTAACTTTTATTTAATACTGAATGCAGACAAAAAACGTTTAAATTATGAATGTAACAAAGGGTATCGACGTTTTTTCATTTTTACAAAATTGTCAACTAAACCATCAAGATCAAATAGACTGAAGGTACTAAAAGATTGGAAAATAATAGCAGATATTTAACAAACTGGATGTTATTCAACAAGTATGATAAATACTGCTTTCATCAACTAATCTAATTACTCATATCGTGTGTGAGCTAATAAAAATAATTTAAAATGAATTGGAAATATCTTGGTAAGAAAGCTCAAGCAACCAGGTAGGATAAGAATATGTTAATTGTTCGTCAAGCTAGGACAGATACACGGGGCTAAAATTGATACGAGTTTGATCGGAAGGACTGAAGGCACTAAAAGATTGAAAAATATTAGCAGGGATATAGCTAAGTAGATATAATTCATAAAAATATGATAAATACTTTTTTCATCAATTAATTTAAATACACAATCATGGGTGAACTAGAAAAGATATTTTTTTGTTTGGTGGAAAAAACTTGGGAAGGAGGGGGCATAGCCCAAACCTCCTTTTCGACGGGCCTGTGTTAAACCAACTATCAAGTTTATGCTGTAAAAGATAAATCCTCTCATGCGTACCGGAAAAACCGAGGTAGACGCGGTTTTAACAGGGAAAATAAGCGCAGCCATCAGATCATATACCACGGCCCACTCATCAAAAGCACGGTGAACAACATACAAGACAAACACCTTATATATATATATGAATGGCCTACGTTTTGAGTCCCTGACAAGCTCTGTCGGACGGTTATTGGTCTGGACGGTATTCTTGCCTGGTTTCTACAGATTGGTCCTCCCTTTTTTGCCCCCACTGGCGGACATGTTTAGCTTGACTTTGGTCGCCTCTGTTGTGACCAGTCAGTAGAAAACAGCCTCAATCCTTCACATAGCCAAAAAACTACCCCCGTCTGCACCATCCGACTTTAGACTTATCTCTATAACTCTAGTTTTTTCAAGAATTTTAGAACTAATCGTAGTTCATTATTGCATCAGTCTTATGTTAGTCGTATTATCTAACAAATAAAATGTGTGCATCGCAAACAAGTGATTCACAGCGGCGTATCTCTTAAAGACTCTTATCCTTGAATCCCTGATATCTACCTAGGCGTCTACGTGTACTTATTAGAAGTTAATACAAGTCACCGAATGTGACATCTTGCCTAAGATGAGACAACGTTAGAGTTAGAGTTGACAAATAATGTATGTGCATCTATCTATATATATAAAAGAACATGTCCTGACTGACTGACTGATAATCAACGCCGAGCTAAAACGCCTCATCCTAGGAACATGAAATTTGGAACTTATATTACTTTTATTGCGTAAGCATCCACTATGAAAGGATTTTTGAAAATTTTGCTCCTGAGGGGAAAAAACTGGAAAACAAACTTTTCTAAAACAATGTATATCTCGAAAACCAGAAATGGGGAGATTTTGAAATTTGGTAAATGGATTTTTCTTGAAAAATAAAAAGATACGTGTTTTACCATTTGTTGCAAATTCGGTTTCCCGGACCTCAAATGTGGGTTGGAAAATTGGGTTATTTGGTTTTTTAAAGTAGCTGCTACTCAAAAACTGTGAATGCTACAGGAGCAAAAATTAGTATTTAGTTTCTACTCCAAAAATAATGAAATACGTGTTTTAGCAATTTTTTGAAAATTTGGTTTCCAGGACTTCAAATGTGGGGAGGAAAATAGGGTTATTTGTTTTTTAAAGTAACTGCTACTCAAAAACTGTAAATACCACAGATGTAAAAATTAACATTTAGTTTCTATTCTAAAAATAAAGATATACGTGTTTTACAATTTTTTAAAAATTTGGTTTCTAGGACCTCAAATGTGGGGTGGAAAATAAGGTTATTTGGTTTTTAATGTAACTGCTACACGAAAACTGTAGATGCTACAGGAGTAAAAATTAGTATTTGGTTTTTACTCCAGAAATAATGATATACGTGTTTTACCATTTTTTGAAAATTTGGCTTCCAGGACTTCAAATATGAGGTGGAAAATAGGGTTACTTGGTTTTTAAAGTAACTGCTACTCAAAAACTGTAAATGCTACAAAAGTAAAATTAGTATTTAGTTTCTACTCTAAAAATAATGATATACGTGTTTCACCATTTTTTGAAAATTTGGTTTCAAGGACCTCAAATGTGAAGTGGAAAAAGAGTTATTTGATTTAAAAAAACTGCTACTCAAAAACTGTAAGTGCTACAGATGTAAAAATTAGTATTTTGAGGTTTTGTGCCGGTTAAAAGTAGATGAGTTCAGTTTATCACCGGACGGACGGGCCAAGCCGTTATTTTAGGGTCTTCATACGGCCCTGCCCAAACATTTAATCAAGGTGGGATGGGCCGAGATTTTTAACCAAGTATATTGACATTTTAGTGATTTTAGGGTGTTCAGACGGGCCGGGCTAAACCTGAAGTCAAGGTGGGACGGGCCGAAGTTTTTCATCAAGTATATAAAACTTCTAGGCCTGTAAAAACGGGCCGGGCCCATATTAGACGGGCCGTGCCGGGCCAGGAATTTCGGTTTTTGAAACGGGCTGGACCAAGTTGTCGACGGGCCGAGCCGAGACCTAAAAAATTGATCCGTGCAGTACTCTTCTATGTATGCACGGTTCAAATTCTCTAATTTCATGCGAGCGAAGCCGCTACGGGCACTGCTAGTATTCTATAAAAATGTTTTATTTCTTACCACGGTTTTATTAGCTTCACCTGATGTTTGTTCGTATGTTAAGTATAGTAAAATCTTGTAATCGATCGTTTGAATTCAAATTTTGCAAATAAACGTACTCTTGAAGACAACACGTGAATTCAAAGGTGTCACTGGGAGGAGGGGAAAGAGGTTTCCCAACAATTTCCTAAAAGTTCTTTTTGAAAAAGTAAAAAAAGAAATTTTAAATTTTTTTAGAAGAACTTCACAAATCCAAGGGGTCATTTGTGGGGCTGAAAAAAACTCAAAAATATAAAAACAAATTGCAAAAAACTATGAGGAAAACTTTAGAAAGAATTTAAAATATTGGGAGGGGGAAGGAACGTTGCCTCACTCAAATATT
>OZ022239.1:29669206-29699206 GCA_963978895.1 Erpobdella octoculata
TTGTTTAGGAAACATCTTTTCACAAGACCTACTAAGTATATATAATATAACTAGCGGGGTACCCGGCGTTGCCCGGGGATTTTAAGGATTTTTATCGTTTTTCTCTCTCGCTCACGTTTCCTTCACCGTTTGTTTTCCTGCTCCCGGTCGCTTTCCTGTTCCCGCTCGCTGTTGCGTTTTCAGTCGTTTACCCGCTCCCGGCCACTTTCCTACTTCCGGTCGCTTTCCCGCTCCCGGCTGCTATCCCGCTCCCGATCTCTATCCCGCTCCCGATCTCGATCCCGCTTCCGCTTGCTCTCCCGTTTCCGCTCGCTATTCCTTTTCCGCTCCCTCCTTTGCTCGTGGTCGCTTTTTTGTTCCCGTTCCGGCTCATTTTCTAGTTTCCGTTTCCGCTCGCTCTCCTGCTCCGCTCATTTTGTGACCGAATTTAATTTAGTTCACTAATAACTTCCTTCATTGACTCTCAAGGTTGTGCGAAAATTTCATTACGATCAGATAAATGGTGTAGCAATGCATAAGTTACACACACACATACTCTTATTTTTAAAAACAAATATTTAGGTTAAAATCTCTGTTTGTGTGTGTCTTTTTCTGTACGCAAATCTGGCAAGTAAAATTTAACCAGTTTTTTGACTAGCTAGGAAGCTGAAACTTTCAGAACAGCTTTATATTAGATGGCAATAAATGATTCAATTAAAAAGACATTTAATTCAAACATCTTTTGTGTTTCTAAATCGAGTGTATTTGAAATCAATGTTTGTGTTGAAAAACTCGTTTTACGTGACGATTTGCTATCTATGGCAAATTAATTTATATATAATAATAATAAATAATTATATAAATAGTTTTTATATATTTCAAGTAATGCAAATATTTTTTAATTTATTTAAATATTAAAAGTTGTTTTTTGCAATTGTACACTGTCAGCCCAAAGGATAAAACAAGTTGGCGCTGCAATCGAAAAATAATAAATAATTAAATGTAAGAAGAACCATTTTACGGGCTATCTCTAGTTTAATTAATGTTTATGTAACAAATAAACTGCTGCCAATTACATCCAATTTTTGACACATGCATGGATTAGGTTGGGTTGCGTTGAAAAAAAGTTGGAAGAAAATATAAAATATATTCAACTTTGGGTTGGTTTGGGTCGCCAAAAAGAGACCCATGTCCACTTTGATTTACATGAAAATGAGAAATCAATGACTATTTTGAAAAGAAGCAAATGAAAACTGATATAAATTTAAATGAAACTAATAGTAATACATTAATAAATTAAAAATAGGTACAGAATAAGATCTAACATTTCCAAGGAAAATATTTCCAGCTATTCCGACCGATTCCCCGACTGTAATTTTAGCAAGCTGCTCGCATTATTGAGGCCAATCTGGTAATAAACCACTCCATAACTCCAACATAAAATAGAATAGATATCAAGGAAGAGGTGAATATAATCAATGGCAATACCTGCAAAAACATTTTTTCAGTTAAATATAATATATTTTTATTTTGTCTTTAATAATCTTAGCAAATTTTCAACATTGTTTCTGAAGAAATAAGTAAATAAATATTTTTTTAAACCTGCATAAAAAACAAATGATCTTTATATGAAGGTCCAAATAGAAATAAACATCCACTTAAGCCAAAGTTAATTATATCAGCAATTCTGTCACCAAACCATTTGAAAATGCGGAACCCAAATGCCCATCTTAATATCATCAGGGCAAATACCAATTGTAGGGCAAAACCCCATGCCACGACTCTCCATTTGATCTATATTTTAATGCATTATATAAATAATTATTTCAAAAAGCATAATAACAATGGGCTTACTGACGATATATTATATTTAAAAATGGTTATTTTGTTTCATAAAATTATAATAATCAAAATACATTTAAAAATATATATTTACCTAGATAAATAATTGCTTGTTATCTAACCTTTGAAGGATTGACAGAGAATAACACCATTATTACGATGAAAACAAAAATACCACTGAGGGAAACTATATTGTACGGATCAGAAGAATAAACTGTGAAGTCAATGATAAGTATGACTACCACAGCCGTGTATATTAAGATCAAGAAAAACCTGGAAGCACATCCAAGAATGTTATTATTAAAAAAAAAAATTTTGTGTTTATATAGTATTCTAAATGTATTTATTCTGTTTTCAATTTTCCTATCTGCTCTTTAATAGGTTTTCAAATTTAGTATATATGCTTTGGTTTGTAAAGTGCTTGATTTGCAATAATTGCTGTTGATTAAAGAACAGTTTAAGTCTAAATATTGGGTTGGTGTTGTGCCGAGTGTGATTCACCAATGGGAATGGTTTTTAAATCTTTGTGTAAGTTATTTTAACCCATAAAACCTTATCTGGGAGCGCATTTGAACGTAGATAGTACCCATGAAAGTTTAGTTGAAAGCTGCAAATACTAACAGATTTATTTTTGATTTATAATTTTCAATGAAGATGAAGATGAACTTGAATTTATTGCCGAGTTGTTTTTCAAACCATGCTCTAACGAATGGAGACCATTTGATGACTATCAATATTGATGTCATTAAAACCAAACGCACAGACCCTGAACAAATAAATAATAATACATACTTATTTATTAAAATAATATGGTGGATATTTTGTATTTATCTCCAATTAAATGAATTTAAAGATAAAATGGCTGAAAAATTTCATTTGATTATCGTTTTCAATTATTATTTCAGAATAACATATGTGTTTAATTTGGCCGGTTTTAATTACAGTAATTAAAATTTATATTAATTTAATTAAACGCCTATCATCGTTCATATAACGTCAGAAACATTTAATAAAACCCAAATACGATTGATAACATTGTAACAATATATGTGTAATTGCATTTTTTTCATATGCATTAGAATCTTTCTTTTCAAAGTTTGAAATTTTCCAGTTTTTTGCTTCCGGGAAAATTTTCTCAAGTGATCTAATACTGGAAAATCAGAAATATACAATGAGAAATGTACAATAAAAAATGTACAATAAGAAATGTACATTAAAAAATGTACAATAAAAAATGTACAATAAAAAATGTACAACGAGATCAGTACAATAAGAAATGTACAATAAAAAATTACAATAAGATAAATACAATAAAAAATGTGCCATAAAAATTGTACAGTAAAAAATGTACACTAAAAAAGTACAGAAAGAAATGTACAATATTGGTCACCTTCATCTCCAAATCGGTAAGCAAGAGCAAATGTAAAGTAAACGAAGTAGCCAATAAGGCACAGAACACACATGATGGTTTTCACCGTTTTGCCGTATTTCATCCACCATTCTGATATTTTCGTCTGCAGATTACCAACGAATTTCATGCAAGCTCCATCCGGTTCTTCATCATCGTCTTCAAATTCGAATACCTCACACTAATTTAATAATATATAATATAATAGCCCACGTCTGTGTAAGACAATTTTGCGTGACGGTTTGCTATCTATGGCAAATTAGTTTATATATAACAATAGGCGTGTAATAAAAATTAGTAAGCAATTGTTCACTGTCAGTCCTAAAAAGAAAAAAAGGTGGCGCTTCAATCAAAAAATAATATATTATGATATTTAAAAAATGTATTCATTTTTGACGGGCTATCTCTAGTTTTTTAATAATTATTGTTTAAAATTATTTTATATGTTTAAAAAAAATATAAATTAAATTAAATTAAAATCAATAAAAACAATTTCAAACCTTTTCATCAAAAATAAAGTTATAATTTTCGTAATGATCATTATCTATTTTAGTCATAGTGTTTTTGGAAACTTCAACAGAGCAAGGATCGCGACCATAGATATATAATCGCGACTTTGTTGTTACTCTATTTTCACCAGTCATTCTACTTTAAAAAGTGTCTTCTCCATCATTCATGGCCAAAAAATCATTTGCAACAGCTGGTCAGAGGGGTCGATAGTCACACTGAGAAATAAAAATAAACTGTCAATATGCCGAATTTGCTCACTGGCGATTCGTATTGCTTTAGCTGTTGTTAAAAATTGACACGATGATCTTTCTAGAAATATTTTCAGTAATTCTTTAAATAGGTCACTTAAGCTTTGTAAAAAGTTGTAAAAAGATCACTTAAACTTTATTGGTTTAATATCACTTTTGTTGAAGTTTTTTATTTGTACAAACTCTTTTGATGTTTACAAATAACTGTTACTCTTGTCTTTTTACGAGTTCATTTGCACACGACTCTTGCAAGTCTCTCTAAACATTATATTCAAATCATTACTTTTTTTAGAAGAGCATATTGTTTTAAGGTTGACAAAGCACTGTATAGGAATTACAAAGAATAAATTATAATTTGATTCTGTTTAATATTTTTCATGGCTCCAAGAAAACAGGTGATTGAGTTTTAAAGTATTTTGATCCAACCAAATTTCAAAGCTTAAGTGCATACAAAATGTGATCTGAAAAGTGTCATCGTCAAGCCATTCATCACTACAGTCAGCTGTTTCATCTGTCGGTATGTGTGTGAGTTCGAAAGATGTGCCAACATAAATTTCAAATATAAAATCAACGTGTATACTTATTAGAAGTTAGTACAAGTCACCGAACTTAACATTCTGCCTAAGATGATACAGCGTTACTTCAATGGTCATCCAGCCACAGTCATTGAAATGTTATTGATACTTTTTCACAACAATTTTATAAAATACCTTTGTCATTTTTCCCGCCTAACAAACTAAACCAAGATATAGAAACTCCACTTCAAATGAAGCTTGAATTTAAACTATAAATATTGGGATTCTAAGGGCTCTTTTCTCATCTTAAAAACCGTCTCATCTTAAGAAACTTACTTTTGAGACTGGAGATGCATTGTCATTTTGAGTTAAGCTATAATATTTAATTAAAAAACATTAAAAAAACAATAATTTAAAAATGTCCAAATCATCATGATTAATATTCTGGTCTACTTTGCAGGTCCATAGAAAACACCTGAAAAAAGAAAATGTTATAAATGAATCAGCTTAAAACAACTCATGTACAATTTCAGTGAGCACGTTCATCACTCCAGTCATACCAGCTATGCAGGCAGTAACGAAACAGGCGACGCTTC
Source organism: Erpobdella octoculata (assembly GCA_963978895.1). NCBI lineage: Eukaryota > Metazoa > Annelida > Clitellata > Hirudinida > Erpobdellidae > Erpobdella > Erpobdella octoculata. The sequence continues at coordinate 29,674,305 of OZ022239.1, forward strand.
CAGATACCATTGCTCGTAATGCAATTCTCGAGAATGATGACTTCCGAGATGGTACTAAAGCTGAGAAAATTCCTATTTGCACTCCAATTGATCCCATATTGGAGAAACCACAGAGTGCATATGTCGATATGACAACAGAACGATCCTTGAATAAAAACAGCGTTTAAGCCTAACTTTAGCTCAGTTACAAGACTAAGTCATGTCAACAAAAACTTACATTTATTACACCACCTATCAATTTTGTAAAATTTCCATCGGCATGGTGAAGCAATACGTCTTCCCTCCGGTCAGTCCACGACCAGCTCCCGTTGTTTGCCACATGCTCGTTAATGAGATTTTGATTCGATATTAATTTGCTGAGAGATTCGTAAGCAACGAATTCGTTGATGAAAGTTTTGATGCCAACGAGTTGAGCAACTTTTCGACAGTCCTCTACGTGAATGCCCATCACGAGGGCAACCGGCCACATAATATAAGAACATAAAACCTTAAATTTCAAAACTTTGAATTATTTTTCTATTTCAGACAAAGTTTTTTTTTCAGCTGTAAAAATTTAACCACCTCAAAAGTAAACGGCTGCTGGGATCCGACTCGGTCACCGAACCATTTCAAAACGGTATTAACCAGTTCCAACATGGATATGAAAGCTATTAAAACTGCAGCAATGTTGGCTACAAGAGGCAGGGCAAAAATGGCGCCGGTTGCTGCCGCTTCTATGAGACTTTTCTCAGGACTGAACAAAACAGTTAGCAAATTTAATACTACTATTTAAAAATAAACAGTAATTTTTATTAATTTTATTATAACGAGTTGTTAACAAATATTCCTTTAGAAAAACTATCTATATGTATATATTCTAGTTGTTTGAACGAGAAGTGGTGATTCGGTCTAGCAAATATATTACTACTCACCTTTTCAAAATCAGACTTTTTATTTTGACAGCAGACGTGAGAGATTTGTTGGTCTCTGGATATGACAGTTTAGCAATAGCAAGAGCCGCTGGAGCTGACATAACAGAAGCAGACAACAAATGATTTGCTGGTACCTAACAATATTGTTATGTTAAAAAAGAACTATTTTTGTAATAAAAAATAAAATAAAAAACATTTAAAAGTTTAGAAAAGAATTTACTCCAAAAAGAATGAAAGCGGACAACGCCGAGCCAGCAATCGTAGCAAATCCGCTGGTCATCATTGCATGGATTTCAGAGTCGGTCATGAGATGAAGGATTGGTCGAATCAGAAGTGGTGCTTCGGTCTGACAAATATCAAGAATTTAAATATTTCGATCTTTATTTTTTGTAGAAGAAGTTTTTTTGGAAAAAATAAATATGAAAGAATTTTTGGAAACTTTTTGAAAAAAGTACCTACGACTACCTTCTCCCCGGCAATTTTAAGAGTGTGGTTAATAAAAAATATTTAATAACTTTAAATTTTTACAGACAGGTTTTACATTATTTCATTACGCAATTTATTGTTAAAAGATAATTCGACATTTCATCTCTCCAGGCTGACATTGACCGTGCAGTTGAGTGGTCATTCACTTGGCTAATGCACTTCAATGTCGAGAAATGCAAAATCATGCATGTCGGTCGCTCACACAGAATAACCCACCAATACTCTATGAGACATATTGACGGCACGCGGCGACCACTCGAAGTCACAAAGGTCGAACGTGATCTTGGTGTTCTCGTCTCAGATGATCTAAAGGTCCGAGCACAGGTCGAAAAAGCAGCGTCATCAACCAATCATATGCTCAGCCGACTCAGAAAAGCTTTCCGCAGCCGCAGCCTCATACTGTGGCGTACACTTTACCTCTCCTACGTCCGCCCACATCTTGAATTTGCTGTTCAATCTTGGTCGCCTTATCAAAAGGGCGACATTAACCTTCTTGAGCAGGTCCAACGTCGGGCAACAAAAATCATTGCAACACTAAAACATCAGCCCTATGAACATCGTCTGCAACAGCTTAGGATCACAACGCTACAAGACCGCCGTTCGAGAGGTGACCTGATCGAGCAGTTCAAAATCGCCCGCAACATTGACGACGTCAGCTTTTCCGTTCCGCAAACTAGATCAGCCGGCCACACGGCATACAACCTGCGTGGCCACAACTGTAAATTAGAGCGCCAGTATGTCAGAGGTTGCGAAAAGCGATACAATTTCTTCACAAACCGGATTGTCGCTCCATGGAATGCGCTTACGCAATACGCAATTGACGCCCCGACAGTAAACGCTTTCAAGGACCGCATCTCTTAGGAGTCGCGAGTCCTCCAGCCTCAGTCAGTATAGAGGAGCCTGATGTAGCTCCTCTTCATCAAAAATATAACTTTCAGGCGTATTAATTTTTTATGGCTAGATTCTATAGACGTTTTTTATATTTTTGGTTCTGATAATAAACAAATTCAAATTCAAATTGCGTTGATATCTTGCCAAATTTAAAAAATCTGTTAAAGCATCCTATAGGCTTTTAATGTTATAAAAAAATGCTGTATCAGGTACATTTTAATAAATTGCTTAAAAATGAACTAAAATAACAAATATTTTACCTGTCCAATGAAGATGTTTCCAGCCGCACTGACAGACTCTCCAGCAGTAATATCCATACACGCTTGCATGATCCAGGCCAATTTAAAGATTATCCATTCCATGGCTCCGAGATAAAAAAGCACACTCACCATAGAGCTGATGAAAACAACAAATGGCAGAACCTAAAAAAAAGATATATATATATATATATATATATATATATATATATATATATATATATATATATATATATATATATATATATATATATATATATATATATATATATAACTCTTTAGAATAAATTGACACATTGAATATACTGTTATCCCATTGCGGCCCATCCGTCGTTTTCGCCGTAGTCAAATAAATCTTTTGAGAGCGTAGCGTTAATTTTAAACCTGCATAGCGAAGAAATGATCCCTGTATGAGGGTCCAAACAAGAACGTTGAACCACTGTTGACAAAAGCAAGCATTTCAAGGACTCTGTCACCGAACCATCTGAATGCTGTGTATCCGCTAGACCATCTAAGTATCAGGAGGGCAAAGGCCAGCTGTAGGGCAAACCCCCACGCAACGGTGCGCCATTTTACCTGTCATAAAAAATGTATTTTTAGAATTAAACTTTATATTTAATATACTAATTAAGATTTCTCATGTTCGCTTACCTTGGACGGTTTGACTGAAAATATGAAAAGCAGTGAAATGAAGACGAAAATACCAGCGAGTGACACAAGATTATACGGATCAGCGGAATATATTACAAAGTCGAGGATGACTACTATCAGCACTGCCAGATAGATTGAACTCAGCATTATTCTATAAAAAATAAGTCAATTTTTTTTCAGCGCATTTACAAAATTAAAAACTGTTAAATTGTATAATTTTACTTTATCATTAAAATTTAGTTTATTATCTGAACTTGTCTTCAATACAGTTAAAACTTAGTAAAACAAGCCAGAAAACAAATTAGTATAAATGAAAACTTAACTTACAAGTTGATCTTCAAAGCATGTTTGCTCAAAAAAAGAATAAAAAATGCGAATTTTTTGCAGAGTTGTTCTCCCCAGCGTTCACCGGCGTACGACGCACCCATCTTGACTACGATGAATAACGTTATAAAGACAAGACGAAGAGAACCTACAATATAATATTTTCCTATAAAAGAAAATTTAGAATAATTTTGGTTAGTAACTTGCCAGATATACAAACCTTCATCTCCAAAGCTGTGAGTCAATGCTTTGACAAAATAGACAAGGTATCCAATTGCGCAGAGTATCAAGAAAACAGTTTTGGCATTCTTCCGGTGTCGGATCCAAAATTCAGACGACTTATTCTGAATGTCACTGACGTATTTCATACAACCTTTAGGTTCTTCGTCATCTTCTTCAAACTCAAATTCTAGGATTTCGTTTTTTGAATCGGGAAAATAGGAAAATTCGTTGAGATTTGTTTGGTACAAGTTGCGGTTTAACTGGAGGCAATCAGATTTTAAAATTAAACTTAAAATACACTAATTTAAATAATCCTACTTATCTTAACTTTCAATATAATTGGTTTAAAAAATTTCATTAAAATTAATATTAGCAAGATTATTTATATATGTCATTTTAACAAATTTAACAGTCATATAAAAAACTTAAATAATAAAAAAAAACAATGTACAACGTAATGTAATAATATGTTTCCAAAACCTCGTCTGACGCTTTAGAGTTTCCGTATTCCGAATAGAAATCTTGAATTTCCGCTATTGCATGTTTTCCATTTTCATCATTTTTAGTTTCCATGTTAAATTTTTTTTCTCAATTGAAATTTTTAATGAAAACAATTTTTTAAATATCTTTCCATAAACACAAAATCTCTTGCAACCAGAAAATTGCTCGTGAATCTGTCTAAATTTTCGGACACATTTCATCTAACTCGTCTAATATATTCACTACCAGTGATAAATCTTACGCTTTCCGGATCGAACTTTGTAACGAACATTGGACTGCCTCCTGCCACATGACAAAAATCGTTTATAAACATTTCATTGAACACTACTTGTAGCTATACTAATTAGTTATTTACATTCAATTCAAATACACTCAGATTTGCAGGTTGTAATGCTTTTTTACATGCCTTGAGTGTTTGAATTGTTTTTTGTTAATCAAAAGTGTTTTTTAAGGATTTTTTTGTCCGATATTTAAAGGTCGTATCTTCAGTAACCCACGACGTTGTTGTTGACTTTAACTTACCCCACTCTTTTTCGCAATTATCAAATACAATTTTTTTTAATTCTCATTGTAATTTGTTGTAATTGTAGAATAAAAAATTGATGAAGTTTTAATTAATGACGATTGTTTACAGATACGTTTGCAAACGGAAAATTAAAGCGACCTTGACCCGATGGTAGATATCGGCAGAACTGTTATTTGATATTTTTTACTCCTAATTAAATCTAACGTGTCTTCTTTTGAGTGATTTTAAATTTCGCTCGAAGGATTGTAATGGAAACAAGTTAATATTAATATTATTTTATTGAAAAACTAGAAAATAATTCAAATAACTGTAATTGTTTTTTTTATAGTTTTATTTTCGTGAACAACATTATTAGTAATTTCTTAAAAATCTGTATAATACTGACAGAAACAAATATTCTCTCAAGGAAATGGAAAAACATTACTATTTACAATTCACAATACAAGACAAAAAAATGAACAAAACAAAATTAGAGACAAATTTCCAGGTGATTAAAAAAACCAAAATCGTTTCATCGGAATGTTTTATGTTTCCGTTTTGTAAAATAAACCTGAAAAAGTTTTTTTTTAATTAAAAATTAAGTTTATATCGTTTAAAAAAATTAAATTAACTGAATTTTCACTTAACCAACCGGCTATGCAAGCTGTGACAAAACAGGCAACACTACCGGAAACCATGGCCCTTAGTGCTACCCTGGAAAAGGTAGACATTTTGGTTGGGACCAACGTGGTTAAACCACCCAGTTGAACTCCGATGGAAACAAAGTTGGAAAAGCCACAGAGAGCATATGTAGAGATAACTACAGATCGGTCCTATAAATTTAATAAACTAACCCTTAAATAAGTTATTATTATATACATAAATTTGTAATTGAAAAATATATAAAACATAACTGTGCTCTCTTTTATGAAAAAAGTTCGAGTGCTAATTAAAAACCTCAATAACACCGTTAACAAGTGTCGTTGCATTTCCGGTGGAATTGTACAAGACGATGTGGTTTCTGTTATCCGTCCACCCCCAATCTCCCCCATTGATCACGTGCTCATCGAGTATTCTTCGATTCGTGATCAACTTTCCTAGTTCTTCGAAGGCCACAAATTCGTTGATGAAAGTTTTGACGCCGATCAGTTGGCCTACTTTTCGACAGTCGTTTATGTTGACGCCCATGGCAAGTGCGAAAGGCCACATGACGTAAGAGCACAAGAACTGCAAGGTCATTATAACTATTTTGTAACTAAAAAAAATAATTTCTGGTAACTACATTGGGAAAGTCATCAAAAAAGCTCAATTGCTGTGACCAGAGAAAAATTGCAGTCGTTGATATAAAAACAATTTTTTTTTATAGATTCGCCTGTTATTCTAAAATTTTTAAGCAATAACCACCCCAAATGTGAAAGGTTATAAACAAAGACAAAATGTATTTAATAATAAATATTTTTTGAAAATATTTATGTCTAACTGACACTCTAAAATCTCTATATAATAACCACCTGAAAGGTAATAGGCTGCTCTGCTCCAATCCTGTCACAAAACCACGTTAGAATTGAATTCAAGACATCCACCAGAGTGACGAAAGCGATCAAGTTTGCAGCAATGTTGGCTACGAGAGGTACAGCTGAACAAGCCCCAGAAGATACAGCTTCCAGTAAAGACTTTTCTTTGCTTAAGAATAAATATTGTTCTGAGACTGAGATGATCATTTGGTGTAAATAAAATGATAGCTAATTATTACATAAATAGCCTATTTGTCTGAAGCTAAATAAAACAATCTTTATTGTGGAGCTCATGAAAAAGATCCAAACTGATTAAATAACACATCAGTAAACTATCAATTACTTATTGGTAACTATAATTTTAAAAATATATTTTTCACAGTAAAATCTAGTCACCATTTTGTAATTAAATCTTCGACGTTTTTAGCTGAAGTAAGTGATTTCTTGGTTTCGGGATATGACAGTTTGGCAATGGCCAGAGCAGCAGGGGCAGACATGAGAGAGGCAGAAAGCAAATGATTTGCTGGAACCTACAATTACCGTTATAAAATATTATTATATATAATGTACCTATTAACGGTTGATGTTATTGCAAGTGATGTGTTAAAAACTTTGCTGTTATCTGTATTTATTTATTTATTTATAATGCACTTTTAATAACATAAAATCAGTCGTGACTAACGCCGAACAAAATGTAAGCCGACATGATCCCTCCTGCAACGGTGGCAAAGCCGCCCGTCATGACAGCGTGTATCTCAGAGTCAGTCATGTGGGGTAAGATCGGCCGTATCAGAAGAGGAGATTCTGTCTGGAGTGTAAGAATAAAAGTTTAAATTTTTTTTAAATCTTTTTACTTGCTCGTGTATTTTGGCTAATTTTCACAAGCAGACAATAAGAACGTTTCATCGATTAACTGACTTAAAAACTGGTCTTAAAACAATTTCATGTGTCTTTTATCATTAAATAAAGTGAAATATCAACAAGATTCTGTTGCCACCTGTCCAATGAAAATATTCCCTGCAGCATTTACCGACTCTCCAGCTGTAACTCCCATACTGGCTTGCATTACAAATGCCACTTTTGTAATAAACCATCGCATCGCCCCTACGTAGAAAAGTGCCGATATGGTTGAACTTGTGAAGATTATAGCTGGGAGAACCTAGAAAAAAAATAGATTATTTGTTTAATATTATTTTCCGTTGCAAATTATTTTTTTTATAAAATTCTATTCCTACAAATAACCTTCATGGCAAAAACATGATCCATGTAACTTGGTCCGAAAAGAAATAAAGATCCTTTATTTACAAAAGTGAAGTAATCCGAAACCCGGTCACCTAGCCACTTGAATACCTGAAAACCAGTACGCCACCTGAGTATCATCAAGGCAAAAGCAAATTGCAGTCCGAATCCCCAGGTAACTGTGCGCCATTTTACCTATAGTTGAAATTATTACACAGTTCTGTTATAAGAAAAGTTGCTAATATATTTTAATTCCATTTAAGCAAACTGATATAGCAAAAAATTGTTTAAAAAAACACTTTTATATAACATCTCAACGGGACTTCTCTTCATGAGAATGATTTAATTTTTTGCTAGCTGTATCAAAGCGTTCAAGAGGAGATTATACAAAGAATATTCTTAAGCTGTTTGTTCTTGTTTTTGAGGCTATTTTTGTTGTTCATTTACGATTTTGTCAATTTTGGAACTTATATATATATATATATATATATATATATATATATCTATATATATAAAAATGAATGTTTGTATATATGTATTTATGTATGTTAATGTCCTTTATGCATTGCTACACCATTCATCCGATCGTAATGAAATTTTCACACAACCTTGAGAGTCAATGAAAATCAAAAAGAAAAAAAAAATTTTTGAAATCCGTCACAAAATGAGCGGAGCGGAGCGGGTGAGCGAGCGGGAACTATATATATATGTATGTGCGTATGTATGTGTGTATGTATGTATGTGTATGTGCATGTATGTGTGTCTGTGTGTGTGTGTTTATGTATGTACTAGCGGAGATACCCGGCGTTGCCCAGGTTTTTTAGAGGTTTTTCTAATGTTTGTCTCTTTCTCTCCCGTTTCCTTTCCCACCTGCTTTCCCACTCCTGTTAGCTTTTCCGTTTTCGGTCGTTTTCCCACTGCCGGTCGCTTTCCCGCTCCCGGTCGCTTTCCCGCTCCCGGTCGTTTTCCCGTCCCGGTCGCTGCCCCGTTCCCGCTCACGTTTGCTCTCCCATTCCCGCTCACGCTTGCTTTTCTGTTCCCGCTCGCTGTCCGTTCCGGGTGCTTTCCCGTTTCTATAATAGACAAACTAACCCACAAACATTCATATATATATATATATAGTCTTAGCAAATCTATTTTGCGTTTTATAGGCTAACAGAAGTTATGAAAGAATGTAAAAGAGAAAATGAGCGGGAACGGAAACGGGAACGGGAGAGCTACCGTGACCGGGAATGGGAGAGCAAGCATGACCGGGAACGGGAGAGCAAGCGTGAGCGGGAACGGGAAAGCGACCGGAAACGGGAAAGCGACCGGGAACGGGAAAGCGACTGGGAACGGGAAAGCGACCGGGAACGGGAAAGCGACCGGGAACGGGAAAGCGACCGGGAACGGGAAAGCGACCGGGAACGGGAAAGCGACCGGGAACGCGGAAAGCGACCGGGAACGCGGAAAGCGACCGGGAACGCGGAAAGCGACTGGAATCGGGAGAGCAAGCTTGGAAGGAAACGCGAGCAAGAGAGAAAATCGATAACAGAACTTCTGAGCGGGAAAGCGACCGGGAGCTGGAAAACGACCGAGAGCGGAAAAGCGACCGGGAACGCTACGAAAACGGGAAAGTGGAGAAGGGAACGGGAGCGAGAGAGACAAACATTAGAAAAACCTCTAAAAACCCCGGGCAACGCCGGGTAACCCCGCTAGTATATATATATATATATATATATATATATGTATATATATATATATATATGTGTGTGTGTGTGTGTGTGTGTGTGTGTGTGTGTGTGTGTGTGTGTGTGTGTGTGTGTGTGTGTGTGTGTGTGTGTGTGTGTGTGTGTGTGTGTGTGTGTGTGTGTGTGTGTGTGTGTGTGTGTGTGTGTGTGTGTGTGTGTGTGTGTGTGTGTGTGTGTGTGTGTGTGTGTGTGTGTGTGTGTGTGTGTGTGTGTGTGTGTGTGTGTGTGTGTGTGTGTGTGTGTGTGTGTGTGTGTGTGTGTGTGTGTGTGTGTGTGTGTGTGTGTGTGTGTGTGTGTGCATTTATAAACTTCTCACTTTTGACGGACTAACGGAAAAGATGAAAGTCAGAAAAACGTAAATGCCAATTCCACTGATGGAGACAAGGTTATAAATATCAGCTGAGTAAACTGTCATGTCTATAATTATCGTGATGGCCAATGTCAAGAATATCAAGACAAGTAGAAATCTGAAATTGAAAAACAGTCGTAGTTTCTTTTTTGTTTATGTATAACTATTTTATAATGATTTAAAACAAACAAATTTGTTAATTATATTTGTAACCTAAATAAAGGTTTGTTTTCTTCAAATATTGTTCATAAAATGTATTTGTTTATACAGCTTATAGACTTACGTGTTAATTCTGAGCGAGTGTTTGTGAATAAATGTTAGAAGAGGTTTCAGTTTGTGATGAATTTCATCTCCGAATCTATCAACCGCTAAAGACGTTGTGAGGCCAACTGCTGCTATGCATGTTAAGCACACAAGACGAACAGAGCCTGGAAATGAGAGAAGATGACAGTTTGAAAAACATTTTTTACATTTGAATATCTTAACTAAATAGTTTATAAAAACCACTTGTAGGTTAATTCAATTGTAAAAAGACAAACATGCCACGAAAAAGCAACTTTTCTTCATAAGCTTTTTAAGTTTTATTTTAACCCAATTTTTAATTACAATACTAACAAAAAACTTTTGAAGTGAGCAGCATAATATTTAAAATTATGTTTGATTAAAAAGCCATTGAGAATTAAGAAATTTTTAAAATTTTCTTCCACTAAGACTCTCAACTCGAGTGACTTGCTACTACGAGCCGTATTTCAGCACTTTTTGAAATTGTTCCTAATACACGGGCTGTCAGGATATTTTGATGATGTATAATTCTTAAAGTAAAAAGCGGTGACCTTTTATTGAAGTGGTCGGATTATTTTCTGTAGAAAATTTAGGAAGTAAGCTAAAGCTCCGTTTAGGAATTAGAGACAAAATACCGGGCTTTAATAACCTTTAAAAAAGAACTAATTTTTTTATCACCTACTACCCAAAACAACAATTAAGTAGCTGATTTTATAAATAGTATTGCTAAAATACTACTTAATAATCTATCTCTACTAATTGTGGTTAACAACTATCAAACTCACTACGAAATAGCAGAGAAAACTTAACATAAAAAATTGAATATTTAAAAAAAAAACCTTCATCTCCAAAGTGATAGTTTAGAGCCGCTACAAAGTAGACCAGATAACCAATAATGCAGACCACAAACAGAAGTATTTTCAACGTTTTGAGGTTTTTTTTCAACCACACAAAAGACCGGCTCTTCAAGTCTCTGATTAATTTGAAAAAGATGCTGAACTCTTCCGTTTCCGTTTCCGTTTCCGCTTCCATTTTTTTTTTCTTTTCATCATCATCATCATCATCATCTTCTTCTTTGATATTAATGACGTGTTCTTCAGAGATCAACGGCTTTTCAAGTCTATTCTGGTAAAAGTTCAGTTTAAAAAAATGTTTATTTTGCATTCTAAAGTTACCTTATCAGATAAATAAATTATTTGAGAAATAAAAATAAACCTTTTCTTTTAAGTTGTTTTCATCGCGTTGCTTAGATTGTACCTTGGAATGCTTTCTGACAGCGTCAACCTGGTTAATAAGTGGAATGCATGAGGCCATTGTCGGGTTCTTTAAAAAGAAATTACTTTAGGATTAAAAATTAGGAAAAAAATAAAAACTAGAAAAATAAAATTAGAAAACCAGTCAAGTAAGTAAAAGTTGATTACTGGTTAACAAATTGTTAAAGTTAATAACAATACATATACAGGTATACTATTGCCATGAAAAATTCCAAAATTGAACCAATCCCTAGGTTTTTTGGTCTTTACTCTCTGTTGACCCCCTATCCGTGGCCCCCTATCTCTGGCCCTGATTGCACAATTTCGGCTATATTGTAGACTTACAATTATAAAGACTTCCATTGGTTTTGTTGTAAATTCTTCTCCACAAGGACCACCTCCCTGTTCACACATCCAAGATGGCAGAAGACTGGAAACAGAATTCTAAAAATATTGGTTAATTTATAAAATTAAAAATAAAGTTTTGTTTGTTGAAATCAGTAAAATAAACAAACCTGGTAAAATTGTGAAGTTACTTCTTCAGTTTAAAATCGATGAATGCCGCAACACTTAAAAAATGCAAATAATTCAAAACGAAATTATTGTTTCGATTGCTTTCAAGATGTCTGTGCTTCTTCATACAATATAATCAATGAGAAATGATTTTACACGAATATTTATAATAATATGAATATTCATCTAATGCTTCTGATTATAATAATATGAATATTCATCTAATGCTTCGGTCTTATTGAATATTTCAAACTTGAATGAGAAGGCTATTGATATGTTTAACAATAAACTTCTCGTAGTGTGCACGCTCTTAATTTCCTAATATAAATTTCCTACAATTTGAACTAGTTATAGACTATTATTTATAATATTACGATGATGATACAGATAACAGATAATAAACCATTGCAAATTATTTCTTATTTGTCGGTAACATTTTGGAAATGGAGTAGAGATGCCTTGATATTTATACATCAACACGCATTCATGCATCAGCGCTTTGTTTGATGGAGTTGCTTCTTGAGCTCGAAAGTCTTGGAAAAACCAAACATTTATTATTAAAAACTAGAAAATTTCCATACTATAAAAACTCTTAAAGTTTCTAAATATAGATTGGAAAATTTACTGCTTGCAGAAGCTAGAGAAATGTCTAAATATAGATCCGCTTGTAGCCGGCTGATGTTAAAACTTTCCATAGATTTTGAGGGTAGCTACTGATTACGTTGTTTGAAAGCATCTTGCGTTTATTTTATCGTATTTTTTCAGCATAAAATGATTTTTTATTTATTTTTCTTAATTTTTAAAATCAGCAAATAAATTACTTGCATTTCATTTCGAAGGGAATTTCTAATTAACACGATCATGAAACTGCTTGGTTTCTATTGCCAAAAGTAGAACAAGCTGGAATTTCCTATTTTTTTTACACAAGCTGTTTTATACTTGCTTTTTTTAATTTTTAATCAATATCTAATTTGTTTCATGTTGTTTTAAAAATAAATTTCTTATAATCAGTTTTTGAGAGATTGAAAAAGACGTTAATAAGATTTAAAAAATATAATTTGACCGAAAGCCAGAAAATATTTACTTAAACTAAAATTAAAAAAGCCAACAATTATAAAAAAAAACATCTGTTTGATGATTTTAGTCATTTAATGGATTTGTACTAACACTACTGAACGATTCATAGATGGTTCGGATGGTTCATCTCCATCATCCATAGAGCTCATCGTGAATGATTCATTCCAGTGATGTTCAAATGTTCATCTCCAAGCACGCAAATACGGCTCATTCGTTCATAAGACGGTTCAACACGAATGAAACAACCAGAAAGTTGTTAAAAAAGGACATTTATCTATTTGCTCGTTCATTCGATCATTTAAACAATTATATTTTGCATTTAAAATTAATTTATGTCATTTAATTGTTCAATAGTTTGACTGTTTCGTTACTCATTTTTAGACGCTGATTGCACTACAATTGCTACTCATCTCTTAAAACAAGGCTGCAGTTTGTTAGTTACAAGAATAAAAGAAAAGCTACAATGCAGTACACTAATAACGTTAAACTCATAACGTAAAAGCAATTGTATTTTTAAACGCTGTAACTTTCAGCTGTAACTTCTGAAATGATGAAAGTGAAAGACAATTACACTCATAAAATATTGACATCCTTCTGCAATATTTCATCTGTAACAGAATTATAATTGGTGGATGAATATACCCATTGCCTGGGGGAGGGTTCAGGATGTGGTAACCCCGGTACTGGATTGACCTACTTGACTTGAAAAGAACCAAAAGAACTGCATTAACGATACGGGATAGTAGAAAAGGATTAATAATAAAAAAAAGAAGCATGGTTTTAATTTGGTGGTAATTTATTAAACTGAGCAGAATGTATATGTTTAAAATTAATCTTTTCTTCTAAAATATAAAATAAAATAAGACGGAAAAACAAAAAATTAACTAAAAAATACAAATCACGTAAATTTATTAAAGACTCGGGCGCTCAAACAACGATCTACGTATTACGTATAATAGAGCAACTGATAACACACAATAATCGGTTCATTTATTTGACGACATAGAAAATATTCAACTAGAAGGATTTGAAACTTTCAAAGCATCAAGCTTGTGGTCTGTAAAATAGTCCTGAAATTAAAATTATAAGAGTAATTAAAGTTAAAATTATTTTTCATAAACAATTTATAAAATTAACTTTATAAAAATAAATTTTGCTATCAACAGACACAATTATCGATGTCTGTATGTATTCATTTATGTCATTGTATGTATGCATGTATGTCATTGTATATATACATATATGTCATTGTATGTATGCATGTATATCATTGTATGTATTCATGTATGTCATTGTATTTATGTATGTATGTATGTATGAAATTTACTTTACGCTGTTTCTTAAATAATACCCGATGTTTTCAGTTTTCAACGTCAAACAATAATAATTCCTAATAAAACAAAATAACATCTGACCGGCTATACAGGCGGTTATAAAGCAGGCAACACTCCCTGATATCATAGCTCGAACTGCTATCTTAGAAAAGGCTGATTTCCTCGAAGGAACCATGGCTGAGAAGGCACCAATCTGGATGCCGATAGAGCCAATGTTGGAAAAGCCGCAAAGGGCGTATGTGGATATGACAACCGACCGATCCTGGAATGGATAGAAATATTTTTAAGAACTGGGCCTCTGTCTGATTTGTATGTTTTTTTAATGTAGCAATTTAAATAAGTTAAAAATATAATTTATGTAATAAGAAACTAGTTGAATGCTTATAGATTATTATTTGGGTAGTTTTAATTAATAACAATAATTAAATATATCAAATAAATAAAAATTAGTTGAAAGTTTATTGGTTATTATTTATGTAGTTTTAATTAATAACGATAGTTAATAAGATCAAATAAATAAAAATTAAATTATCTAAATTTACTTTATTTACTACTGCAAATAACAAAAATATCTCTAAAAAATGTGCAAGAAATTACTTCAATAACTCCATTGACGAGTGTCGTTGAATTCCCAGTTGAGTCATACAGAACAATGTTATCCCTGTTTCCAGTCCATTCCCAATCACCTCCACTGTTAACGTGTTCATCGAAAACTTTTCGATTCGTGATCAACTTTCCTAGTTCTTCGAAGGCCACAAATTCGTTGATGAAAGTTTTGACGCCGATCAGTTGGCCTACTTTTCGACAGTCGTTTATGTTGACGCCCATGGCAAGTGCGAAAGGCCACATGACGTAAGAGCACAAGAACTGCAAAAATATTTTTCAAGTCAAAAATCTTATAACTGATATGAAAACGAATTTATTTTCTTAAAATTAAAACCCCCGCCTCGCTTATTACGAGACAGTCTCAAGCCTAGATAAAGAAGGACGGACAGTTAAAAAGATCAAACTTTGATCTTCGACAGCAAGTACTTACCTGTTTTTACATACAGACATTTCAATTTTAAAACATCTGTTGTAAAGGACTATAGACTATTTTAAGAAAATTAAAATAAAAACTTTTAGAAATAGTTTGAAATGAAAGTATTCCACCTGGAATGTAATAGGCTGTTTGGCTCCGACGCGATCACCGAACCACGTAAGAGTGGCATTGCAGAACTCCAGGAGAGCTATGAACGCCAGTAGGTTGGCAGCGATGTTCGCCACAAGCGGGATGGCCGAAGAAGCTCCTGAAGCTGCCGCTTCAACGAAATTTTTTTCTGGGCTTCGAAATAAATCGAAATAAAGAGATTATAGTAATGTGGTGCACAGCGATTGAACTTCTTCCGCTTATCAGTCAGAAATATCCTTGACTGTTCAAATACTACTGGCTTTGCAATTCTATTTGAGTAATTCTCTGCTTTTCTGGCTATGAACGGATTTAAAATTTTATTTTGTTGCTTTCCCAGTTTTGTGTGTGAAATTGAAATTACAAAACATACCAATCTTCAATCAGGGCCTTGACATTCTTGGCTGATGTTACGGATTTTTTGGTTTCTGGATAAGACAGTTTGGCAATGGCCAGGGCTGCCGGGGCTGACATTACTGAAGCAGACAGTAAATGGTTTGCCGGAACCTTGAGAAATATATATATATATTTTATATATATATATATATATATATATATATATATATATATATATATATATATATATATATATATATATATATATATATATATATATATATATATATATATATATATATATATATATAAGAACGCAACTTGTTGGGAATCACTAAATCAATCTGTAATGGATAATTAGTGTCAAACTCCTAACTGCTCAATACCTATTGCCTTAGCATACCAATTTCAGTCTCTTCCTTGATAAGTTTATTGAACTACTATTTGAAATGTCTTAACTCAACCCACTCATATTGGTTCTTTTTGTAAAGGTTGTCCATTAAGCGGGAAGGAATTCCCTTCGGACGAACCTTTTGGGCACCTTATTCCTTTCTCAACTGATCGATTTATTTTTTTTTTTTGAAATTTTGGTTCTATATTTTTCTTGTCGTTTTGTTTGTTTTCTTTTGTTTGGGTTTAATACTTGTGTTAATGCTCAATAATATATATATATATATATATATATATATATATATATATATATATATATATATATATATATATATATATATATATACAAGCCAGTCCCAAGCCTGGAGAAAGGAGGAGGGGAAAGTTAAAAAGATCAAATTAAGATCCACGACAGGAAGTACTTAGGTGTTTCCAACATACAGCCATTTTAGTCTTAAAACACCTGGTGTAAAGGACTATAAACTATTACAATAAAAACAATAAATATATATATATATATATATATATATATATATATATATATATATATATATATATATATATATATATATATATATATATATATATATATATATATATATATATATATATATATATATATATATATATATGAGAAAATTTTATTTTTGGCCAGATGTACAAATAGAATTTTTGAAATCAGTTTAGTGATTAATGAAAGCGTATACATATTTTAGCACTAAATAAATACAAACCTAATATCTTTTTTGAACTTCATCACACACACACACACAGATAATTATTTTGCTATTACAAAGTTTTGAAACGCTTACTCCAAAAAGGATATAAGCTGCAAGCACTCCACCGGCGATGGTTGCAAATCCACCCGTCATGACAGCATGGATCTCCGAGTTTGTCATGCAGGGAAGAATTGGTCGAATAAGAAGTGGAGATTCTGTCTGTTGAATGAAAATTAATATCACGTTGCATAGTATTCTATATTAGTATTTTATATAAATTATTCTATATTATGTAACAATAACTAATAAACTAATAACCATGTTGTATAACAACTAGTTACATACTAACAAAGTGTCTCGGAAATTTTTTTCATACCTGTCCAATGAAAATATTGCCAGCCGCGTTGACTGATTCTCCGGCAGTAGTGTCCATACAGGCCTGCATGACCCAGGCAATCTTAAGGATCAACCACTGCATTGCACCCAGGTAGAAAAGAATTGTTATGGTCGAGCTGATGAAGATAACGGTTGGCAATACCTGATGGAATTAGATGGAAATGATTATTAATATAGTTCAATTATTTGGTTTTTTTTAAATTGCCTAAGTAGAAATGAAATGAAATCAAAAACCTGGAAAGCAAAGAAATGGTCTCTGAAGTCTGGTCCAAACAGAAAAGTTGATCCAGCATCGACATAGGCTAGATACTCTGAAACCCTATCACCGAGCCATTTGAAAGCCTGATAACCAGCCGGCCACCTAAGTATTATTAAGGCAAATGCTAGCTGAAGCCCGAAACCCCAGGAAACAGTTTTCCACTTGACCTAAAAAAAATAGATGGATTTATTACATAAGAGCTGTCTGAAAATGAACAAAATAAAAAACTCGAGATTTCAATAGCTATCTTTGTTACGATCAACGTCGCTTAAGTGCATAGCTAAAGATTATTTTTTGTCAGCTATACTCTCGATTGACTTGGGAAACTTAACATTTAGCGCCTAAGACAGCAGAATTATGAGCCATTAAACTTGATAATACAACGTTAACAAGCAGTGACTAGCTTTAGATGGATTGACGGAGAATATGAAGAGAAGAGTAATGTAAACGGCGATTCCACTGATGGAAACAAGGTTGTAAGGATCAGCTTTGAAGATGACCATGTCAACGATTATCATAATGATGACTGCTAGAAATATACAACCAAGCAAGAATCTGAAAAAATAAAAATCTTGTTTTTAAAAACCATCATCATTGTCTCTTAGTGGTCAAACTTGATTAACTACGTTTTGAAAAAGTTCAGCGTGTCATAAAATTGATCATATATTTGTTATGGAGGTTTTTGTGGGTTCGAACCACCGCCGTTTGGGTGTTGTTTGGGTACATCTCTGGTGGCCTAGTACCCATATTGAATTACCGCTTCAGTAGTGCCTGAAAAATCGAGAAGTGCAAAGCAATGAATTTTATAAGACATTTTTTTCGAAAAACATAAATAAGCTCAGAAGTGTCGACATATTTCAAACAAACTTACCGATTTATAGCGAGAGAATGTTTGTTGACGATTTTTATGACAGGTTCCATTTTTTCGTGAATCTGCGACCCAAATCGATCGATAATATAAGAGACTGTGATGCCAAATACTACCAAGCAGGTTACCCACAGAAGTCGTATTGAGCCTACGAAAGCGGAAAGAAATCAAATGTTTTAAATTCATAATTTGTACTTACTTTGAGTTTAAAAAAAACATTTTCACAAAATCGCAAGTTGATTCAGGAAAAGAATTTTTAAAGAAAGAATTCTGTTTCATTGTCAACCATGCAAAGTAAGTTTATAATTTAGTTATAAAACAAAAAGACAGTTTTCTCCATAAAGTTATTTAAACAACAATTAAAGTTTTTTTTCCTATTTTTTCAAGCTAACTCTAAATCTGGCGCTGAAATAATCTTACCAAAAATAATTTTTCGACAAAATTTAAAGCATGGATTAGAAAAAATTTCATTCTGTGTATTAATCATTGGTAATGATTCTAGATAAAACAAAAAACTAAGCTAAATTGTAATCACACCCTCGTCTCCGAATCGGTAGTTGAGAGCAAAACCGAAATAAATAAAATATCCGATTATGCAGAGAATGATGATTCCTGTCTTGATGGCGCGACTGTACTTGGACCAGCGTTCTGACAGAAAGTTCTGAACGTTGCCAACGTACTTCATGCATCCCGTTGGCTGGCTAGTATCGTCTTCCCAATCTTCGTCATAAAACTCCAGGGGGGCAGAGGTTGTTGACGTGCCCCTGCGTTGTTTGACATGGCTGGCTTCGTCTTTATCGACATGGTTTGACTGAAAATAGAAAAAAATGCAAATTTTGTTTTTTTTTTCATTATTATTGATTCATTTGCTACTGAATCGATTTACTCAAATTTATGTTTTTAGATCGCAAACATGAAAAAAAAACAATTTTATTTTTTCACCCATTTCCATCCGTTCCATCAAATAAAAGCCAATGACAAAAGAAGAAGAAGATACCATCATTTGATCTCATGTGTAAACAGAAATTACAAGAGTCATTACGGCAACCATGGCAACACACTACCTCTTTAACAGCAGCATATTTTCCAGCCTCAACGCTTCCAGATTTCTGCTTAGCATGCTCTGATCCGTCCATTGCCAGATTTACTGCCGCCGAATCCAATCCTTTCATTTCAACGTCTGAGTGCTCCTGGGTTGACATTTTCTTTTTCAAGCTGTCGGTGAATAATAAAGCATGAGGTATTAAAAATAATGCTTGTTTTGAATTAAACCGGTTAGTTAACTCAATTATTTAAGTGCGAGTTGAATTAGCTCATTAATTAGTTAATTAATAGAGACACATTTGTTAGCCATGTGTTGTTATAGCTATTCTAATATATATATATATATATATATATATATATATATATATATATATATATATATATATATATATATATATATATATATATATATATATTTGCGAACACTGTTGAAGTTATTATTGTTAGGCCAATAAAAGTTTTCTAGTTTCTAGGCATTGTTTCTGACCTGCACACAAATTTAGTAAAAAAAGAAATAAATCACTTAATTAAATCTAAACTCAATATATACCTACAGCAAACGTCTCTGTATTATTCACGCATATCGTGTAACAAAGCAATGTTATTTTAACTGAAATCACTATCACGTTTGTCGTTCAGGATAGAGAGACATCTTGATAAGATTCTCTAGGCGCACATTCACAAGTGTCTGGCGTGTCCTCTCTATAGAGAGGAAATGGTGATAAAACACTACAAGTGACTTTTAAATTAATTACTCTTGTTGGACGTTTTGTAAATTCATGCCACAATTTTATTATCGTTTTAAACTTTTATTCATTCATTTATTTATTTATTTATTCACTCATTCAATCAATCGGTAATTTATTTTTTCTATTTTTTCATTCATTCATTCAATCATTCAACAGTTCAAAATGCCTCTTTAAGTCGTATCACCACATTTTCATTCATACAAACGCAAACACAAACAAAAAATCTAAAAACTTTTCAATTATTTACAAAAAATAGCCAGCAAGTTGTTGTTGTTGTCCTTGTCACTTTTCAGCGTTTATCATTAACAAATTCAAATTCATTCATTTCTTGTTGACATTTTTATGTACAAATATGATAATCATATGTTGCCGTCATCATTTGATAATTTTTTCTTAAAAGCATCTCATGTGCATTCTCATGATGTTCGCTCTTTGCATTGCTTTCGATCTGGTTTTGCTCGAACAACCCTTAAAACATTCTCCATAAAATGCTCTGGTCCACGATTCTTTTCTAGCATCCCGACATCTATTTCCTCTTTGAAAAGTATTTCATTACTCAAAAAATCGTTAAAATTTTACTTATTACTACTCGACACATAATTTTAAATTGCATTGCTTCTCGGTTGGCATTCTGGTTTATATATCTGGTTTATTATATATATATACTAGCGGGGGCACCCGGCGTTGCCCGGGGATTTTAGAGGTTTTTCTAATGTTTGTCTCTCTCGCTCCCGTTTCCTTCTCGGCTTTCCCGTTCCCGTCGCGTTCCGGTCGCTTTTCCGCGTATATATATATATATATATATATATATATATATATATATATATATATATATATATATATATATATATATATATATATATATATATATATATATATATATATATATATATATATATATATATATATATATAGTTCCCGCTTGCTCACCCGCTCCGCTCCGCTCATTTTGTGTCGGATTTCAAATTTTTTTCTCTATATTTGATTTCCCTTGACTCTCAAGGTTGTGTGAAAATTTCATTACGATCGGATGAATGGTGTAGCAATGCATGAATAACATATATATATACATACATACATACAAACATTCATTTATATATATATAGATATATATATATATATATATATATATATATATATATATATATATATATATATATATATATATATATATATATATATATAAATATATATATATATAGATATATATATACTGTTATTATTATACAGGTTTTTTATATAGCGCTTTTTTACAAAATAAAAGTCGCAAAAGCGCACTGCACAATTAAATGGAAGAGAACAAATATGTCTTGAGCCGTTCACGAAAGACACTAAAAGGAATCGTTGGAACCTTCAGAGCGGGGGGAATGCTATTCCAGGCCACAGGACCAGCCACAGAAAAACCACGCCTGCCAATCGTCACAGGGACAAGTAGATCACCGGCCGCCGCTGATCGAAGATGAGACCGACCAAAGAGTTGATAGACCGGAACACATAACTCCTGAAGATAGACAGGAGCCATGCCATGGAGGCACTTATAAACCATAAAGCATAGTTTGAAGCGGATTCTCTGCGGAAAGGGAAGCCAATGAAGCCGCGTCCGCATCAGACCCGAAACGCTGGCCCAGCCAGGCAATCGCCGCAAGAGACGGGCAGCTACCCAAAGAACAGATTGAAGCCTGTTAATCTGGAACAGCGGTAGACCGGCCAGGACCCCGTTGCAATAGTCAACCCGGCTGTGCACCAGTGCTCTTACAAGGGAGTGAGCAGAGTCTGTAGTGAGGCTTCTTCGGATGACACGTAGCTGACGAAGATGGTAGAAACAGGTACGGCTGAGATGGGAAATGTGTGTCTCCATGGACAGATCACGGTCAACCAGCACCCCAAGATCCCGAACAGACGCAGAAGGCCCGACCGAAACCCCAGCAATGTCCACATCCCCCATCAAACAATGCCTCAGCCGTCGAGATGAACCTAGCCATATCAGCTCAGTCTTTGTTGGATTGAGTTTCAAGCGATTACTGGCCATCCATATATATATATATATATATATATATATATATATATATATATATATATATATATATATATATATATATATATATATATATATATATATATATATATATAGGTCGTCCGTTCCCTTTGGATGTACCTTTTGGGCACTTTATTTCGTTTATTCTTGTATTTTACTTAGTTTGGTTCACATTGTGCTCAATAAATAATAAAAAAAACAGGCTGATGTGGTTCGTGTGGTGATTATATAGTCGGGAGAATGATGATGATGACAATGACGATGACGATGACGGTGACGATGACGATGACGATGACGATGACGATGACGATGACGATGATGATGATGAATACGATGACGATAGCTATTATGATGAACAATGTGGTAGTAGTAATCACAAATATAATTTAGTCTGAAGTTGTCATGAACTTTAGCCTAAATGCTTTTGATAAGCATTTTTTAATCTAAATCATTCCTCTTCCATATCCACAGTTGCAATCGATTGAAGCGCTAAGCAAATTTATTCATTTGTATGTTTGCTCGTCAATTTCTCTTTCGCTGAAAGACGAAACAAAAGTTTAAAGTTTCTACTTAATTATAATATACTTGCAGTGCCCGTAGCGGCTTCGCTCGCATGAAATTAGAGAATTTGAACCGTGCATCCATAGGTGTCGGCTCGGCCCGTCGACAACTTGGCCCAGCCCGTTTCAAAACCAAAATTCCTGGCCCGGCACGGTCCGTCTAATTTGGGACGGCCCGTTTTTACAGGCCTAGAAATTCTATATACTTGATGAAAAACTTCGGCCCGTCCCACCTTGACTTCAGGTTTGGCCCGGCCCGTCGGAAGACCCTAAAATCACTAAAATGTCTATATGCTTAGTGAAAAACCTCGGCCCGTACCACCTTGATTTATGGTTTAGCTTGGCCCGTAAAAAGACCCTAAAATAACGGCTTGGCCCGACCGGTGATAAACTGGAATCAGCTACTTTTAACCGGCACAAAACCTCAAAATACTAAGTTTTACATCTGTAATGCTTGCAGTTGCTGAGTAGCAGTTATTTTAAAATCAAATAACCCTTATTTTGACCCCACATTTGAAGTCATGGAAACCAAAGTTTTAAAAAATGGTGAAACACGTATATCTTTTTATTTTGAGTAGATACTAAGTATTAATTTTAACATCTGTAGCAATTACAGTCGTTGAGTAGCAGTTACTTTAAAAACCAAATAACCCTATTTTCCACCCCACATTTGAAGTCCTGGAAACCAAATTTTCAAAAAATGGTGAAACACGTATATCATTATTTTAGAGTAAAAACTAAATACTAATTTTTATTTTTGTAGCATTCACAGTTTTAGAGTAGCAGCTACTTTAAAAACCAAGTAATCCTATTGTCCACCTCACATTTAAGGTCCTGGAAACCAAATTTGTAAAAAATGGTGAAACACGTATATCTTAATTTTTAGAATTGAAACTAAATACTAATTCTCACTCCTGTAGCATTCACAGTTTTTGAGTAGCAGCTACTTTAAAAACCAAATAACCCAATTTTCCAACCCACATTTGTGGTCCGGGAAACCGAATTTTCAAAAAATGGTAAAACACGTATTTTTTTTGTTTTTCAAGAAGAATCCATATACCAAATTTCAAAATCTCCTCATTTTTGGTTTTCGAGATATACATTGTTTTAGAAAAAAGTTTGTTTTCAACTTTCTTCCTTTCAGGAGCAATATTTTAAAAAATCCTTTCTTAGTGGATGCTTACGCAATAAAAGTAATATAAGTTCCAAATTTCACGTTCCTAAGATGATGCGTTTGAGCTCGGCGTTGATTATCAGTCAGTCAGTCAGTCAGTCAGGACATGTTCTTTGATATATATAGATTACTAAATATTTATAGGAGCTTATTTTTGAAGTTTATTTGTTTGTTTTTATTCATTTATTGAACATTTTATTGATAAAAAATCGATGATGTTTAAAAAACTTGTTCGAATGAACTTGAATAAAATAAAAAAAACTAAAACAAAAATATATGAATAAATAAAGGTTCGTCGCAGGACACTTCGTCGCGGACAATTCGTCGCAGGACAATTTGTCGCGGACAATTCGTCGCAGAAAAACGGACAATTTGTCGCGGACAATTCGTCGCAGAAAAACGGACAATTTGTCGCGGACAATTCGTTGCAGAAAAACGGACAATTTGTCGCGGACAATTCGTCGCAGAAAAACGGACAATTCGGTGCGAACAATTCGTCGCAGGACAATTTGTCGCAAACCAAACCTAAACAAATTGCCCTTGAAGCCAATAAACTGGGATTCGGTCTTTTTTCATATGATATCTGGGACTGCTAACAAGATGTCCGTGATGACATTCCTCCCACTAACAACACAGTTAAAAGGTGTCACAATGCCTTTGCACGGGCGGTTTAAATTGCACGTAACACTATCGAAGTTAGTAGTGAAACTACAAAAAGAACAGAATATCAACCAAAGGAAGGTTGAGCGTATGTTTGCAGGTGAAAGTCTTTCTCTGAAGAAAAAGAAATATTGAGATTTGAATCGTCAATTGCGTACTGTTTTGATGGATTATGAGAATCGTTTATCAATTGATTGTTTGCTGGGATGCAGCCATAATATTACTTTAATAGATTAATAAATTAATTTTTGCTAACATGCGTTTGTGTTAAATTACTATCTTTTTCATATAAAAAATAGATTAATTATTACAATATTCTACTCAATCAACACTTGATAATAATTAAGGGGCCATTCATATATTACGTACGCACCGAGGAAGAAAAAGTATGTTAAAAGTAAATGATGCAGAGACAGGTGGGCCAAAGATCTGTCAAGAATTTTTAGCTTTTCTTAGAATTATTATTTTTGGTATTATTTTGAAGAACAAACAATATATAATCAAT
>OZ022239.1:29701706-29826706 GCA_963978895.1 Erpobdella octoculata
TCTCTCTCTCTCTCTCTCTCTCTCACACACACACACACACACACATACACGCACGCACGCACACGCACACACACGCACACTATTTCAGAAATTTTAATATTTTTGATGTTAAATTTTATTTGCTTCATTGTTATTATCATTGCTCATTGTTATTATCGTGTTTAAAGTTTCGAGTGCCTCTCCTCGCATTTGGTTTGAGAAATTAAAATTCAAAGGTCATTTGAAAAAATAACTGTTGTATGATTCTATCTTCATCTTCTAATTTTTTTTTTAAATAAAATTTAATTCAAACGTGCATCTACCAAACTGAACCAAGTATTAAACTTATTCTTTAATACTTCAAACCTATTTGGAATCCTCATTAGAATTATGTATTCACTCAGTAAAATGAGAAATTTAACAAATTAACTCAACCAACATTTGCAGTATATTAACCATTTATTGGCAGACTGAAACTTCCTACCCCATAAAAACGCTAACTACACCCGGCTTAATTGGTATCACAAAGTTCCCACTCTTATGCTGTGACCGCAGAACAGCTTAGAACATTTGATAAACAAGCTCAAAATTTTAGAACAGAGTTTTACTTTGTATAGAATTATTTTTACAGAGGCACCGAGTGATTTGTTGCCTTTTACTAATTTTGTCTCTCTCTCTCTCTCTCTTTCCAGCATTATTAAATTATTATATTTGTCTTTTCTTCATTCAATTCGTTCTCACTATCTTTAGAACGCATATAAGATAATCGAAAACATGTTTTATCATGAAATAGAGTAAAGTGATTAGAAAGTTTTAGTGAGGCCCTCTTAATAGAATGTTCTTAAAGTTATAACTACACCCATTATTATATCTATAAAGATATTAAGATATTTCTTTCATTAATAATTGCTGACATGGATATTTTACAGGATGTAGTGTTTATTAAATTTGTCAAACTTTCAAATAAAATCAACTTGGGAAATCAAATCCCGAATTTGATCAATCTGTAGAGTTTTGCAAAAGTTTTTGCTTTTAAGATTCTTCGTTTAGGCGTTCCATGTTTAATATTTTTAAACAATAAGAAAAATAAAAAATTCAAACACACGAAAATATTTTATTTAATCAGGTTTTACAATTAAAAATTATGCGTTAAATAATTTCTTAACTAAATCTCGTAATAACATATTTCTCAGAGAAATTGACTATCAAATAGCTGTATAAATAATTTCTAATGAAAAATCGCTTTCAAAGCCTAAAATATTTTATTTATTGTATTGACAGAGAAAAAACACACTGATGGATTTTTTCCACAGCCTCCTGGGAAGTATAGCTATATACGTAAAAATTATGCCTGGGGTTAAGTAATCTCTAGATACTTTTCGAATGCTCGAAAACCACCACAATACATAACAAAACCAAATCGTATTTTTAGTATTCTTACTTGATCGGAGAGGCTGATTAAAATTGGCTCTTTGTTATAATTTATTTCTGTTTTTAGTTTATATTATTCTTTACTATTGGTATCGTATTGATGGCAACATTTTAAAGGATCGCTTGATCCGGAATTCGTTAATACGGACTAATTTTAAGAAGTAGGTATGAACAATCCAAATAAAAAAGAGTTATCTGTACTTGTAGAAATAGAAATAAATTTAGAAACTTAATTATTTCTGAAAAAATATAGAATGTCAGCTGTAATAAATTCCCTTTCAATGACTTTGTAAAGTTATTTCCTTCTCCAAACCAAAACATGACTGAAGGCAAGATAATACTCTCTGTTGAATTCCCTCATAAACATAGGCAAGTCAATTGCTTCGATGAGATCAAAATTATCCGAAAGACAATCTTTTATGCCATCAAACCCTGTGTAATCGTCTCCTTTGCTATTCTTCCATGCACCAACCCAGTTTTCCTATAAAAAATGTTAAATAAAATGTTAAACATACACATGTTTAAAGCAAATTTCTAAATTCTATTTTAATGTATTATATCAAAGCATTTAGCCAACTAATAGTAAGGAGAAGACCACAATAAGATCGGAATATGTAACTGTATGTTGTTCATCTATAACTCCCAATGGAATCAATATGCTTTCAGAGCTAATTGCTCTATTGCGCTTGAAAAACCTGGTGTACTCGGGGGTGGGGGACACAGGGTGTACTTGACCGGTCCGAAAGATTGCTCTTGAGACAAATATGCATCTGCAAGTAATGCACTTTTCAACCGTTATATTTTTGATAAAAGTGTTCGAGGTGTTATAAATAATAATAAAACTATTAGCCATAGTTTTATCAGGCTACATATTTTTGTTATAGTTTCAATATTCAATATCTTAATGGTATAAAAAACTCAAGTTAACTCTCATCTCATCGCCTGTCGCTTTCCTAAGCCTAATCTGCTTAAGTGAAAAAAATTGAATGACTCATGATTATGTATGTAATAATTTCGATGAAAGTCTCATAAAATTGCACTGCTGTGATTTAAATACGAACAGCAGATAATTACAGCAAAGAAGCCTTGTACGTAGCCATCCTGCAAGATCCCTGCACTTCTAATTATGTTCTGTCATTATAAGCAGCAGCTTTTCTTTCCGCATATCAGTAATTACAGCTGCTTCCTACACAGAGGCGGTTCCAGGAATTTTTAAGAGGGGGGTCTAATTTTTTTTATAGTTTTTTTTTTTATTTTGATTACTGTCGTTATTCAACCTGTTGAAAGATATCTTCAACACTTTTTTCAGTAAAACCAAACAAACGGAATTGAAATTAAATTTTTTGTTTACTTTCTTGTTTTCCTTTTTTTTTCTTTCCTCCTTTTTTTTTTTTTTTCAGGGGCAATGTCAACACCGAAGACCTTTTGTCTAAAACAGTTCAAAACTGAAAATGATTTTTAGCTGCAGTTTTAAACATTAGGATCGTCTCAATCCGAACGAACAAAGCTATCAGTTATTACAGATGGCAAAATATTATTTTTTAATCCGGAAACATTTTAATTTTTGTTTCAGTTTTTATTCATAACACAACTGATTGCGCTGTAAAAACTTGATGTTAAATCATATGAGCTTATTTAGAAAAATGAGTGTAATTTTCAACTTATTTTGCTGGATCTGACGGTAGAGGTTTAAATGTTTTTTGAGATATTATTTGAACTATATTTTGCATTGAATTGGTTTTAAAAAGGTCTAAAAATTTTAAAGATCTGCCAAATATCAGAACTATTGATGATCGAGGGGACAAACAAAACAAAGTTGCAAGTCTAGTAAAAATTAAAGTGAAAATGTTTTGTTAAACTTTCTAAGGGGGACCGGGCCCCTCGGGCCCTCCCCCTAGATCCACCGCTGTTCATACAGCGCTTTGCATGAAACGCATTGATTAGCTGATTATGCAAGAGGCATAAATTAAATGACAACTGCTCTGCTTGAAACAAAACTAAAAGAAAAACTTACTTTTGGGGTAAAATCAGTCATGAAAGCATATGGCGAGGCAATGACAAAGATTCCAGATGAAGAAACTAAATCTTTCATTCTGTGGAGAAAGTCCTTTGGTTTCTTCAGACGGCAAATGATGTTGGCTGCTAAGACGCAATCAAATTTTCCGAGGCTTAACGGCAAATCGCAGGCGTCACCCAACTGAAAATGCGTTCTTGCTCTGTCCTAAAAATAAAATCAAACAACAAAAAAAGGTAGCGTGGGAACGCCTGGAACGTTATTATTGTATAATCGAAGCTCGAGCACTGATCTGGTCCAGGTCTTTTGAAGTGATTACCGAAATACTTGCTCTGAAAATGTGAATGCATTTATGAAAAGATTAGGTAATTGAAACAGAACGAAAACATGGCACAGCAAGGACTGAACTTTGGTCTCAAGGGTTTTCAAGAGCTGGGCATCAGCGACTAGTTGGCTTGGAGACTAGTTGGGTGGCGACTAGTTGGCTTGTACCCTCAAGGTCTTTTACATGCTTTTATTTAACTTCATTAAAGTGATGGCTGTTTGAAGAAAAAATGTTGACAGTGCGCACGCTTTTACTTCATTTCAAGTGACATACGCATATGATATATTGTGATCGCATGTTGCGAGCTCTGACAAATTCTGTTTCCCATTATAAGTCAATTCCTTATGAACATTTTTTTTCAATTTAAATAAAAAAAACAATGTTTTATTGACTGTGTTTAAAAAATCGAACTTTAAACTCACTTACTATTTTTGGATCCACAGTAGCAATGCGGGGTCTCGTTAAATCACCCTCAATTAAAAACGGATAAGAGAGACTTCCATGCTCCTTAAGGATATGACACTTCTCAATGAACAGGTTACTAAAATCAACCCCTACAACGTGGTCGTAAAACCTGGCAAGTTCAAACGTCGAACCTCCGACCGAACACCCAATTTCCATGGCTCTCTATAAAAAAATAAAACCATATCTTGAAAATCTAGATCAAAAGCAAAAGACTATCATGACCACATAATATACTCAACTGTTTTGGCTTTTCCATGTTTAGCGCAAACTTCAACAATGTTTCTAGTAAAATTTAGTAGATTTTCGTTGAGGAAATCATCCCATGGTTTGACTAAATCATTTCGATCTCCGTAATGAAAAACAAGAAATTGACTAAGATATTTATCACTTTCGTATACGTTCTCTCGTATTTTCTGCTTCTTCAGAGATAAATACTTCCACGTTGAATAGACAGCAATACTACTCGTAGCAATCAGAGCTCCAAGAACGACTGCTTTATGATCCACGTGCAAGAAATAACCACTCATACTTAGGTAGGTATCTATCTATCTACTCTAGTAGACCGGCTGTTTTTCCAAACAAGTTTTAGTTAACTTAACTGAATTTTTCTTTGTTTTTGTTAAAACTTTACCAGATACAGAAAGCAGATCATTCGATGCAGTTAGCTTCAACAAGTTGTATAATTTGAAAAACTAATCCTCACCTGTTACGTCAGGCTACTCTTACTGTCTGCAGCAATGTTTTGCTTTAGGTACATTTAGGCTACATATACAGTTTTAACGCAGGAATACGACCTCGCCCTTTGGCTTTAGTTCCGTATAATCATACACTACAAATTTGCGTGGTTTTTTGAGAGACTAAGTCAAATATTTTCAAAAAAAATAGAAAGATCGAAAGATCGACTATAGCGTAATAAATTATTTCCGCCGTTGGTGGTTGCATGTGTTATTAGCGCATGCGATACATCCGTATACGGCCTGTACACATTTTTTCCTACCCGGCCGGCCACATTTTCGAAGTAGAAAATACATGGAAAATACGTTGAACAAAATTTAAACTAAATAAAAATATAAAACAAAATATTATTGTGAATAAAAACAGTTTTAAAACTATTTTTTTTAAAGTTTACATCTAAAAAAAATGTTTGCCGACTGTGTAAATAAATTGGAAAGATATTTAAAAAACGAACTTATTGATTCAAATATTGTTTGCTATTTTATGGAAAAAAAACTTGACGGAAGTATACCGATACGATCGCGCATGCGATTTTGCTCAAGTTATCATTTTGAACGACCATACACGGTTATTTAAAAATTAAATTAAAGGTAAGAGTAAGTTCCGTAACTACTGTTTGTATTTGCGTACCTGAAATCGCAGAAGAAATTTTATGAGTGTCTGTTTTACGACTCTGCTTCACTTTTAGTTTGCTTTCAATTCTTCGTTGTTGCTGTTCTTATCAAGCAAAGCGCTGAAGATTTTTCGCCGATAGCTTTTTTGTTTGTATAATATTCAAAAATTGTTTGAGTCATTAAGTTGGTGGTAAAAACGTAGAATCCGGGGCAATACCGAAGATCCTGCCGTTACCGGATTTAATGAGATAAACAAGCAATGATTGGCAGGCACGTGATGTCCATGATTGACAGGCGCCAACTACTAATAATAATCAGCTCCACCCACAAACCTTGGCTATAAATTTAAAAGTGAACACGAATAATCTTATTCTATGGTTTTCATTTTCTCAAATTGTTTTATCATGGCCGAAAATTATCCTGACCTTACTGGGATATTATCTACTAAATTAAATAAAGATGACGCTGTGGGATGGGCTCGTTTCTCAATGTCATATGAGTATGAATGGTTAAACTTATGTAAACGTTCACTTAAGCGGCAGCTCTCTCAATGAAATTGTAAAGTTCGAGGCGCTATTTGACTATTTACATTGCAGTTGTGAGGTATTCAAGGCGCGTTTACACAGGCAGAGATTCGCTGGCGTCAAATGTCTATGTAGCAGCATCTTTGCGACAGTGAAGGTTTACACGAGACAATTTCAATACGCATTTTGTCGGGGCTATTTCTGTCAATATTGCATGCGTAGGTGCATTTTGCCATTTTTTCTCTAGTTTATTTCGCAGAAATGTATTAAATAAAAACTTTTACTATAAAGTTTAATTATAAAAAATTAAGCGATCGATTTAGTATTGAATTTGACGTCAATTAACTTTAAACAGTTAAGATAAGATAAGATAACGTTTATTATAGTGGTTTAGAAGACTTTACGCCTATAGACAACCACTTCGAATTAAAAATAATAATAAATAGAATAAAATAAAATAAATGATAATAATAGATAAATAAACTAATAAAAAATAAATAATTGCATAAAAATCAGTATCCATGCCTGGATAGCGCTACTTTAAAAGATGTGGTAGTCTCACATGCTACAGTGTCATCGTCCAAGTCATTCCATATATTTACCACTCTAGAACAAAAAAAAGCCTTTTTTAAAGTCTTTTCTTGTTTTTTAAAAAGCTTGAATCTATGTCCCCTAGTGCTTTGAATCGGTGGTTGTTCAAAAAACATTGCTGGTGTTAAATCCTCTTTTCCTGTTATTACCTTGTAGGCTTCGATCAAGTCACCCCTACTTCTCCTTTTCTCTAGAGTTGTTAAGCCGCATTGTTTTAATCTTTCTTCGTAAGGTAACTGGCTTAAATGCTTAATCAACTTTGTAGCCCTCCTTTGTACCTTCTCCAACACTACGATGTCCTTTTTTAAAACAGGGCTCCAAGCTTGTACACAATATTCTAGATGTGGTCTTACCAAACATTTGTATAGTTTGATAATTATTTCCTGGTTTCGACTTATTATTGTTCTCTTGACCAATCCTAAAATCTTATTGACTCGCTTTGCTGCTTCCGCACACTGTTTTGATGGTTTGCCGCTATTGTGTACTACAACTCCCAGATCTCTTTCCTCTTCAGATGTCTTCAACAATATTCCTCCCATCTCATACTGAAACTCTTGATTTCTCTTACCCATGTGCATCACTGAGCATTTATCTACGTTGAACATCATTTGCCAGTCTAGGGACCATTGGTATATTTTTGCAAGATCTTTTCTTAAAATGTCGGCATCCAGCTCACACTCTACTTTCATGGATAACTTTGTGTCATCAGCAAATTTCGAGACCTTTGAACAAGTCCATAAATCAAGGTCGTTAATGAACAGAACAAATAGTAATGGTCCCAAAACGGATCCTTGCGGTACACCACTTTTTATGCTTTTCCACTCCGAGTATTTCCCTTTAATTCCCACTTTTTGTCTTCTGTCAGCTAGCCATTCTTTGATCCATCCTCGAATATTACCTCCTATTCCAGCCGCTTCTATTTTTCTCATCAACCGTGTATGTGGTACTTTGTCGAAGGCTTTGGCAAAATCCAGATAGACTATGTCTACAGGGGATCCTTTGTCTAAGTGGGTATAAACATTTTCAAAACAATCTAGCAAATTTGTTAGACATGATCGCCTTTGTACGAATCCATTTGGCTGTTTATCAAAATGCTGTGGTGTCTAATGTGATTCATTAATTCGAGCTGAATGATTTTTTCCATGACTTTGCAAATAATACACGTGAGACTTACTGGACGATAGTTACTTGCCTCAGATCTGCTACCTTTTTTAAAGAGTGGTACAATGATTGCATCTTTCCAATCACGAGGAATTTCTCCAGTTTTCGTTTTTGCTTACTTCGGACATACGCATAGAAACTTTTGCTGTCATTTTTTATATTATCCGTCAGCTTTTTCTCATAATCAATTATGGCTCTTTTAATGCTTTTTTTGTCTCATTTCTTTTCTTGACATATTTGTCGCGCAATTGTTGCAGTATTATTTCTTTGCCTGTCTCATTATTACTTGCAGCTGCAATTTCATTTTCATTTCGAAGTGTTTGGAACCTTTTCCATGCTTTGATTTTTGCTCTTCATATTTTTAAGACTTCCTTTGTTATCCATGGCTGTTTCCTGACAAATTTTTTCTTAATGGGTATTATTTCTTGAATGACCTCCTCCATGCTCTTTTTGAATAACATCCAGCTGTCATTTACATCCACCGATTCAATTTTTCTCATTATATTCATGTCTCTTATTTTGCTTCTTACTTTGTTATAATTTGCTTTAAAAAATTGTAGCTAATATGAGAATTTATTTTCATGTTACAATCCTGCAGTATTATTTCAAATCTTACAATTTGGTGGTCACTAGAATGAAAAGGCTCTCCTACAGAGATGTTCTCTACAATGTTCTCATCAGAAGTTATTACCAAATCTAATATATTTTTGTTTTTTGTTGGGTTCATGACATGTTGATGTAAAAATTCCCCATTAATACAATCCAAGAATTTATTATCTTGATGTCTTTCTCCTTCCATGTTTATCCAGTTTATATGATAATTGAAATCTCTCATTATCAATACAGATTCCTGGCTAACCCTACCCAATAATTCACACAAACCATTATCCACACTTTCATCTACATTTGGGGGTCTGTAGCAAACACCTATTAGTAAACTGTTTTTAGCTCCATGCTGTATATCACACCAAAGACTTTCTTTAAACTTATCGCTTGATATATCTTTTCTTTCCACTGCCTTTATTTCATTTTTAACATATAAAATTATACCACCTGCACCATGCCCCTTATTATTTTGATTTTGCCTGTCTTTCCTAAACATAGTGTACCCATTAATTGCTAGTTCAATATCTAATATATCTTCCTTTGCCCATGATTCTGTTATACCAATGATGGCAGGTTTTTCTAATTCCACATAAACTTCCAATGCACATCTTTTTTCTTTGCTTACTATACTTCTTACATTGGCATAGAAACATTTCAATATTGTTCTTTTTAGTTTAGTTACACTATTGAAACTCTGCCTATTTATTGCTTTTATTATTGCACCTTCTTGACTTTTACTATTCTCATATTCCCTGGCACACCCTTCACCTTGTATATCTATTCCCCCGACTGATCATTGTTCTGTTTTTCTTTTGCTTCTATAACAAGATTCTTGCATTGTTCTCTCTCTATTCTAGTCATATCGTGGGTCACAGAGACCCTTCTAAACTTTTCCTCTGCATTCTTGAGTTTAAAAAGTGACTCTAATATCAAATTTTTCTTTGTTGCTTCCTTCAGTTCAACAAGTAGAGGTCTGTCTTTTTTAGATTCTTTGCCAAGTCTGATCACTTTTTTTATATCTAAACTTTCACAAGATACTTCAAGTACTTTAAACAGTGACAACACAGATTTTCTATCATCGGTTCTTTTCTGATCTTCTTTATCTGCAGCACTCTCTGCCATCCTATGAATTATAATGTAAAAATGTTGAAGAAAAGATTCGCGTTCAAAACCGAAGAAATTAAAATACAACTTCTCCAAAATTTTGAAAAAATGTATATTTTATAATAGAATAAAATTTTCAATTATTAAAAGTGACTTTAACTAAGCTATTTTAGGAAAAATATCGAAGAGTGCTCAAGTGACGTTTTAAATATTAATTATTATAAAAATAAAATACAGTTTCAATGAAAAAAATAAAATTGTACAAAGTTTTTATGTTTTAAATAATTAAAATTTATAAAAAAGCATTTATTTTTGTCTTGCGGAATAGTCGAATCATAGATATATATGTGAGTCGAATAATCAAATCGTTTATCTAATAAGTAATGTGTCTTGCACATAGATATCTATGGTTTTGCACGTATGAATACATTATTCACTGGCGCATTGAAAGTTGGAAGGTAACCAACATTCAAAATCTTGGCTGCCAAAATGTCAATGTCATGCGTGAGAGCGTTTACACGTGCATTTTTTTCTAATTTCTGGCGACATTGAAATTTGGCGCCAGCGAATCTTTGCCTGTGAAAACGCGCTTTAAGGTACGCTGATATATAGATATTAAGCATCTGCGTCCCGATATCGTTATCTCGAATTCAATCGAGATTTCAAAACGATACGGGAGATCCCGTATCGCCATTGAAACGATACAACCTGCGGAAGAAGTCTCGTATCGATATAATTAGCCATACTTAAAATTTCGTTCCCGAATAAAATCCCGAAAAAATATCGAGGTTTTTAAAAAATATTTTCCATATACATATTTTCCATATACATATTTAATTAACGATTGTCACAACTGTGAATATTTGCAATTGATTCATCAACATTGATTAATTAATCTACCTATTGACAGAAGCTTATAACTATTATCATCCCCACTTTAAATTCGGTTTTCCAGACAGCCTGTAGCCCCATTATTTACTATTTTTAGTCTGGGAACCGGCAGCAAAAAGCCACGCTCCTCTTAGGCTGCTAGTCGAGCTCTGCATACTACTGATACTACAAGCCCTACAAGGCAATCGTACTCGCTGACATCGATGACTATTATTATTAATGAGAATAATGAGTAATGTAATAGTAATGATCATTCTATGTTTATGTTTTGGTTTAGTCTGTTTGATAAACTTATTTTTTCAAATTTGTTACATAGAATTGGGATGATTATTTTAGTGTTTCGATATCCGTAATTGACCGTAATAGTAGCTCATCTAAGATATATCTTTATAATCTCGATGATATTCTTGGTTGTGTGTATGTGTGTGCCACCTGTAGTGTGCACGACAGTGCCGTAGCCCGTATCGTCTGCAGCTGGAATTCGAAACTTTCTCAGCTTCTTTCTTGCTATTGCTAACCGCATTCGCCGTCGCCTATAAATAAACACGCTGGGTTTTTTTCACTTTCTTAATTCTTGCATAGAGGCACTTTCTCGTGTTTGTCATCATTATCATGCCGCGTCACCGGGGTCAAATCTGGGAGTAGTTTGAGGAAGAGACGGTCACGCAGAAAGTCAATGACAAAGATGTAGAAGTAAATCTTGCCAGATGCAAAGACTGCGGGAAACAGTATTATTTTAATTTAATCTTAGTAATCTAGTAATCTCAATCTCAGTAATCTGCATTCTGCAATCTATTTCTATCTCCATTGGTTTTTCCACTTTCACTATTGAATTGCCTAAAAATGTCGTTCTTTTGGTGTGCTAGAAGGTTTTCTACTTTTCAATTACTTGAAAAAATCGTTTAATTAAATTGATAAACTACCGCATAATGCGTACTAAATAAAGTAAATAAATACTTACTATCGGCGGTAGCGTTTTATTTAGAATCTAAATTTAGACAAATAGATGTACCGAAACTAAACAAATGAAACTTATTTCAAGTTCTAAAAAAAAATTAAATTTGGTAAATTTTTATAAATTTTGAAATTTTTTAATATTCATATATTTTTTTCAATGAATTCCTTTAATGTAGTTAAGTTATTAATATTGTCTGTCGCGTATAGTTCATCATTCTATGTTATCTCGTTTCATTCGAGACAAAATTTCCACTTCAGTCGAGATCCCGATTGTCAACTTGGGCAAACCGCTCAACAACAAAACTTCAACTTCAGCTTAAGAGGTCTTTATTATTAAATAAAAAATTAACAAAACGAAAAATGTAACTTCAATACGAAAATTCGCCAATTCACCACAATTTGCTCCTAACTACGTGACAACCACTCTCGAGCTCGACTCTCACTACACTCCAAAACTCTGCGCATACTTTTCTCCGCCTAAACAGCACACTCACCACTAATATACAACAACTCCTACAACTACAGGTGAACATTCATACTACAACAAATAGCGAGCGTACACACAACACATCCCATCAACCAACAATCACATACACAACATGTCTATCTTGACACCGATATCGTATCGTTATTGTTCGAGGCGTCTCGTATCGTATCGTTTAATTCGAGGCAAATTTCAGAAATCGTATCGTATCGTTCCAAAAAAATAACGGGACGCAGAAGCTTAATAGATATATAGATCAGTGGAAGATTAAAAAAAAGAATGGAATAATTAAAAATTAGCTTTTATTATAAGTTAATTTTTAAGAAAATTATCAATTATAAAAATACTAATTTTTACCTCTCAAATTTTTGACTCACAGTGGTTTGCTTAAATAAAGTCATTAAATTAGCAAATATTTCCATAAAATTTAACTTTTTAAAACATATAAACGTCTAATACATTTAACTATTATAAAGTCATTTTAAAATATATAAACGTCTAATACATTCATAGATATCTATGAATGAATACATTTAACTATTTTTTATTTGTTCCATTTTAATGAACAGTTAGAAATACGGGAGCACGCTACGCAGTTCCGAACAACACGCTCCTGTTTTTAGGCCCAAGATTTAATTTTTATTATACTTTAATTAAATTATAATCTTTTTTTTAAACATTTTTTAAAAATGATCTTCCATTACACCCTTTTCTTTGTCATCAGATATTTCAGTAGGAAATGGTTAGTTTTAGTAGAACATTTAGGCAATGATTATCTCAGCTCCCACTATGATAGCTCTTATATGTTTATGTCTCTAGGGCTTGGCATAGCAAACCGTTTCTTAGTGACAGTCTCAGTTCAGTATTAATGAACACAAATACATATTTTTATTTGTTCTTAAAAGATTTTTATGACAAATGTTTTTCTGAACAATATTGAATAAATGTGAAAAATTTAAATTTTAAAATAGCCATATTCCTATATAAAGCATTTTTTCAACATCTAAAAAAAGTGTAAACACAAACTAAAAAAAATAAATTGAGCAATTTGTAAATGAACTGCTTGCTACAAGCCATGGCTGACAAGAAAGCAAGTTTCAAAGCTGCAATCTTTCAAGTACTGTGGTGTCCTTGCCTTCAGTTTTATACTTTTCTATCAGACACTTTTTTCTCTCGTCCACCTCTTTGGCTTTGGCGTCAAACAATTCATACAATTTATTTATTTGCTTTTTGTCGTTACACTTCTCGTTGAGTTTGGCCTGTTTTTTCTCTTGCTGATAAAATATAAAATTAAATTTTAAAATGAATTTTAAAGCCATTATTATGATAATGTATATATCTAGTGACAGAATTAGATATAGTGTTGTTAATATGGCTTTATAAAAATTGCTTCTACGTTAAAAATTATATGCAGAACTTTAGAATTGGATTCTTGTGATAATTAAAAATCAAGCATCGAATATATTATGGTACATATTTAAAAAACCACTTATTTCAGTCTCCTTTTACTCTGTAACTGAGTCACTTTTGATAATACATTCAAAACAATTAACCTCTTTTTTCATATTGAATTCATCTTCTTCAGAATCTTTTAACATTTTCATTTTCCTCTTGACTTGATCTTCTTCTTTCATCTGACAGTCCATCTGAATTCTGACTTCCAAACACATTTTGTTTTCAAATTTCTCTTCACATTTTTTTGCCTTGGTCAAAGCAATCTGTCATGGCATCAAAATTTTATTAATAACCAACTGCATCTCCGAGGGGTTGAATGGTAGATTGTATCAGTTATCTTAATTCAATGGATAAAACTCCTAGAGTGCATTAGATAGATGATCATAGCAATTTATTTAAAGATTACCTTTTTTTATAATAGACTTTATGAATTGAACAGTTTTAACTTTCTATTATAGGGCAGTATCAAAATCTCTTTAATTTTGTACGATAATCTCTCTGAATAAAAAAAAACTACCAGAAAAACAAACTCTTGCAAGTTGGATATATATCTCTGCTGAACTGAAAAGATTTAACTAACTTTGACATAATATGCAACAGCTTTAGTTGG
This sequence comes from Erpobdella octoculata, assembly GCA_963978895.1. NCBI lineage: Eukaryota > Metazoa > Annelida > Clitellata > Hirudinida > Erpobdellidae > Erpobdella > Erpobdella octoculata. The sequence continues at coordinate 29,715,653 of OZ022239.1, forward strand.
TATGAAAATAATAATAGATGTGGAAAATGTTTTCAGAGGCTGGTTCAAGTCATATATATAGAATAAGTGTATAGGCCTGTCAGTGTCGTGCCGCCAATTTACACTAACTTTGAAGATTTTGAGAATGAAATTTATTAATTGATAAAAATCAAGCAGGAACGTGTTTAAACTAATCGATTAGAGAAACAATCGCGTGGAAACAGTCTTGTAGGATTTTCCCTCCTAAAAATATACAAGCAAACGTAGCCTTACACACAAAAACGAACAGCAAGAGTTTTTAACGAGGAAGAGAGAGAGACGAGGAAGAGGGTCTCCCTTATATAAGGCTTTCAAACCACGAAATATTAACAAATCGATAAACCGATATAAACAAATACAAAACATATTAATAGCTCCTTAAATCTCGATCGCGAAGACATCAGATTTTCACTACTTATAAACATATATATAAACTATAATCCACGAGATTTATTTAATTAATTACTCGGTAGATTTCTCAATATATTAAAAAATATACACCCCTATTAATTGCGGGAAAAATTACGCGCTCCGATTGGCTCGTTAACACAAAGGATTACAAATAAGTTCGACGTGGCCCATGGAAGATACTAAATAATACTATAAATAAAATAGAATAAAAAAGAGGGGGGGGGTCCAGCACTGACACACCTCTCACCCGAAAAGACGATAACCAGTATCTGGTTATCGTTATAAGAGTATATATCACGAACTAGCCAACGGGGCCACAAAGAAGAATATACATCTCGAACTAGCCAACGGGGCTACACAATAAAAATATACATCAAGAACTAGCCAACGGGGCTACACAATAAAAAAGCTGCGTTCATAAGCAAAGTGTTTTCACAGAACATTAATATCGAAAATATTATGTAAATGTTTGACATCTCCTAATCTTCTTCCTTCCTTAAGCTTGTCCTTGAAAGGCACCACACAGTCACAGCAAGTTCAGTATCCTTCCCACAACTGAGAACTGGCGAGGAAAACATCTTCTTCTTTTGGGATTACCTGGATGGATTGACTAAAACAAATTTATCCGAATCATCCGCGATTGCCCATTACAGTTATACCAATCACCAAAAGGAAAATAACACTCACTCCAACCAAAGAATACTTCAAACTAAAAATAACAGGCAAATCGGATGAATTCACAACACAAAAGACTTAACTTACACCACCTAAACTTAAAGAAATAAGGATGAAACTACATACGGAATTTAAATTCGGGACATAAAATCTGCGACGGAGTTATCGCGTCCTCTCCTATATTGAAATACCAAGTCATACTCTTGCAAAGCTAGCGCCCATCTGTTGAGTTTTGCACTCTTAGGAGCAGCTTCAGTTAAATACGTAAGTGGATTATGATCTGAAAAAACAATCACTCTCGAAAACAGAATCCACTGTCTAAATTTATTTAGTGCCCATACAACCGCAAAAGCTTCACGTTCAATTGTGGACCATCTACTCTGCGTGGAAGTGAGCTTCTTGCTAGCAAAAGCTATAGGAACTTCATGCTTATCCATATCCCATTGGAATAGACAACAACCTACTGCTATCAAACTAGCATCTGTTGACAAACCAAACGGTTGAGAGTAATCTATTGTATTTAGGTTAATGTAATTAGATAAATCTAACTTAAGTCTATCTAAAGCTATTTGATGGTTCTCTTTCCAATCAATTTTAATTGGCATATCTTTTTTTGTTAATTCTGTAAGGGCATAAGCCGTTTCTGCTAAATGTGGAATATAATTTCTAAAATAGCTGAAGAAACCAATTAAACGTTTTACCTCCCTCTTATTTGTCGGGGGTTTAATATCATTAACTGTAGCAATCTTGACAGGATCAGGGGCTATATGACCTGAGCCGATCACATGACCTAGGAATGTTATTTGACTTTGAGCAAAATGACATTTTTTTAAATTGAGCGTCAAACCATGTTCTTGGATTAGGCTCAAGAATTTTGTTAAATGTTCTAGGTGTTCATCCCAAGTGGATGAGTAAATAGCAAAATCATCAATAAAAGGTTCAGTAAATGAGCGAATTGGTCTAAGCAATTCAGAAATAACACGCATAAAAGTATTGCCTGCCGACTTCAATCCGAAGGGCATCCTTAAAAATTCAAACACACCTTCTTCACAGGCAAACGCTGTCAACCATCTTGACTCTGGTTTCATCGGGATTTGCCAATACCCACTTTTGGCATCAAAACAACTAATATATTTTGCTCTCCCTACGTTCTGCAAAACATCAGAAATATCTGGTATGGGAAAACAATCACTTTTCGTGAAACGATTTACATGTCGATAATCTACAGCCAAGCGAACACCATCTTGACCCTTGGGACCCTTCAACACACATACCATCGGACTAACCATGGGACTTTGTGAAGGCATAATAATATTTTGTTGTAACATTTCTTGAATCTGGTTTGAAACAGCTTTCTTAATAAGTTCGGGGGTCCTGCTTTCAATTTCTTTGGGATAAAATCAGGCATAATTTTAATTTCGTGACACACTTCAGAACAAAGACATATTTTTTCTGAGAATACTTTTGCAAAGTTATCTAAAATAATTGTTAACTGACTCTGTTGTAGTTCACTTAAATGATCTACAATGTTTTTCTCTATTTTAGTACTAGGTAAAGCAATTTCGATATTGGACTTATCTAAGACTTCAACTTTTCCAAAGTCTATGTCTTCATCGTAAATGATCGAACAACTACTTACCAAAGCTTTTTCGATTCGTTCATGATATTTACGTATCTTGTTAGCATGCAGATGATAATGATGACCATCTATTTCAACTATGAAAGAGTAAGGTGATTTTACTCGAACAATTGTTCCAGGCCCTTGCCATCGGTTCAACATTTTAGGTTTATTTTTATCAGGTGCTAATATAATAACGGGATCACCTAATTAAAATTTACGATCAGTACTTCTCAAGTTATAATATTTAGCATAACGATTTTGTTCGTTACTACCAGCAAGATCTGCATATTCGCGTGCTTCTTGTAGAGCTTTACAAAGATCACTTAAATATTGAGTCGGATTTTTTTCTAACTTAAAAGATACTTCTCCCTCATTTACCCATGAATCTTTTAAAATAGATAATGGTCCTCTTGGAGCAGTTCCATAAATTAATGTATAAGGACTAACATGCGTTGTGGAAGACGGCTTCTCACGAAGACTCCACAAAATAAAAGGCAACAATTTAAACCAACGTTTAGGATGATCTTGTGACAACTTATAAATCATGGTCTTAATACTTTGATTACAACGCTCTACAATACCAGCTGCTTCTGGATGTCTCGGAGTATTGAAACATAGGACTACACCCTAAATATTTTAAGAATTCTTTAGTCAAAGAACTCGTGAAATTACTCCCACAGTCAGAGCTAATAACTCGCGGAATTGAAAAAGTCATAAAAATCTCTAGAAGGCAATCACAGACGTTTCGTGCTGTCAATGAGTGTAAAGGAAAAGCCATCGGCCATCTTGAAAAAAGATCAACTACGACTAGTGCATAATTGAACTTGGGTGGGGGATTCAATGGAAACAATGGACCTATGCAATCCATTACAAGATGACTAAAAGGAAATTCATCTCCTCTAGGTATTGGTTGAATCGGGATACGATCCTTCATCTTTATTGGCGCCCTTAATTGACATATTTTGCAGGACTCGCAAAATTCTCTAACTTTGGTCTCCATCTTTGGGAACCAAAAATTCATGCGTATGCGCTGTAAGGATGACTTTGTTGCCATATGACCTGCACACGGAGCGTCATGACCTAATTGTAAGATAATGGGAATGCGATTGATTGGTAAACATAATTGTTTTAACTTAAGTCCCCATAAAGATTCCCTATGAAACAACATGTTTCCTTCTATAAAGAATCCCTTTTTCTTTCGATATGCAAATTCCCAAAATGGTTTTAAAGAAGTGCAATTTCTTTGTTCTCTACCAAAGGAAGTGGTAGGAAAATCTACTCTATTATCATTTATAACTGGAATTCCTACAATAGTCTCTTCGTTATTACTAGGAATATCTGAGATTTCCTCATCAGGATTAACTACAACCTCAACCGCTACCTCGTTAATTTGTACCGTTGGAACCGTTGTAACATCCACCTCATCGTCGTTGGCAAAATCAGATAACCATGATACTAAAATTTCATCTTCTGACAATTTTGAAGGCAAAGCATTTATTAATTCAGCATTCTCTTGAGGAACCACAACCTCATACAAAGTCTCGGCTTCAAGTCTCTCATTAACACCAGGGTGAATAATGATAGCTTCACTCAAATTGGGTACCACGGAAAAGAAAACCTTAAATTTTGGAGCAATGTTCATGGTATTATGGGATTTCTGCACGGGTTGCAACAAAAGCTCAACACCCTCAACTGTTTTATGTGAACCATGCACATCGACTAATTCAACCTTTGTAGTCGGACGAACTCCTAAAGCGTCTACTAAGTCTTTCCTAATACAATTAGTTTCAGCTCCACTATCAATCAAAGCTAACTGGGTTGTTGATTGATTAATCCTAACCTCTCTAAAAGGTCGTTTATAGAATCGTTCAGTTTCGATGATAGGAGATTCATTCAATCCTAGGTTATTATTTTTATTTATAAGAGAATCCCCTTGATTTAATACATGACAACAATTTATTTTAATATTTTTCTGGTTGGGACAATCTCTAGCAATATGACCTACTTTCTGGCAATTATAACAAACGAGTGATCCTTTATTGTTATCTTTATTATAATTCCTAACCGTCACTGGTTGACTATTAAAACGCTGTTGAGATGGAAGAGGATGATTAAATCGTGGTTTAGAATTAATGTTAGGATTATTAATTGGTCTACTCGGAGGTGCATGACTCCTTACGTCGTTAAGTCTTGGACGAGCATACTGAATGATATGACAATCATTATCACGTACTGCCATATAATTATCTGCCGCCTCTGCAAGTTGTTCGCTGCCTAACCAAATATCTTTTTCTAGAGTGGACAGGTGATCAAGACAACCTAGTGGCATTACCTCTTTTAATCTATGAGCACAGAGTAAATCAATTAAAGTATCAAAAGAATTTACTTCTCTGCTTTGTATATAATATGTCAGAGCAGTGCGTAAATGTGATGCAAATTCTATATAAGTTTGGTTATGAGTCTTCATCATCGACAGAAAGCGTTGTCTTAATATTAAAGGACTTATTCTATAACCTAATAATAAAATTCTCTTAAGTTCATAATAGTCTTCGAGTTGATATGATGGTAAATGACTAATGAGACTTCTGCCCCTCTCACTTAATTTAGCTATTAAAATTTTAGATTTTAAATTATCTTCCACTTCATACGAAATAAATTGTTTCTCTAAAAATTCAAAAAAACTAGGGATGGACAATGGATCAGATGGAAAAGGTCCTATTAGATCTTTTATTATTTTAACTAGTTTTATCGTTTTATTTGTTAGATCAGGTGGATGTGCTGTCTCTATACTAAATCTAGTTAATTCTCTTTCTCTTTCATTTCTAACTTCTTCTCTCTCAAATTTTAATTGTTCTCTCCGTTCCTCTGCTTCTAATCTTATTCGTTCTCTTCGCTCTTCTGCTTCTCTCTCTTCTCTTTTCTCTGCTAATCTTTCTCTCTGCATTCGTTCAGCTGATTCCCTCTCTTTCTCTTTATCTAGGAGTTGTAATTTCACTACTTCTATATTATCTATTCGCACTCTACCCTGTTCTGCCATAAAATAACCGCCCGCTCCCTCTTCATCGGGGTTATCATGTAACACTCTAGGACTCTGGGATTCTACTCCACTAAACATGGTTTCCCTTCTATCCCTAGGGTTTACTCTTAACATTGCTTGAGCAATCTCTTCTGCTCGTTGCTCAGGCGATTCGGGTACAGGGGTATTTGTTCCTGTCTCAGACATGACAACAATCTACTGCCACACGAAATCTACGCCCGAAATAACACAACTGCACACCGTACTTCAACACAAACCCACACTCGAAATTACACACTACCTAAGGGCAACCGCGAAATGAATCAGATAAACTTATCTCGATTCTTCTCCCGTCAGACAAGGTCGATGCTCCTCCTGAACTGGTCGATCTCTTCTCCTTCTGAACTGGTCGAATGACTCGTCGACTTCTTCCCCTGAACTGGTCGAATTTTTCTCCGGAACTGGTCGAATTCTTCCCCTGAACTGGTCGAATGACTCGTCGGCTTCTTCTTCTTCTTCAAACAAAATCTTCTAAATCAAGATCTTCTTTCTCAAAATCTATCCCACCGCTGCCACCAATAATGTCAGTGGCGTGCCGCCAATTTACACTAACTTTGAAGATTTTGAGAACGAAATTTATTAATTGATAAAAATCAAGCAGGAACGTGTTTAAACTAATCGATTAGAGAAACAATCGCGTGGAAACAGTCACGTAGGATTTTCCCTCCTAAAAATATACAAGCAAACGTAGCCTTACACACAAAAACGAACAGCAAGAGTTTTTAACGAGGAAGAGAGAGAGACGAGGAAGAGGGTCTCCCTTATATAAGGCTTTCAAACCACGAAATATTAACAAATCGATAAACCGATATAAACAAATACAAAACATATTAATAGCTCCTTAAATCTCGATCGCAAAGACATCAGATTTTCACTACTTATAAACATATATATAAACTATAATCCACGAGATTTATTTAATTAATTACTCGGTAGATTTCTCAATATATTAAAAAATATACACCCCTATTAATTGCGGGAAAAATTACGCGCTCCGATTGGCTCGTTAACACAAAGGATTACAAATAAGTTCGACGTGGCCCATGGAAGATACTAAATAATACTATAAATAAAATAGAATAAAAAAGAGGGGGGGTCCAGCACTGACAAGGCCCTACACCTATTATCGGCAAACAGCTATAGGGGGAAATATATGTACTCTTTTTTGGCCCTTCGAGTCAGTTATTTTTTTTTATGATTCAAAATTCCAGCTTACTTGTTCATCCCAATGAGAAACGAGTTTCTTGATATCGTCTTTCTTTTTTTGTACTTTCTTCACTTCTTTTTCTTCTTTGGCTTTCAACTCTCTGCAATACAAGTCCGTGTACCATCTGTCTCTGACACCAACTGGATCGAGTTTCTTGATCCAGTCTTTCGTTCGATTCACCACTAGGTCCAGACGTTTCTCTCTCAGTCTATAGTTGAATTAATAAATAAAAAAAAATACTAGTAGAAACTGTGAAGGCTTTAAATCATGCAATACTAAAGCTTAAGTTCTACCCACAAAGAGATTCTAGATTATATTGGCATGTAGCCCAGAGCAGAAAGATTGGCTTTATTAGCAAGATTTAAGAATGTTAGGGAAGGGTGCAAAAAATACTTTGTTTTCATACATCAAGTTAGGTCCACAGACTGATGTCATATAATCACTTATAAAGGAAATAGTGAATAATTACTTGTGATACTAGTACGGGCTGGTTTCTGAAGAAAAGTTTTTAAAACTAGTTGATCGATAGGGCACATGAACCACACTGCTTCTCAGCTAGAAAACAAACTGGATAAGCATAACCTCGACCGAAAAATTCAAAAATATCAACAATCTTGCAAACCATTTTAGTTCAAGTATTATGGCCAGTCTTTTTCAGAATTTATTCTCATAAAACAGTTTTAAAAAAACATGAAAGAAGAGGCATGTTCATCTTACACTTGCTGGTAATCCTTGTTGTCTAATCGTTCGTACATTTGTTTCTTGGCTTCCAGAAACATCCTGGCATCTCTGGCTTCAGTCTGCAGAGAACTTTTGATTCAATTAACCGACTTGAGTTTTTTTATTAAATATTGATTTAAAATGAAATAAATATAAAAATTTATTCTTAACAGCTTCGAGTGTGATGTTGTGGAAGCGCAGTTTCATTTTATTTTCAATTTCTTTTTTATTATCAGCATCCAGCTGTCTTCTGAGTGAATAATTCTTCTTTTCCGATTTCTTTCTTTGAAGTTCAAATTCTTTGGTCAGTCGAAGAATTTCTAGTCCACGAATTCTGTCTTCTTGTTTTAAATCTTCTCTTCTAATCAGATTCTCTTTCGTTCTGTAAAGGTTATTTAGTGGCAGTGATATTAGAAGTTAATTTTTTGTTTTTCTAATTTCAGTTCAGAACTTGATATGGTTATAAAAGACAGTTGAAAATTTATTAGCGCTTAAGCTAGAAAGCTTGTGAAAATAGAAGAATAATCTAGAAACTCAAAATCACAGTTGCCCGGCTCTTGTTAAAATCTCTTGAACTCTGGGTCGTCTCAGACAACTATATCTCTAAATTTTGGGATCCAGTGGTGGATACCCATTGCCGGGGTTACCACACACTGAACACTCTGGTTACAGGGACCCCAGGCTTAACCCCAAATTGTGTGGATCCCGTGGTGTGTACCGAATATACCTGTTCCTTAAAAGCCTGCCAGCCATAAACCCATAAAATCAAAGTTAACATAACAGATATTTTAAGAAAAAAAGCATACATACAACAAAATGTTTTCATCATTGATCTGAATTCTTTTTTTTCGTGCATTGTCTTTCCTTTTTTCATCTTCCTCTTTTTCCCCTTCTATAAATTTCAATTCCATCTCCACATCTCTTTTCTTCACAGCTTCTTCTTTCTGTTGAATTGCCTTGAGCTGTTCTTTTCTTTGGTGATTTATTTCCGTTTGAAGAATTGCTCGCTGTAATATAGTCGAAAAAAATGCTAATTTTTTAATATAAAAAATAATATTTCCAGCTGGCTGTTGCAGATTATTTGAGACATGTACGTGCAGTGTAACAGTTCTTCCATCAATTAGCTGTAGGCTGTGATATTTCAGTTACAACTTTTCAGTTACAGTTAAAGTTACAACATTTTTCAGTTTCAGTTAAAGTTATTTTTCCACAAACATTTTTCAGTTACTATTACACTTATTTATTTTTAAGTTAAAGTTACAGTTAACTGTAGATTCTATTCACAGCCAAAAAAAATTTTTTTTCATTTATTTTCAAAATGGTAAAACTTCGAGTTCATTAAAAAAAACCGCCAGTTTCTAGATTCTTGGAGAGCCTGTTTCTTTTTCCTGCAGTCATATCACTGCAAACCGAGAAGATGCGCTCAACCAGGGACGTAAATTGGGGGGGGGGGCAGGGGGCATTTGCCCCCCCCCTGATTTTCAAAAAAAAAACATTTTTTTTACTTAGAAATTACTATATATTTTTTAAATTTTAAATTTACTCAACCTAGTGATGATACAATGTGTATTGGAATCCTTCTGGCGTATGTAGACAATTTGTCCCCCCTGTTTTCCAAAATTTAATTTTTTTAACCTAGAGTTTACTATAAAAATTCCTGGTGAGGAGATGCATTTCAGAAATTTCAAAAAAACTGATGACCGGTGAGGTGTAGTCGTTTTTAGGAGTAGGGGAATTTTTTTATTTTTTTTTTCAAAGACTTCCACTTTCTCTTCCCAAAAAAGCTACAACCATTTTCCAAAAAAAACAGGTATTATACCCAAAAAAAATTCAATTGATACTCTAGTGGGGGAATGCATCTTTCCACACCTCCCCACTTGTACCTACGTATTTATAGAGATATTAAAGGTAATGTGTGTGTGAGAGCATTCTCTTATCACATCCAAGCCGCAGGAGCAATCTGAACAACATTTGACATGCAGGGAGACTTCATTTATGAAAAATGTTTGAAAAATTAAAAAAATCTGTTATTTATTTGACGTTCCATTGGCAAAAAAAAATAAAAAAACTAAGCAAAAAAACCCGGGAAACACCGGGTAACCCTGTCAGTATTAAGCAATAAAATGGCAGGAAAATTTTGCCCCCCCCCCCTGGAAAAGGCTGAATTTACGTCCCTATGCTTCTGAAGCAGGTGCAGAGATAAGGTCTTTAGCGAAGGCCGTTATTAGAGGATACACTGTCTCTGAAGCTGTCCAGAAACTTAATCCAGTTTGATTAGCAGCTAATCTTTTTGAATCCCCAAAATAAGCATTAAATTTTTCCTCAACAGAACTTCCGTGCCTAGATTGCTTGCTCGGAGAACTGGAAGCTTCAATTTCTTGGGCAGGCCTCTTAAATCTTTTTAAAGGAGGTTGGCACAATTCATCAGAAGACGATTGCAACAGCACTATCAACTATCAATAATAACAAAAGTCCGCGAATAACTAGGCAGCACCATATATACTATTTGTTAGGTAACACCAAAGAACTTGATTTTTATCTTTAGATAAAAAATAAATCTAATAATTAATTTATTTTGAAAAAAATTACATTAAAATTATTTTTCAGTTATTAATTATTTTTGTATTATTTAACTGAATTTATTATTCAGTTACTATTACAGTTAGAGTTATTCGCCGTATTTCAGTTACTATTACTATTACACTTAACTGACCATTATTTTTCTATTCTTTTCCGATTTCAGTTAGTGTTACAGTTAACTTGATTATCACTGGCTGTAGGTTCAAATTTCAACTATGCAATAATCGACATGAAAGTTGTTTGACATGTAAAAGCGTGTATAGATCGAACCATAATTCATCTTTAAATTCTAAACAACTATTTTACTTTTTAAAACTCTGATGTTTATTGAAGTTGATAACCTCAACATCATGAAATAACAGCCATATAATAGACTGGTAGATCTAGCAGTTTTTCGAGGCAATATGGGAAATTTTAATAGACAAGCCAATTTTTATACCATTCAATAGAGATTATGTTGTACAATATCTGTATGAAGATACCACTAATGAGCACCTATGGTACTCTAGTTATTAATGATTTTGTACGTACTCTTTTGTCTCATTACGTAAGACGATGTCGCGCTATGCGCAATAACATATTACTCGCTCAAGCCAATAAGAATTCAATAAAGTCTGGTTTTCTATGCTATATTTGCGTTGTCTTTGTATTCATTTTGCATTGCCGGTTTTATCGCGTTTGAATTCGATTTCTCTTCAATATCTTAACGTTTTATTTAAGTTTTAGATTTTGATTTGGACGATTTTGGATTTTTAGCAGAGTTTTTTAAAATTCTTATTCATTTATATAGTTGTATAATTGTATAGTTTGTATAGCATTGTACATAGATTTTTCTTCAGTCAGTCTTTTGTCTGTCATTCTGGTATTTTTTTATTTTCTTTTATTCGTGTTATTACATCTGTTAAGTTTGGTTATGGTAAGTTTGTATTGTAGATAGCACATTTTTTAATCTAAATGTAACTAATATCGCAATGGAGTGCGTTGTGTGTAAATCTGCTACTGAAGAAAAACTAAAAATAATCTAAATATTGAAACAAAATGGGAAAACTTCTCTATTGAATTCTGCAATTGTAATTGGAGATACAATTTTAATTGACAGTTTAACTCTATAAATGTGGATGTTTGTATACATAAGTAAATAACAAAACAAAGAAAAATAATCAGCCCCAGCCTTGTGTTAGTTTTAGTTCTAGCAGCTAGCTGATCTAGCTCCAATAAAAAGAATTTAAGATCTAAGTTTATATTTGACTGGAAAAATTTTTTATTGTGTGGATTAAGTAGTTCAAAAATTATTCCTGTAAAGCTACCTCAACTGAAAATGCAGCCTGTTTGCATGTTTTGAGAACTCATTTTCAGGAAATGAAATTGAAGTATTTCTTAGACAATGATAGATGGAGCTGGGAAAAATAGATTTTAAGTTGTGTCTCATTAATACTGATATAGAGGCAGCACCTGATAGCCCAGATAGCCTAATTATTATTGTATAAGTTGCAAATGTGGAATTATTAAAAAAGGCCATGCTCTTCTAAAAATTGTTCATGTTTTAAATATGAGCTACATTGTATCTGCCTGTAAACATTGCTATGGTAAAGTTTGTAATAAATCTACTCATACTGATAATCTTGAAGTAGATATGTTTAAGGGCAATATATGTGAAAAAAACTGTTAAAATCGATGAGATACTATTTTAATTAGGCTTGCCCAAAATCAGTCTTTGTTGTTGAACGTAATTATTTTTTAAATTGGCAATAAAGTTTATGCTCTTAAAACAGTTTTGAAGGTACTTGTATATGCTTGTAAATGCTGCTGTGACAAAGTTTAAGATAAACTCTTTATATTAGTGGTCTTGTAAATAATATCTATAATAGTGAAATATGTGTAAATGTCAGAGTTGGCCAATGTGAGCAATTATTACATTTTTATTTAAAGTGATATATAGAAACTTATCAAGTTCTTGAGAAAAATTTTTCTTTTTTCTGCAGGGTTTTGATGCTTGTTAAAATAGCTCTTGTATCTTTCCTCCAGTTACACGTCTATTATTGTTGTAAGACGTTCTTCTGCACCTGAGGATATTGCTAAGCATTGTCTCAATGTCAAAACTGTTTGCTTGTGTGTTATAATAAACAGCAAACAATTTGACTATGATATGATGTGCATTATTTATCTACAAAATCCTCATAGTCTACACTTCCCAGTTTACTTCAGCTAGCATGACAAAAGTTGCTAACAGTGTCTCTGAATTGAATTAAAATTTAACAATGTTAAAAGTGGTGTTAGTCAGTGTTTAGTGCTTAGAATGTCTCTTCGGAAGCACTGAATGTCACAGCCAATGTAATAGCAGCTGGCAAACCATTCTCAGACTGGCAACCCCGAACCTTCTGTCTACAGCACTCTTGATATGTGTGGTGGACACAAGAAGTAAAGTCGTGGATGAAGATCTGACTCTTCTGCTCGACTGAATTGTGCTCAATATAATAATTTTTTAAGCTAGATAACAGTTATTATTATAATTATTTAATAAGTTGAAACTTATATTTTGTTTTTAGAATTAAAATAAGGTCGTGTTTTCAGGTTGCATTGCTTTTTAAATAGTGGAGAATTTCGAAAACGTAGACTAGTTGAGTGTACATAATCGTTTATACAGAGGAGTTAAACTATTTTAAGCATTTGATAATCAACAACATTCTTCGACCAGCTCCATAAGCAAACGGAAAATAAAAGTTTCGTTTGAAAAATATAGAAATAAATAACTAAACTGTTTTATGAGCATTTGAGCGTAAGAAGTTTAAATTTCGTGGAGATAATTTGTAAACTAAGCGTCACTTTTTACGCAGAAATATAAAAAGCTGGCTTTTGATTGGTTGACGTTAAAAAACAGATTCGCGAGTTTTGAGCAACTTCTTTTGCTAATAACTTTTTTAGGGACCGATCTGTGTCTGGTATCTCTTTCCAGCTCTTAGTTATAACAAATACTATAGTTTAATGTACTTTTTGGCTTGTATATTAAAATTTCCGAATCAAAAGCTAAATCTACCAGACTATAAGTAACAACTCATTACTCATCTGCTGTTACACTATGACTTATCATCACAGAGTCTCGGGATTAAATTAAGTTCTAAGCGTCCGACATATATACATACATACGTACATTAAGGAGTTTGTTTTCGTGGTTGTCTCTCTTTATGATCTCTTTGGCGAGGTCGATTATTTTCTTTCTTTCGTTTGATTTCTCAATACATACTTGGAAATCTATTTCCTGCTTAGAGAGCTCTTCTTCGAGTCTTTTGGCTTCTTTCTCGCGTTCTTTCTGGGCAATTCTTTGTGTGCAGGTGTCATCCTATGCGTGTGTATGTGACATTATTTTCATCTATGATATATAGAATAATATAGATCTATCCAATAATAATAATATCTCGTCTGTTTTGAGAATTTGAAAGCATTTATTATTTGTTAGAAAATTTACCTTGACTGTTTTTGTTTTCGATATCGGCTCAACACAAGCAAACGCTCCTCGTTTCAGCAGTTTGCAATATTTATCTTGATTCAAAATCAAGTTATTTCTATTGACACGAGCATATTTCAAAATTCCAACTTTCTGTTCCATGCTTCGCCAATGCAAACGAATAAAATAAATCAATGCTATATTATTTACAGTTTGATCGGATAACGGGGAAAATAATTAGATCTATGTTAAAAAAATCAAAGACGCTGCTAGGAAGTCAGTTTTGAATTACTGCTCCTTGTCAACAGACTACATAGACGTATAAATCCAAATTATTGCGGCTCGTTATTAATTTTAATTCTAAAAAAAAATTTAACTTAAAACGTTTACCAGTTTCAGTTGAATAAATACATTTTTGGTAATCCTGCAGTATAGCTTCCTGAACCGATTTCGATGAAAAATGGCCGATTTTTTAACGTAAATGATATTTAAAACATAAATAAGGGAAATAAAGACTAATTACAACATAAATAACTAAAAAAAAACAAAAATTATAGCACTTTAGAACATTTACAAATTACTCCCGAAGTTAACGTAGTTCCCGATGAAGATCTATTTGTCAATAGCGATAGAAGTGAACAGTAGGAATAAAGGTAATAAAAATTCAACACATTTAAAATAAAAATTGACAATTTAGAAAAAAAAATATAAAAAATTTTAGAAATAAAAAATTGAAAAATATTAGTTTGCTTTAGAAGTACGAGTTGCGTAACCCGCTCCATGTCTAAAACCGTTTCTTTAAATACGGCGCTTTATGTCAAATTGCCTTAAGAAAAATTAAAAAAACATTGAAAACAATAAATTAGCAACAGAACACCAAGAAAAATTAAAATAATATCAAAGTAAAAGTACTTGGCGACTTGGCTGTCTTTGGTACGGTTTCTATCATATTTCTTGGAGCAGAAATTTTGAGTTTTAGAGGCTGTGGCTAGCAGAATTGTTTGGAGAGCGAAAGAGCAAGCGAGAAAGCGACCAGGAAGAGAAGAGCAATCGGGAGCGGGAATGCGGCCGGGAACGGGAAGGCAATCGGGAGCGGGAAAACGATCGGGAGCGGGAAAACGATCGGGAGCGAGAAAACCAGCGGGGAAGGAAACGGGAGCGAGAGAAAAATGATGGGAAAACCCCGGGCAACGCTGGATCCCCCGCTAGTCATAGATAAATTTCCACTAAGCGCTCTGATTTTTTAAAATTTATTTGTAACTTTTTAAAATGTATTTATTATTTTATTATGTTATTTTATTTGAATATTAACTCTTCCTTGCTTTTCATTCCTTGAATTGTATTATTCCGCGTGTCAACATTGCTTTTGGATATTTTTGCTTAAAGTCGGTTTTTAGTAAGTTTTTCTGTAAAATACTTGTTCGTAATATGTTTTGATAATGTTCTATGGTTATTCTATTAAACAGTTTTTTAAACCGTTTTTTCATCGAAATCGGTTCAGGACGCTATACTGCAGGATTACCACATTTTTTTCACTTAGTAGCGTTCAAACTTAGTTGAGTCTGTTTGTCAAAATAAAAAGAATTTTTTTAAAATTACAAACATCATTTTTTTAATTATCGAGATAATTGTCATAATTTTTAAATAAAATTTTTTTATCCAAATTTCAATGTCCAAAATTTAAAAATCAAAATATTGGGCTCGAAACCACTGATCTCTATAATATAACTGGATTGCGCTTAGACCTGCCTGGGAGTCGCCGCTGGTCGCCATTTTGGAACTCCACGCCTACCTATCTGATGCTATTGACGGAATCTTTTTAGAAGTTTAAAAATGCCGAATTGCGCTGCTTTTAATTGCTTTAATAGACAATATAAGGGAGCAAAATGTCAACTTGGGCAAACCGCTAAACAACAAAACTCCAACTTCGACTTAATTATTAACTTCTTTATTATTAAATAAAAAATAAACTAAACGGAAAATGTAACTTCAATCCGAAAGTTCACTTCAATACAAGATTTCACTTCAATTCGCCAATTCAACACAATTCACTAATTCACACCAATTCGACAATTCACTGCAATTCACTAATTCACACCAATTCGACAATTCACTGCAATTCACTAATTCACACCAATTCGACAATTCACTCCAAACTCCGCGACAACAACTCTCGAGCTCGACTCTCACTAAACTAAACTCTGCGCCTAGTTTTTCCCTAAACAGCACCCTAGCCACTAACACACCACACCTCCCACAACTACAGGTGAACATTCATACTACAGGTGAACATTCACACTACAACAAACAGCGAGCGCACACTACAACAAACAGCGAGCGCACACACAACACATCCCATCCACCAACAATCACATACACAACATGTCTATCTTGACAATCATTTCCTTTTTTTTTTTTTTTTTTTTTTATAATAGTTTATAGTCCTTTACACTAGGTGTTTTAAGACTGAAATGGCTGTATGTAGGAAGCACTTAAGTACTTCCTGTCGTGGATCATAATTTGTTCTTTTTAACTTTTCCCTCCTCCTTTCGCCAGGCTTGGGACTGGCTTGCAAATGCAAGGCGGAGTTCAATCATTTCCTTCTCATTTGTAATCTTAAAGCCTAAAAACTGAATCAAATTAAAAACCTTTACAAATGATAAAAATTAAACGAAATTTTAAAATGTTATAGTCTACAATATAATGTAACTTATTCAGCCTAAACTAAGTATATTATTCGTTGACCCATTATTATAGACTAGACTAAGACTATATATATAGTATACACCTAGGTGACACAAAAGATACCGTTAACTTTGAAAAAATTCTCAAGGAAAATGTCTTTATTTAATTTCTTTATTAACACAACATAACTTACTACTACATTTAACAAACATTTTGATGTTAAAAGTTACTATACTAATAGACTCAAAACTTTTCGAGTCATACAGTTTCTTGTACAACCTATTCTGTACTTGCTAAACTAGCTACCTAAACCATAGCGGAGCGATTTTCTTGCGGTGATCTGCAGCGCGTTTCATCTGTGTGACTGCCAAATCTTTTACATGTGTTACCGAATAACTATCATATTGACCGTAGTAAAAAAATGTTAAAAATACCGAATAACTAAATAAAAAATTTTATTTTCAAGTAAAATAATTAAATTTAATTAAAATCCCCTAATTGTTTGTATATCATGCGACGACCGACGTAAACACGACGGCTGCATTGGTAATTGAGAGTGGTAACATGGCGGCAAACTGGCGACAACATTTCTATTGAAATAATGGGCTAAGCGCAATCCAGTTATATTATAGAGATCAGTGCTCGAAACACAAAAGTGTACCCAGTAAACATGGTAACCATTTTTTAACGTTTCTTGTCCGTTACTTTTCAGTTTCCTGGTTATGAAAAGGTTACCTGACCCAATGCAACTAAAAAGAAACGTTTCTGCAATGTTTCCAATGTAACGAAAAAGTAACATGTAATTTGCGACTAAAAAGAAACGTTTCTGCAACGTTTCCTACGTAACGAAAAAGTAACATGTAATTTGCGACTAAAAAGAAGTTACTGCAACGTTTCTAATGCAACCAAAATGTAACGATTTGTTTTATTATAATATTATCATGTAGCATTTATTTGTTACATCACAGATAATATAGAATGCCGTTATAACAAATAAAGTTTTATAAAAAGGTAAAATCTATGTTTATTTCTAAGAAACGCAATTGCCAAAATTCATTTAATAAATAAATAATAAAACTAATTTGAAGGGTGCTATGATTTTACCTCTGTTTTTGAAAGTGAAGTTAAAATGTAATAGAAATATTTAGCATTACTATAGTCGCTGCATTATCTAAAAAGCCTATACATTTAGTAAACCATTAGACGCAAGACTACGTGGTGTTGAGGTTAACGAGTTTGCTCTAAATTAGAGGCTACGGGTTCAATTCCCCGTTTGCCAATTAAGTACCTACAAGTTTTCTTTTATAACTTTTAAAGAAATTGTTGGTTAATTTGCATTTATTTGTTATATCACAGATAATATAGACTGTTATTACAACAAATATAATTTTATATAGACATAAAATATATGCTTATTTATAACAAACACAATTGCTAAAATCTTTGAACAACTAAACCGATTTTAAGGTTCATAGTTGCTATTGAAAGATCGCCAAAATAAGACTCGAATTAATTTTGAATAAAAATTAGTTGGTCTACTGAAAAGTGTTAGCTGTCTGATTCTGTGGCGCTTAAGTTAGCGAGTTCGCTCTCTAAGTGGAAGGCTGCGGTTTCGATTCTTCAAGGCAATACATGTTTGAGAGACAATTCAACAGAAGAAATTAAAATGCACATGTAAAACCAGCTTCTAAGGAACAAAATATTCAAAATCCTCTCGTTGTGATAAATATATAAATCGAGTACAAAATACGTACCCGTCTCTTACTTTGTTGGCCCACCCTGTAGATTCAATGTACACGTAGTGTGTACCTAGTAAACATGACAATTGTTTTGTAACGTACAGCAAGTAACAATAATAATTTGTATGAGCAAATAATATAGGACGTTTCTAAAGCGTTACACAGGAAACGTTTCTGAGACGTTACGTAGGAAACGTTTCTTTAACGCACAGCCGATGAGCAAAACAACCGAAAAGAAACGCGTTTCTTGTAACAAAAAAGTGACGGTTAAGAAACGTTACAAAGTGGTTACAATGTTTACTGGGTAGTTGGCAGCGCTAACCACTGATCTCTCTATAATATAACCACCTCTATAATATATCTATAATATACCTACTATATATCTAGACATACAATGCATGCAAATTGCGCGATGCAAGTTAAGATGGCCTTTTCACTAGGGCCAAGGCTGGGTATAAAAAAATATTACCTGATTCAATTGACCAATTCATTATTTTTATTAAAATATTTGAAACACATTTTTTTTGTAATTTTAAAGTAAAAAATTCTAAAGATTGCTGTGCTTGTGGTATGAACCTAAAAAGCGTTGATCACGTGATACAAGGGCCAAAAAATTTCGCTTTCATTTTTCTTCGCTAATTACCATAGGCACATACGGTGCATTGCGTGTCTAGGTATATAGAGTATAAGTCTATGAATATAACTGGATTGCGCTTAGCCCATTATTGTAATAGAAATGTTGCCGCCAGTCTGCCGCCATGTTACCACTCTCAATTACCAATGCAGCCCAGAGATGTGCGGATTGCGGACTACAATACAGTACGAAATAACAAATCCATTCGCTTGTATTAGAAGTTAGAACAGGCGCGTCTCGTTTCGAATTTCCATCCACCTCTCCCCCTTTAACATATCAGTGTTATTTTCTGGCAAAGCAAAATTGTTATTTGCTCTATGTATGACGTCATTTTTACTGAACTGGTAGTTTAAAGGCGCGTTTACACAGGCAAAGATTTGCTGGCGCCAAATGTCAATGTAGCCGTAAAATGTTTTGGATGTCCCAGATGCTCTTAGGTGAATTTTCGCGCGTTTTTGACACAAGAAATCCATTCTTGATACACTGGGTTTCATGGCCTGAATTTTTTAATTTCTAAAGTAAACTTAAATGCAGGAATTTTTTAAAGTCAATAAACAAAAGGCTTCAGTTGAAGAGAAAGAGATGTTTTTAACAACCAGAACGCCCTAAACTGCACTAGTTTTTTCACCGAGTTTTATACTTTTTTCACCCGTTTGAATTGACTGTGATGATTAGCAATAATTATAGATTACTTCACTAATACTAATCACGGATTAGTAATTAGTAAAATAATCTTAAATCTTAAATGAAATTCCCAGTTCAATCAAATTTGTGCGAATCTTGTTAACAAACAATCCTATGATTCATGATACAAAGCACACCCGGGCGTATTTATGGGGTCATTCGGCGATACCCCCCTCCCAAATGAATTTGGAAGTTTTTTTGTTGCATTGAACAGAAAGTTTGAGGTTCAAAGGGTGGATATTATTTAGCGATGCCCCCTGCAAGTGGGCGCAAAAATGCGGATTCTTAGTAAGCGGAATTTGCCTATGCCCCTAATAATAATAATAATAATAACATGGATAATTTATATAGCGCAGTACAATGAAATAGTCATCACAAGAGCGCTGTACAAAACGTCAAAAACCTCGGATTAACACAAAAAAAATAAAAAATAATAATTAAATAATAAAAAAAAGTGTATTTATAAGACTTAATGAACAGATGAGTTTTAAGAGCTTTTTTAAAAGCCTCAACAGAACAAGATAAACGAATAGATATGGGAAGACAATTCCATGCTTTAATAGCGGCGACAGAAAAGGCCCGTTGTCCAAACGTAGTAGTCGTCGCAGGCACGACCAGGTGTCCAGCGGTCGCAGAACGCAATCGCCGACGGAATTCAACTGAACTGACGGGTAAGCACATTGACGTGATGTATTCAGGCGCGAGTCCATGCATGGCCTTGAAAACCAGCAGACACAGCTTAAATTCGACACCATCTCGAGCCCTTATCCAATGAAGTTTGTCACGCATGATATATGAGATGTGGTCAAATTTCTTCAGACCGAAAGCAAGTCTCGCTGCAGTGTTGAGTACTGACTGAAAGCGACAGAGGACATAGTCAGGTTGATCAGCGAGCAGAGCGTTGCAATAGTCAATTTTTGAGACAACAAAGCTTAACCAGTGACAACGCAACCGATACTGGTATGCATCGTCTGCATGTCTTGAGCTGTCGCAGCTTGTAATAGCACTCTCCGACCACCTTGCCCACGTGAACAGTCATGGACATGTCTGAGCTGAACAGCTAATTATAGCCCTGGCGGCAAATAAATTTTGCTGAAAAACTACAATAATTAAGTATTTACAAATAAAATGACTGTTTTGCTCCTTTATATTGTTTATTAAAGCAATTACTAGCAGCGAAATTCGGTATTTTTGCACTTAAAAAATTTTCCATCAATAGCATGAGGTAGGTGGGCGTGGCCTAAGAGCTCCAAAATGGCGACCAGCGGTGACTCTCAGGCAGGGCTAAGCGCTATCCAGTTATATATAGAGATCAGTGGCGCTAACAGACGACTATTTCACCACATGTTATTATATAATCGGGTCGTCTGATTTCCGTGGGTTTTTTTCTTTATTCTTCACTTAGGAAAGGTAGTTTGCGATTTCATATGTAGCAAACAGAAGCGTGGATTGAGGGGGGCGATACCCTCCCAAGATTTTTCCGCCAAATAAAAAAAATCTTTATTAGATCACTCGCGATTGAGTATTTACATTAGTTGATAAACGTAGTACTTTTCATACCTTTTGAATTATATCTACTTAGTTATATCATATATCTCTGCTAATATTTTTCAATCTCTTAGTGCAGGGGTGGCCAA
Organism: Erpobdella octoculata; assembly: GCA_963978895.1. Classification (NCBI taxonomy): domain Eukaryota; kingdom Metazoa; phylum Annelida; class Clitellata; order Hirudinida; family Erpobdellidae; genus Erpobdella; species Erpobdella octoculata. Next base: position 29,736,782 of record OZ022239.1, read on the forward strand.
CTTTTTTTGGAAAGAGGGCCATTACCATATCTTCGAAACATAAGGCGGGCCGCTGGTTTGAATGGCAAAACTTTCTCTCTCTGAGGCACTTCCAACTAAGAGTCTGGAAGAGCGCTGTAATTTTTTACAGTGAGCTGTGAGACGACCCTCAACCAACAACAAAGCATTTGGGTACATGTTATGTAAACTGGCAATTTTTAGTTACTTCATAAACTAAACTTCTACTATTTTATATTTGATGCCCCAGCAAAATAATGAAAATCTAAAAAAGGTAATATGCAATAATAGTTGGTTGAACACACAAAGCATCTCAAATAAACATGGAATTTTATTCAATTTTGGCTGGCTGCTAACTATTTCATTTTGGTAGTAAATTTATTAAAGTTAACTATTGAAAAAGTAAAAAAACTGTTTATATAAAACTCTATATTGCAAAATAGAATTGTTGACACAAAAAACATTGTGTTTTAACTGTCCAGGAGCAATTGTCATTCAGTGCTAGACCTGAGCTTGTTTGCCAGACGACAGTTCTTTTTCATTAGCATCAAAGGCAGACACTGATATGCGCAAGATGTCGTGCAAATGCTTATCAGTAAGTCTGGCCCTGTGGACCGACTTATTGCACATCATTCTGGAAAATTTCTGCTCACATATGTATGTACTGCCAAATAAACTCATCATCTTTAATGCATTCTTTCGCAATGCTGGAGACTTGGCAGAAGTTAAGAGGGTGTAAAACTCAATTAAATTTCCTTCCAGAAATTTTTGTTTCATAAAGCTATCGTACTGCAGCTCAACCAACTCCATTTGAAACTTTGCTAGCATATACAATTTGTTTACTATTCGATTTCTAAATAAGTTAAAAAAAATTTTACTCGAAATTTTAAATATTTAAACAAAGCAGAGCGAGCCGCCAATTTATAGCCCGCGGGCCGCGGGTTGGCCACCCCTGTCTTAGTGCCTTCGGTCCATCCATGGAACTCTATATACATACTGGAATGGAAACCAAGCACTAGCTGCGCGTCAGCCCGTGCAACATGATGCCTAACAGCTAACCGAGCTATTTCTTATTTGTTGTGATATCGAGCGCGTGCTTGCTGTGTTGTGAAAATTTATCGTTTGTGACTCGTATTATTCATATATATTATACAGTATTTTTATTGGATTAGTACTGGATTACATTCAAATAATTATATATTTTTTATCTGTTTTAATCGCTTTACATTTGGATTACTGACCGTATAATTATCGTGATATCGAGCTTTACATATGGATTACTGGCCGTATAATTATTTTTTTATCATTTATATAAATATGCTATTTCCCTAAAAAATAAGCTTAGCAAATAGGTTTTACTGAATAAGGGAATATAATATAATATCATCAATCGTCATCAACCACCTTGTAGCGATAATGGTTCGATGTGCTGCTTATGGTTGCAGAAGCGGGTATGATAGTCAGAAAAATCAAGAAAGTGACGAAAAAGTAAGTTTTCATTTGGTTCCGTGGAATGACAAAGAACTTTTAGCCAAATGGGTACGTGCTAATCCCAGACAAGATTGGGTTCCATCTCGATTTTCAAGACTGTGTTCTTTGCATTTTCATCCCGATGATTTTGAATATGAGAGAACAGATACATTGTTAAGAAGGAAGAAAAAATGTAAAGATCAGAACCTGAAACATAGACGTCTGAAGAGAAGCACTGTGCCATCAAAGTTCCTAAATGCCCCCAATTACCTCACCAAAGAAATTAGTCATAGAACAACAAGTAAATCCACAGCTTCTGTTCGACGTGAAATTGAAGCTGAAAAACTAGATGCTCAAAATAACTTATTTCTGGCTGAAGATGACCTCTCAAGTTTAACAATTCGATCAATTGCAGAAAAACTGATGAGTGATAAAACTGCACCTAGAGGGTTTAAAGTTGACATAGTTGAAGATAAACTTATTGTTTACATGGTAGTTCTTGAGAGAGACTTGCCACAAATTTCAGCCAGTATTGTTATTAGCAACAACCATAGTTTGGTTGTACGAATCAAAGATAAGATCCTTCCGGCATCACAATACAGACATCTCATTTTAAAAAACTTGCAGGCTATGTCACAACTTATTAATTTAATGGCATATATAAAAAACTGGCCTGATAATCCAGCATCAGCAACTAAAGAGGTTCACATTATAACTGCTACAGAGTGTCTTCAGAGTGCCCTTCAGTGCTTCGATGATACAGAATGCAATGAATATCGACAGATCAGCTTTCTTGTTGAGCAACTCATGCTGTTCTCAATAAATAAGTACAGTCGACATTACTCACCGAATCTTATTGTTTTTTCTTACTTATTATTGGCTGCCAGTCCAGCCGCCTATGATGTACTTTTAGATGAAAATGTCTTGAGCCTTCCATCAAAAAAGACATTGTCAAAAGTCACCAAACGTCTCAACCATGTCGATGGGTTGAGCAATTTGTCATACCTGAAGCTCCGCGCCGGCCAGTTGAATGACATGCAGCATAACGTTCTTTTGATTATTGATGAAATTTATGTCGCTAAAAGAGTGGAATTAACAGGTGGCACGGTACAAGGTTTAACAGGCGATGGCGAGGTTGCAACAACACTTCTTTGTTTCATGATCAAAAGTCTGGCTTCGAAATACAGAGATATAGTTGGAATATACCCCATGTGCAAGTTAACTGCCGAAAAACAGAATTCATGTTATATGGAAGTTTTAAAGCTGTTAAGAAGTACTTCATTTAATATAGTTGCTATTTCTGTTGACAACGCATCTACAAACAGGAAGTTTTTTATTGACTATCTCTGTGGTGGTGTTTTAAAAACCCATGTAAAAGACTCTGCAACAGGACGACCAATTTTTCTTATATTTGACCCTGTTCATGCTTTGAAAAATATTTATAATAATTTTCGGACAAGAAAAACTATTATATGTCCACCTTTAGTCAACCATTTGCCTAATGGCTGCCATGCCAAATTTGAACACATTGAGCAGTTGTTTAAACTTGAAGAAAGCATGTCATTAAAGAAGGCTCATGCGTTGAATTTAGCCGCACTACGTCCAAAGAGCATTGAGAAAACATCCGTGAAACTGGCAGTCTCAATCTTTAACGAATCAACTCGAGATGCTCTTTATTATTATGCAAGTCATGAAGGCAAGCCAGAATGGACTGGAACGGCAGACTTCATATCTTTTATCTTTAAATTATGGAGTGTCATGAACGTCAAGACTTGCACAAAGGGTAAACATAAGCGCAATTATGTTATGGACCCTGTCCGTGGCAGTGACGATTGGAAATTGCATTTCCTTCAAGAAACTGCAGACTTTCTAATTAATTGGGAAAAAGCAAAAACACCAGGACTATCTAAAGAAACATTTCTTGCTTTGAGACAGTCATGTTCTGCACTTGCTGAATGTTTATCATATCTATTAGAAAAGCGTGGATTTAAGTTTGTCTTGCTTGGTCAACTTCAGTCCGACCCGTTAGAGTCTCGGTTTGGATGGCTTCGTCAATTGTCCGGAGCAAACTACTTTATTTCTATGAAACAAGTTCTTGACAGCGATAAAAAAATTCGTGCCTTGTCACTACTTAAATATTCTAAAGTATCGTTATCTGATATGGACTCTGCCTTAGAAGAACAGACAAACATAGTGACACATGTCACAGACTCTGAAAACACTACTGCCGACTTTATTGCTGAATCACTTCAGTTTGATAAAATTCCAACATCGAGTGATGCTAATATTATTTACTATGTTGGGGGTTACATAGCAAGAGCAATAGTACGCCTCAAAAAATGTAACGATTGTTCAGATATTCTTGAAGAACGACATCTGGAACCTCTCGAACTTGATAATTCAGTAGAACACAGATCCTCTGATTTTTTTGAAGAAATCAATCGTGGAGGTTTGACCCGTCCTTCAGAATATACATTTCTGATTATGGTTCACTGTTGGCAGGTCTTCGAAGAAATAAAGTTGTCCAAGAACCTCATGAATTGTTTTCTCACTTCTCCATCACAACGTCTACTTTTTTGCAAGATCATTGACAGGTCTTTGTATATGGATGGCAGCAGACTCAGTCAAATTGATGTGGGTTTGTGTACAAAAGGCCATGATCTGAAAAATTTAATTTCAGCAAGATTTTTCAATTGCGTTGCCAAGAACTTGATTAAAGACTTTTCAAACAAAGCTGATAGCAACACAAGAAATTTTTCAAGAAAGAGAAAAATTGACAAATTAACAAACTGTTGATTTAAATTTAGATTATACATTTCTGCCATCTGCTTCTATTTGTGTAAATATCTTCCAATAATAAATAATATATTATTATTATTATTAAATCATCAAATAGTTGTTGTAAAGTTCAAAATAATGCTTTTTTTATCATCTCTTGCTGCTATTTGTTTTTATATCTTTGTATATATTAGTTTTCTTTCGTTTAAATAATGTGCTAAATGTTTTTGGTATCTAATAAATATGAGATTTGACTACCACTTTCGTGTTATTAATGGTTGGTACAGGCTACTAGCTGCAGCGCACACGCAACGCACACGCAACGAGTGGTATCAACTTGTACGTGCGCATTTTGAGTTTCCATTCCAGTATGTATATAGAGTTCCATGGTCCATCCGACTGAGTTCGTATGAACTTTAGCCTCGTTTGTTTGTTTTGGCTTGACGGACAATTAACATATTCTTAGCCCGGCTGCTCGAGCTTCTAGATCTTGCTAAGTTACATCACAAACTAGAGCAATTTTCATGTGCTTATTCAGAAGTTCTAAAAATATTGAAAATTGTTAGCACTGCATTAAATGAACGGGTTTTTCCAGTTTTAAAACGTGTAAAGACTTATATAAGATCAACATGTGGCGACGAAATACTTAATTTTTTATTACTGATGGCGGTGGAACATGACTTAGTAAAAACATTTGATCTTGATGATTTAGCGGAATTTTTTGCAAAATTGAAAGAACATCAATACCCTTTGTTACATTCAAAATGTAAACGTTTTTTACAAACTTTTATTTAGGTTACAATCTCTGTGTATGTTTTTGTGTGTGTATGTATGTATGTATGTATGTATGTATGTATGTATGTATGTATGTATGTATGTATGTATGTTTGTATGTATGTATGTATGTATGTATGTATGTATGTATGTATGTATGTATGTATGTATGTATGTGTGTGTCTTTTTCTGTACGTAAATCTTGCAATTAAAATTTTACCAGTTTTTTGACTAGCTGGGAAGCTGAAATTTTCAGCTTAGCTTTATATTGGATGACGATCAGTAGCGTACGAGCGGGGGGCTGCAGCCCCCAGTTCCGGGCAAAATGGGCTGAAAATTCGGCAAAACAGGTGGTCATGTAGATATGATTCAGTAAAAGCGGTGGTGGAGCAGTTGCCTAAAATCATAACGGCCGTGCTTACTTTGACAAATGATCACGATCCCAAAACGTATATAAGCAGTACAGCCTTACTGACTGCAATATGTTACTTTGATTTTTTGTTTGGGATGGTTGTGTTAAAAATGATACTATCAAACACAAATAGTCTCAGCAGATATTTGCAGGGAAAAGCTGTTGACGTGATAACAGCTAAGAAAACAGCCACAGCAACCAGAGACACTCTCCATCAATGTAGAAATGAAGAGCACTTTGTAAATGTTTGGATCTACACTGATAAACTTGCGCAAAATGTAAAGGCAGTTGTCCACGACACACGATTCTTGTTCAAAGAGGCAAGAGTTGGAAAAAAGACAAGTTTCTCGTAGAAGCCAAGCCCTAGTTGGCGAAGAGCCAGCAACCAGGCGCGGCGCTGAGCGGGGGGTCCAGGGGTCCGGACCCCCCAGCTCCGACAAGTATCACTCGTGAGATTTTTGCAAATCCGAGGAGTTTTTTTAATGGGGGGGTAATTACCCCGCACTCATTGAGTTAACCAGTGTTTGTATAAAAACATCGCTGACTAAATAAGCTACACAAATAGATGATAAGAAAAGGAAAGATGATGTGGTCAAAAAGTTATAAAGCTAGGCCGTTTTCAAGGAGACAGGAGAGATGGAGAATAAGCTGGCCACATAGAAAAGAGAAGAGAGAGAGAGAGAGAGAGAGAGAGAGAGAGAGAGAGAGAGAGAGAGAGAGAGAGAGAGAGAGAGAGATAAGTCGTTCACACAGTGAAAGAGAAAGGAAAAGAGAGAGTCTGAGAAAAATAGAGAGAGATGAGGCTAAAGACTGACCTCATGGAACTTGAGAAAGCGAGCATGGACACTACAATCATTAACAAAATTTTATGAGCCGTATCAGATAGCGAATTTTGTTTTCAATTGGTTTCATTGTCCAATCCGAACTTAATGTCTGTTTAACGTTTTTAAATAGATAATAAATTATTAAACTTATTTCAGTATTGTTTCCCTTAGGAGGTGAGTAATTCTTCAAATACCAGTAACAGAACTTTAGTTTAAATTAAATCAATTTCAGTGTTTTTATTTTACAAGATTGGCTTTAAGCAAATTTTAAAATTCTTTGTCACTTTTTTTACAAATTTAGTATGAAATAGACAAACTGTCAGAAATATAATACAGATTACAAACGATTTTATCTTGCCATATAATGTAATCCTGTCTAGACTTAGTTGCATTTCAACATTAAACAAGCGATTTACATAAATATATAATATGGTATGAAAGTTTCCGATGATTTCTTCTTTTTTCATTGTTCAAATTCTTCTTTAAAAAAGACAGTAGACGCCAGAAAAGCTAAAGTTACGTAGATTCATCATCTTATTGCTTGTCGTTTACTATTTGAGATTGCAGTATTCAAACATGCAATCTTCCATAGAAAATGTTATAAATTTGCAAAGAAATCCTCTCGGTGAAGACGAATTGGAAGTCGATGCGTTGCTTAAATTAGGCGCTGTTTAACCGACTGGTCTTGCTTTCAAGTTTTTAGTTGCTGGCCGTCTGAAAACATTAAAATTTCAAGGAGGCTGGTTTAGCGGAAGACCGTGGCTAGAATACAGTTTACAGAATGATGCAGCTTGCTGTTTTTATTGCCGTATGTTCCAGCCAAAAGTCAATGGTAAGTGATCAGTCTATTTTTAACATAGCCAAAGTAGCTTTATGCTTAGATTAAGTGGCAGTTAGCCAGCATATGAAAGCTCCACTAGGTTTTAACACGGAATACTCTGAGTGCCATTAAAGGCTTTCAGGATAAAAAGCAACTTAAACCATTAATTTTTTTTGGATGCAGGTCAGTATACAAAGTTTATACTGAACAACAAAGACTGGAAGAAAGCGACTGGCAAAGACGAAAAACTGATGAAGCATGAATCAAGTTCTGCGCATCGAATGACTACAGACATGTACGTTGCAAGGAAAAATGCAGCTTCATCATCGGTTGCCGTCCAGTTGTCAAAGGCGTACGAAGAAAAGTTGCACCGTGAACAAGAAGAAAAGGCCAAGAACAGAGAAGTACCCGCTATAATTGCTGACATTATCCGTTTTCTTTCGAAACAGAATATTGGTTTTAGAGGACACCGAGAGCAACTTGACTCTAATAATCGTGGTAACTTTTTTGGAAATGGTGACATTCATGGCCACTTGCAATCCTGTTTTAAAGGATTGGCTTGCGCATCATCCACGGAATGTTTCTTGGCTGAGTCAGTGCTAAGCGTTTAATGCAAATAAAATCAACGGAATTGTCATCATTGATTGATTTGCTCCAATTTCTAAAGCCTTGCAAGAGTTACAAAGATGCATTCTATGAGCTTTTGAGACTGATTCAAATTGCTTTGACATTGCCGGTGAGCTCTGCTGGTTGTGAACGTAATTTTACTAAACTTCGGATTATAAAAACCTATCTTTGATTTTGAAACAGTATGTTTGACACTCGTCTAGCTAACATAAGTACAATAACAATGAACCGGGAACGTGCTGAAAATATTGAACTTGATGATGTTATTGATCAATTTTGTAGTTCACACAACAATCGTCGTATCGTTGTATGCTAATTTAAATCATGTTTTGATGTTATGAAATTGAGTGTTTGTGTTTGTTTTGAAGTTGCTTTTAGAAATATATTTGTATTCCAAAAAACTCGTATTCTTTGGTTATTTTATAGTGTGTGATGCTGCACTTAAGCGTTCCTTAAAGATGCTTTGACATAAATTGTGTGATATGATGCCACGAAATAAATTCCAGAATAAATTTAATAGCAAATGCATTGTCATTGTAATTAACCTTAACAAGTTAAATGCATACGTTAGGTCTGCCCGACCTGAAATTTGATTGCCTAAATGTTGCCCTTTACAAGTGAAGTAAAGATTAACTATTAGTGAGATAAATGTAAAATCAAATATAACTGATAACTGGTTTGTTTTAAAATTTAACAAATGAAATGTTTGATATTTGTCAATGAATAGTTTTTTCAGAATTTAAAAAATAGTTTTTTAAGAAAAATCAGAGCAGTAGTGAAAAATTATCTCTGATGAGAATAAATTTTTGAATAAAGTTATAATAAGTTATAAATATTTTTAAAATGTTATATATTGTTATTTTGTTTTATTCTCATTATGGCATATAATCATTGCAGCTTCTTTTTAGTAAACTGCATGTCAACCTAAAATTTTTATTTTTACTTTATTTTTAATAATAAGTTTTTATTTTCACTTATTTATTCTTTGAACGTTTTACTTCTGGAGCTATTGGCAATAGATCATTACCTGGAACTACTTAACTCATGAGCAATTTGTGAATGCTGCTTAAATGCTATTATTAATTGTATTTCTGTTAAAATTAGTCTTTTATTGTGTTTTTACGGTCCATTCTTGGTCTCTGCACTACTGAGCTACATATTTGGGTTTTTTTTCTCAGCAAAAATTATGTGCTGATGACTTATATGTTTTTTCTAGCTACCCAAAATCTTCTCTTACTTTTGTCTTTGATATTATTTCCTTTTGTCAAAAAAGATCTTATCTTAAAGTATACTTTCATGTACTTAGGACTTAATCCTTATACATTTTTTTAATAATGTCTTCTTTCAGTTGTTCTTTTCGTAAGCTTTTCTCCATTAGTTCTTGTTTGTTTGATCCATCAACAGTTTTAGGTTTTTTCTTTGATTCAAATTTTTTTTTCAGTTAGTAGACTTTTAAGTTACTAAATCATGTTTCTTTTATCTTCGTGGAATTAAATATCTACTTCCATTTCTAGGTAATCCTATGCTGCAACTTCTTGTTTTTTATGTGTTTTTGTTTTTTTCCAGTGGAAATAATTGAAAATGAAGTGAAAGATTACTGATGAGAAAGATAACTGAAATATAGTGACTGATTTGGTTTTATATTAGATTAAATTTCAAATGTATTAATATTTTTAATTGCCAAAATAGGTAATATAAATTTTAATGGTTTTCCAATTCTGAAACTTCAAAACATTCTACCTTATAAAAGTGATAAATGTGTTTTGTATGGTATTGTATTATGACAATATAACTTATTTGATTTCATTCTTTAAGGATCATGGTAACAAGAAACATCAACTTCAGAGCAAACACAAGGTACTGGAGTAAGGGTTATGTTTCTGTTATAACAGAAATAACTGGTATGACATGTTAGCAACTGTTTTGTTATTTATTTAATACTAGCAGGGTACCCGGCGTTTTCTATCGTATTTCTCTCTTGCTTCCGTTTCCTTCACCGCTTGCTCTCCCGTTTCCCGCTCCCGGTCACCCATAAAACGTAAAATAGATTTGCTAAAAGTTGTTTGAAGCCTTCAAACGTTGTTACGTAAACTAAATTTGAATTTTATTACACAAATTACCTTTGATGGTCGTACATAGGCACTTTCGGCCTGGAAATTTTTTTAGCCTACCTGAGCCGTGAGATCGGAGTTGGGAATCCAAACATTCTTAACATTCATTCCCTGTATGAAAACTACCTCCTTGCCAAATTTCATCAAGATCGCTCTCCCGCTCCGCTCATTTTGTGACCGATTTCAATTTTTTTCACAAAAACCTTCTACCATTGCCTCTCAAGCTTGTGTAAAAATTGCACTACGATTGAATGAATGGTGTAGCAATGCATAAAGGACATCTATACTTACATACATATTCTCATTTATATATATACTAGCTGGGTAACCCGGCGCTGCCCGGGCATCTTTGCATCTATTGAAACATTTATGCATATACTTTTGATTTTTAATTAAAAGAAATACAACAAACACATACACTCATTTTATTGCAAAGCTTTCTGATACACAATGTTTTTTGCTTTTCCATACGGGGCATAGATGTACAAATTGTTCGGGCTTCCAACACGGGAACATGCCACATACAGCTGACCATGTGAGAAGCAAGGGGTTTCCAAGTTAATGCCATCCACTTTAAACGACTGGCCTTGAGCTTTGTTGATGGACATGGCAAAGGCCAGACGCACAGGAGACTGTAAACGCTTGAAAGTGAATGGCAAATCACTCGGAATGACCGGTATTCTGGAAATGAAAACATTTTATTAGTAAAAGATATGAACAATAAATGTATTTATTAATTCTGGATCTCCTCTCTGAAAAAATAATCTTATAACGTAATCATGTGCAATGCAACGAATGAAATAAAAAACGTAAAGAAATTTACATTAATAGTTATACTATTATACTTAAAATATATTAATAGTTATACTAATTAGTAGTTATATATATATACTATATACTCACTATAAATTTTTCTTTTTTAAGCACAAAATAATATCTGTTAGACTAAAAGTAGCACAAAATAATATCTGTTAGAGGTTGGACGGTCTAGTCTAACCGTTAGAGTAGACTGGTAGAGCGATAATGATAACCTGACACACAACGACCGAAACAATTTACAATTTAATATATACACAACAATAATAAGGTAAAACCGTAGAATCCGGGGTACAAACAAAAACAAGTATGGCCGCTATTTTGACTGACAGGTCTAAATAGAATGATTGACAGCTAGTGTGGCGGCTTTTTATATGATTTAATGGAAAGCCATTGTGTTAATGTTTAGAACAGACAAAATAACCAATAACTTTATTTAACAAATAATATTAAAATATAAATATTAAAATTGAAAGTAATGTAGTAAATTGTTGTTATGCGAGATGCGAAGCGCATTATCTGGTCATGACCATTGATAAGAACAATTGCGACTTGTTTTAGCAAATTCTTCATGTTCCCAAGACAAAAAAAGAATCTATAAATGACGGAAAATTAGCAGTTGATAATTTATTGGGGTCTGCTCTGATGCAAGATGCAAAGCGTATTCGCTAGTCTGTTACAGTTGATTAGAACAATTGCCACTTGGAAAAGGAAGTATCTATAAATGACTGAAAATTAGCTGAAAATTAACTAAGGCCGGTCATGTGATTGGCTAAGAGGTCTTTCACAAGCAACTCGATTGTGGTATTTAAACCACAACCGCTTTTCCAGATGTTCACTTCCAATTTGCAATTTTTCGATATTATGGCGGTTATCGTATATCCTAGCGTTTCGGGCATTTTCTCAATGCAGTTAAACGCCGATGTGCTCAAAATTGAAAATGCAGTGACGTGGGCAATGAGGCATGGCTTATTAGCAAGAAGTAGAGCTTGTCATCGTTGCCAAACTGCGATGGTTTTGGTGCCGAGAAGTGACATACCTATCGGATGGATGTTTGGCGGTGCCACGCTAGAGGTTGCCGTGCAAGCAAGTCCATCCGAGCTGATAGCTTCTACCAAAAAAAGCAACATCCCGCTGAACAAGTGTATAATGGTAAGTCATCTTAAAAGGTTTCAATTTTTTATGTTTACAGAAACTAAAGAAATAACTGAAATTTGTGTATATAATGATTCTATAGAAATCTTTCTTTGCTTAATGTTTAGTAATAAAAGTTCAGATGACATTCTACTGGGCAATGCAAGAAATTCCGCAAGCAGCCGTCGGTTTCTTGTTGGAATTAGATACGGACCACATTGGTTCAACTTCCACAGAGATCTTTGCACATGGTGGAGAAGCCGGAGAAGGGACAACCCAGTACAAATCGGAGGCCCGGGACACATTGTGCAAATTGATGAGAGCTGTGTTTCAGCATCCAAAAAAACTAGAAATGGGAGAGCCAGGCCGGTCCGGAGAAAATGGGTGTTTGGACGCATTGATGAAATTACCAAAGATGCATTCATTGTACATGTTGCTAAGAGATATGCCGCGACACTCTTGATCATAATCCAGCAGCATGTCTTGCCAGGTAATAAATTTAAGATAAACGTAAAGAGAGACCTAGCTTAACCAATAAATGTGTTTTAATATACAGGCACCATTATCTGGAGCGATGAGTGGGCGGCATACCGCAACTTGTCAACCGTGACGGGCTTGCCTCACGCTACGGTGAATCATTCTTTGACTTTTGTTGCTCCTAATGGGGTTCACACTAACGGAGTTGAAAACCTATGGAGGTGCGCTAAAGACAAATTTAAGCGGATGCGTGGAACCTGCGACCTTCTTTAAATGTTGAAGTGATGTAAGATTTGAAGTCGAGTCCTATATTAAATGAGTGCATGTGACACCGTTCAATTGGGGATAGGAAGGAGTGTTTTCAGCGGGCATTAGAGCTCATTCAAACGTATTATCCCGTTTGATGTACATATGTTATTAATGAAAATATTAATTTTTAAATAAATTTATAAAAAAAAATTGTTTTCGGTGTTTATTTTTTGAGAAAATCGTATTTAGCGTTTCTTTTCTGGGGAAAACGTGTTTGGCTTTTTTCTTGAAAAAACGTGTTTTTAAAAGTAATTTGTTAAAGAGTTTTTGTATTTTTTTGCATGGGAGTTTCTTCAAGTGATTGAAAAAATTATATACAAACACTGAAATTGTTTTTTTGAAGATCTTCTCAAACATTATTTTGAATTGTTGCAGACTGATAAAAAAACCATCTCAAGATAAATTTATGGTGATGGTTGAAAAAATAAATAAATTAAGTGACTGTATATTTTTTAATTTCAATCATTAAAGTGTAACGACAGCTTTGCACAGTCTTCTAATCTAGGTATTACTACTGAGCCTTTTATTTTGAGACAAACCCTAAAATCCACAACTGCGATCTCGTAATTACTACTTAATGTACTAATTTGATTGATATATGTTGCGTTATCAACTGTTTAATAATATGGGATAAGTTGTAGTCAGTCACAAAAAGAAGTCAAATCTATTTTTTTAACCATCTAAGAGAGCATACTTATCATCTAATACTGCTTTAATCTGCTTCAGAGCCTTTGAATAACCCACCCAGATTAAAAACAATTATACAGTTTTAATTTTCAGTCCTTTATAGATGCTTTCTTTGTTTTGTGAACATGAATAATTCGCGTAGACAATTGGTAATTGTTCTAATCAGCTTAATGGTCTTGCGGTCTGGTAAATACGCTTCGCTTCTCGCATCAAAGCACATCCCAAAAGAATTTATATTTAAGCAATATTTTAAATTATTTTTGATAATTATTAAACTAGATAATATTTACAAAAAATTAAATATAATTTTATATATTTTTAAGTCGATCAGGCACATCCCATCCTAGAAACGGAGCATAGAAATTAAGGGGCGGAGCTTACGCCGATACATTTTTTAGAATTTGTTTATACCCCGGATTCTACGGTTTTACCCAATAATATATAGAAAATTAAATAACATAAGAATAGTAGCCTAAGTTTTTAAATTACTTTGATTTCGAGAAACCGAGACGATAAACAGCGAATGTAAACAAAACATACCTCTGATACAATAGCGAAAATATTAAAAAAAATTAATTTTCTAAAACATTCAAAAACATTTGAACGATATACAGTAATTAAAAAAATTAAATAAAATAATAGTACTTTTGATATAAGTAAAATAATACTCACTTTTGATTTTGAGAAATCGCGACAACCAACAACGGCGGAACAGAGGGCGACGGAAACCCTCAGCTTGTTAAGCCGCGATATAATTGCATAGACGAAAATATTTCTAAAAATTAATTTTCTAAAAACATTCAAAACAATTTTTTTTAAATAAAAAAGACATAATTTAGCTGGCAAATGTTTATTATGTAAAATTTCGTGCAAATCCCTTCATTGCTTTTGGCGTTATTAAAGAACAGACGTTGCCTTTTATATATATAGATATATATCTATCTATATATATATATATATATATATATATATATATATATATATATATATATATATATATATATATATATATATATATATATATATATATATATATATATATATATATATATATATATATAGATATATAGTTCCCGCTCCGCTCATTTTGTGACAGATTTTAAAAAAAAATTTCTATATTTGATTCCTCTTGACTCTCAAGGTTGTGTGAAAATTTCATTACGATCGGATGAATGGTGTAGCAATGCATAAATAACATACATATATACATATATACATACATACATACATACATACATACATACATACATACATACATACATACATACATACATACATACATACATACATACATACATACATACATACATACATACATACATACATACATACATACATACATACATACATACATACATACATACATACATACATACATACATACATACATACATACATACATACATACATACATACATACATACATACATACATACATACATACATACATACATACATACATACATACATACATACATACATACATACATACATACATACATACATACAAACATACATACATACATACATACATACATACATACATACATCCAGATAGACAAAATTTTCGACAACATATTCGATCATACAACAGCGCAGTTTCTTTCGCTTCCATGGCCGCGAAAATTTTTGATTTGCTTATATATAAATTTTTTTGTGGTTTACAAATGTCATTTTGTTTTTGTTGACTATTTTTATAATAACGGGCGCCGTATTTTAAAACTTCCGTCATTTTTGACGGGCTATCTCTAGTATATTATAGTAAGAAATAGCCCGTCAAAAATTGCGGATTTTTTTAAATCTCACTATATAATACTTGTGGTTTTATATATATATATATATATATATATATATATATACATATATATATATATATATATATATATATATATATATATATATATATATATATATATATATATATATATAAATTAAAATCTATGAACTATTTCCATAAAAGTAACGTCCCGGTTACAAGAGATATTAATGAGTTCATGTTTGACTTTTCTAGTTATATGATTATTCTAAAACCAGTTACATTCTGTAAATCGATACCTGATTTCTGAACAAATAAAGATCACAACAATTGGCGACGAAGGTGAGGAATAATATCACGCAATGGCAGATATTCAAAAGATATTTGAACATTTTCAGACGCAGATGGAAAAAAGCGAAGAGAGACACAAGATGCAGATGGAAAAGAGCGAAGAAAGATTCCTATAGCTAGTGAAAGAATATTCAGAGAAAGAAAAGGAACTGAGGAAAGAAAATGCAGAGACACAGAGAAAACTGTTAGAATTTATAGAGTCCCAAAAAGAAAAAAAGACAGAGTCAAAAGAAACACTTTTTGATCGACTACGTCAGAGAGTGGAGAAGTTTTCCTACGAACCAGAGGATGGACTATTTTTCTGTCTGTGGCTCAGACGTTTTGAAGACACTGTCAAAGGTCACGAAAAACATCTTCCAGAAGAACTTCTTCGAACTCTATTGGACAACCACACATATGCAGTTTTTTCTACCAGAATTTCTCCACGGCTTCCCAGCGACATTGGTTGGGAAGAAACCATCACAACCCTTGAACAACTATTTTGCCCTAAGAAAAGTCTCTTTCGACGAAGGTTTGACTTTAGTCGAATAATTTGTACACCAGGGAGTGATTTTAGCACTTATGGAAATAAGATCATTGCTGCTGCGGAGGCAGCAGAGCTTCGAGGAATGTTAGACGAGACACATAAGTGTGTTCAATATGTAACAGGACTTCAGGCCAGTTCAGGCACAAGAACATGTCGAGATACGTTCCAGGCTGTTACGCATGTTGGATAGCGAAAAACCTATTACAGTCATTGAATTAATAGCAGAGTCTGAACGACTTAAGACTACACTGGATGATACTAAAACAATCGAAAGACCGGATGTAGAAATTCAGGCCATTAACAGATACAGCTCACCTCACCGAAAGCCATTGTCACCACGACATCAAGCAGAGCCAAAAACACCATGTCCCATTTGTGGCGGACCACACTGAAAACGAGAGTGTCCTAACGTTAGACCGACGAGTTCTCCAGATTTTTGCAAATCACGAAAATTTGTATCACGGGATCATCCAAACTGGAGACAAAATTCTTTTACACACAGAGAAAAGAGTGCTTCTAGACAAGACCGATTCATTAACCGAGTAGACAACGGAAATGATATCAAACAGTACATTGAAGTCATCATCAACGATAGACCGATTCAACTTCGGTTAGATACAGGAGCCGAAGTGACTCTCATCTCTCGTCCAACATGGATAGCCATCGGTCACCCCAATCTTACCACAGCGACGGCAAATCTAAGCGCAGCAAATGGTCAACCCGTGAAGACCGAAGGAATGTTTGAGACAAAATTTACCGTTGCAAATAAGTCAGGTCAAAAGTACCATGGTCGGGGTACTGTTTACGTCACAGATTCAAACGACCTCATGGGAATGCCATGGATAAAACAACTTCCTGACTTTAAAAAACTGTTAGAAAACTATTCTGTCATGGAAATACGGAGCTTCAACACAGACGTGGAACGCATAGCCATTACAAACAAATTAAAACACAAATACGCTGATGTGTTCCGACAGGAACTAGGACTGTGCACAAACGTTTCAGCTTCCTTACAGCTTAAACCTGGCGCACAACCCATATTTAGAAAGAAACGCCCTGTTCCTCATGCCGCTTTAGAGCAATTGGATAGCAAAATTAACCGGTTACTAAAAGAAGGAATAATCTCTCCCGTGGATCACTCTCAGTGGGCAGCACCCATAGTTGCTGTCCGTAAAGCAAACGGCTCCATCCGACTATGTGCAGATTTTTCAACGGGCTTAAATGACTCACTGATGCTCCATAGACACCCGTTACCTACCATGGATGACGTTTTCACAAAACTAAATGGAGGGACAGTTTTCTCCCAAATAGATTTTGCAGAAGCATACCATCAAGTAGAAGTGACGAAAGAATGTAAAGAGCTCTTAACAATCAACACTCATAACGGTTTGTTTCGTTATAACCGTCTACCATTTGGTGTGAAATCAGCACCAGGTATTTTTCAACAAATCATAGACACTATGATTACTGGTCTAGATGGCGTTGCCGCCTATTTAGATGATGTCATCGTCACGGGACGGACATTAGAAGAACGCAACACGAACTTAGAGGCTTTATTTGACCGAATTTTAAATTATGGCTTCCGGATTAGAATTGAAAAATGCCACTTGTTAATGACGGAAATCACGTACTTGGAAAATGTAATATCAGCTGCAGGCCGTCGTCCCGACCCCAAAAAAATCGATGCAATAATCCATATGCCTCCACCCAAAGATGTTGGACAGGTCCGTACTTTTCTTGGACTGATCAGCTATAACAGCTCATTTGTACCACGCATGAGAAATCTAAGAGCACCACTAGACGCCCTTTTAAAAAAAGACACTGTGTTCCAGTGGTCTGAAAGCTGTCAATGGGCATTTGACGAAACTAAAAAAAATTTATTATCCGACCTTCTGTTAACCCATTACAACCCCAACCAACCAATTGTAGTTGCAGCCGACGCATCAGAATACGGCATTGGAGCAGTGATATCGCACAGATATAGTGATGGAACAGAAAAGGCAATTGCACACGCTAGTAGAGCTCTCACTCCAGCAGAAAAGAAATATGGGCAAATAGAAAAAGAAGGTCTAGCACTAGTTTTCGCGGTCAGAAAGTTTCACCGTTATATTTATGGACGCCACTTTACTCTATTAACAGACCATCAACCTCTGCTTGCCATTTTTTGCAATAAAAAAGGCATACCATTATATACAGCAAACAGACTCTAACGCTGGGCTCTAACACTGCTTGCTTATGATTTCAAAATTGAATACTGCAGAACCACGTCCTTTGGACAAACTGACACACTTTCGCGCCTTATAGGTCCACATAAAACATGAGAAGAAGACACATTGATAGCAACTATCAATCAAGATATAAACTCCTTGTATATCAATGCCGTCAAACAACTTCCAGTCTCAAATAAAGAAATCTGTGACGCAACAAAAACAGACAATGAGTTAAATCCCCTTCTCCAATATGTCAAAACAGGAAAGTGGAACGAAACCCAGCAAACTAGAACTTTTAAAAAAAAGAAATAACGATACATGAAGACTGTTTATTCTTTGGTTCTCGAATAATCATCCCTCAGGTTTTGCAAAAACGAGTACTTCAAATGCTTCACAAAAGCCACCCGGGTATTACTCGAATGAAGCTAATTGCCCGAGAACACGTTTATTGGAGCGGCATTGATAAAGACATAGAAAACTGGACACGCAGCTGTTCTTCATGCCAACAAGCAGCTAAATCACTCATAAAACACACTTTATGTTCATGGAAAAATGTATCTCGTAGTAGTAGATGCATTCTCAAAATGGCCAGAAATAATAGAGATGGCAAACAGCACCACATCCAACACGATAAATGCACTCCAGCGGATCTTTGCACAATTTGGATTGCCTGAAACAATTGTCAGTGACAACAGCACACAATTCACCTCAACTGTTTTTCAGGAATACTGTGCAGAAAACGCGATCAAACACGTGAGATCACCACCATTTCACCCACAATCCAATGGCCAGGCCGAACGATTTGTAGACACTTTCAAAAGAGCTTTGATTAAATTAAGAAATGACGGAACTTACAAAGAATCTCTTCAAACATTTTTATTCAGCTACAGAACCACTCCCTGCGCTTCGGTCTTAAGCGAATTACATCCGATAAACATCAAACATTCAACACCTCGATCAAATAACATGGAGAAACAGTTCAACCGCCATCATGGGGCACGACCTCGACAGTTCCAAAATTATTTTAAAATATTAATTGACACTTTGTGAAAAATGTCTTCCACGACTTGACCTTACAAATATGTTACCGACACAGCCAATCAGAAACAATTTAATCACAAAAAAATAAAATTATCCGCCCCTTCAAACAAATGTATTCTTTAAGCAAATTTAACGTAGAATTCAAATATCTAATTACATTTTGGCTAGAAGCCCTCCTAATAATCTTTGGACATTTTAAATTGGAAAGCATTCTCCCAGCATTACCTGATTTTTTGGCATTTCATTTCATTTCCATGTAACACTCTATGCTGCTATAGACACGCAACATAGGGAACAGATTGATTTTTTAGGTATTAATCAGCCTTTTTTTAATTTTGAAATGCACATAGCATTCTCAGTAATTTCATCTTTGTGTTGTAAGTTTTACTTAGCTTTTAAAATATGCCAGACATAAGGCATATATAATATATACATATGTATGCTTGTATTCATGTTCATTTTATTTTTTTCTTATATTCATTTTCCTATTATTTATTATTAAATTGGTATTATTTTTTGCAGATTCTGTTACTTCAATGCTAAGCTGCTAAATCTATGAGATGTCTTGAACAATATTCAAGGAGAACTTGACTTAGTGCTTGGTTAAGCTTTTTGGGTTTCTTTTTGTTGTTGTTGGGGTGGGTGCAGCTGTGCGACGATACAGAGCTACGCCGCTGTGATGCAAGTGTGCAAAGTCAATGTGCGATGCAAGTCTGCAAAGCTACTGAGCGAAATAACTGTGCGAAACCACCGTCCGATGAGACTGAGCGAAGTCACAGTGCGACGCCTGTGTGCGAAGCTACTGTGCGAGGCCGCTGTACGAAGCAACTGCGATGTCGCTGTGTAAAGTCTCTAAGCAGTATGCACCTAAGCACCCGACTAGACAAGAAAAGCTTAAGGTGTACATACAATATCAAAACAAGTAGAAACACTACAAAATGAAAAACAAGTTGTGTCATGATTGTATCACCAACCGGCCCAACAAAGATCTAAAAAATACCTGACAATTCTGGATTCAAATGTGTTAAAAGTATACATACAAACTTAAAATTTTGATTAGACATCAGAAACAAAACAATTTAAATGAGGAATGAGTTCAAAGAGAAATGAATTTGATATTAAATTATTTGCCGGCTTGATTCCGACGTCATTTTCTCCTCCAAACCTGAACGTGACTGAATGTCAGCTGGAATTTTCTTTTGGTTTCTCTGATCACCATGGGAATATGCTGCTCTTCAACAAGATTGAAATTGGCAGACAAACGATCTTTTACCCCGTCAAAACCTGTGTACTTTTCGCCCTGGCTTGTCATCCATCCACCGACCCAGTTTTCCTGAGAATTGCATAACATTTTAGCGTAAGTCATTTGGAACTATATTCTACTGAATAATAGAAACCTTATGAACTGACAAGAAATGAAACTGATAATGAATCGATTTCTGTAACTGAAAAGAATTTTAAATAATTTTGAATTGTGGTGTTCCATATGTTTGGTTAGAGTTTTGAATGAGGCTGAGGTGATAGAAAGGTCAAAGCCAGAAGCAAAAATCTACTTAAAGTTATACTTTCTTAGAGCATATTCTGATTTCAAAATTGCTTTTCATTTGTTTCAAGTATTGCCTACCCCACTAGCAATATTATATTAAAAAGGTAATAATAGGATATTGACAAGATTTAACTGACAATTTTATTTATTCAAATGCTAGAGTAATTCCTTGATGTAAGGATGTACCACCATGCTGCAAAATCTTGAAGAGATCCACTGGAATCTTGCAGTGGATGCCCAGTAAAGTAAGATCGGAAAGATGTGTTATACGTCTGTGTAATAGCATGATATACAGATACAGACATCCATGGAAAAGGTGATCTTGTCCATGGTCGATAGGCTAAGTCTGCTGTTGCACTCCCCTGTATCAGGTATGATTGTACTATGTACTGCTGCAGCAGATTGACTAGGCCTGACAGAAAGTGACAAAAAACACCTCTGATTTTGAGTTATGACTATGAGTGTGGTGTACTCTCATTTCGTGATAGTAATCAAAAACTTATAACCAGTTTAGTTGGATCTGACGGGGCTCCACTCGCTTGGCTCCAAACCAAAACAGTCGCATCATTTCTTCCTCTAAAACCTCTCATCACACTTGCAACATCTTTGGTTCTCTCAAAACTCGATTATTGCAATTCTGTTTTGGCAGGACTTCCAAAGTTCCAGACCTGCCGTCTACAGTCGGTTGTCAATGCAGCTGCTAGACTGGTGATGCGAGCTAGAAAACATGACCGTATCTCCCCATCCTCCAATAGCTCATTGGCTGAAAGTCGACTGTAGGATAGATTTTAAACTCGCACTTCTGTTCTTTAAGTGCCTCCACGAGTCGGCTCCTCCATATTTACGCTCGGACGTCACGCGTGTGTGACGTTCTGCCTCGACGAAGACTCTGGTCGTCATCCTCGTCTTCACTCCTCATCCCTGCAGCCCGTCTAAAGACTGCTGGGGACAGACGCTTTGCGGTTGCTGGCCCAACGATCTGGAATTGTCTTCCACCAAAGGTCACAACCGCATCTACAATCGAACAGTTCAGAAAGGCACTCAAGACACACCTGTTTGTGGCCTAGACGTCTGCTGATTTACGCCACATTAAAAATTGTCAAACTGAAATGAAATGATCTCCCGACAGCACCTGTTTTATATGAAGGCATGCGCCAAGCACATATTTCTGTCGTGCGGCCGGGTAACTGCAGGCCCGACGAAATGGAGTGATGTCACTTGAAATGTGTATGTGCTTGAAACTCATTTTAAAAAAAAATAATGTGATGAAGCGGAACAGTCTTATTTGAAGACGCGAACTGTCAATTTTGTGGCTAAACATTTGATAAAGGAGTTACTAACTCACCCTATCACTCATCATCATCATCATCGTTTATTTTAAAAACATCCCTTTTCCATGCTAAGTTAGGGTTGGACATTTGACATTAACAAATTCTTTCTGTTAAAAATATTCACCAAAACTGAAAGGACTCGACTAAACAATAAACTGAAACTAAAACTTAACTGAAAAGAATATACGAAAGGAACTAAATTTACAGTGATTTGCAAAACTGAAACTTTATTGAAACAAATTTAAGAAAACTAAACTTAAACAAAATTGATAAATGAAATTTAACTGCTTTTAATAGAATCAAAACATTTCAAACGATGCAACTCAACAGTGTCCTAGATGTCCATTGACATTATGCCACATTAAAAATGATCAAATTGTTCCTAACCTTCAAGAGAAAAACTCGATACGAACCCTTGGAGTGAAGTCTTTCGAGAAAGAATACGGAGACGTGATGACTAGGATTCCAGACGGAGAAATGAGATGAGGCAGCCTGTTGAGAAAGTTTTTTGGGGTTTTCAGTCGACAAATTAGGTTTGCAGCGAGAACACAGTCAAACTGGCCAAGATTCAATGGCAAACAGCATGCATCACCATATTGAAATTCTGTTCTTTTTCTATCCTGAAAAAAAATAGTTTTATGCTTTATATCTGTACATTTAAAATGTTAAATAATAATGGAAATAAAACCTCTTATATTTCATTTGTTTATTAAAAAGGCTAGAATGTTAGTGAGCCACAAACACCATCACAAGTTAAAAAAAACAGTAAAGAAAAACCACAAACACATCACATAATTAATATTACAATGTATCGGAACTCGGTGGTATATTTGCAAAAGAAAGCATCTAGTCATGAGACCAACCAACATACTATATTCGGATCCACAACAGCTTTACACGAATCGCTCAACTCTCCTTCTGTTAATGACAAATATAAAAGGCTTCCTTTTTCTTTGAGAATTTGACATGTATCGATGAAGAGGTGGCTGTAGTCTACCCCGATGACATGTTCGTAATGTCTTGCAAGTTCAAATGACGAACGACCTACAGCGCAGCCAACGTCCAAAGCTCTCTGCAAAAAGTTCAAAACAAATCCATTACAAAAAAACAAAATAAGCTTAAAGTAAGATATTATCTTTAATAATGTTTAACTGATCTTCTTAAGAATATGGTCTAACTAATGCTTCTTCTAAAGTCCCTATCCAAAACTTCTATTTTTAAATTATATCCGGTGCACAGTGAAATAATAATTTGTAGTATGTCTTATGGTGATAACGTAGACCATAAAGTTAACAATTACATCAATAAACATAAGAAGAAAAAATTATAACGAAATAAAATTAATTTATAAACTTTGACCTTAGAATTGTATTATTGTGAACATTAAATTGTTAATTAATTAATTGTAATGATTGAAAACTTAGTTTCTTAGCTGAAAAAAAATCAATTCCTATTTAAAACTCAACTGTGTTATTTTTAGAGTGCTTAACACACATGTCGGCCACTGCTTTCGGGAAATAAAGAAATTTCTCGTCCACAAATTCACTCCACGGGCTGGTTAAATCTTCAAGAGTGCCGTAGTGAAATAGAAGATACTGATTCAAATAACTTTCACTTTCATAAACGTTGTCTCGTATCTTCTGACTCCTCAGAGATAGATATTTCCATGTTGAATAAACGGCCACACCGCTTGTCACTGCCAGTACTCCGACAGCAAGGACTTTGTGATCAACGTGAAAAAAGTTACTCATTATATTTTATTATACTTGTTTTCTGTGAGAGTAGTGTAGTGAGTAGTAGTAAGTAAGTAGGAGTAACAAGTAACAGTCCAGTAGTCAGTAGCAGCCGAAACACTTGGACAAAGAGCGATTTAAATGTCAAAAACGAAGAAACAAAGTTGCTTATTAATGTAAATTTACTTAAGTCTACCTCTCGGACCAATACAAATACAAATTAACTCCTTATACACCACTCCGCGAACTCGAGACAAGCTAACTAGTAACTAGGTCACTGTCACTGTTGTGACACAATCTAGGACAGGTTTCGTAGTCGACTTTAGAGATTCATATGCCACCCACCGAAACGTATACCTATAATTAGTATAATTTAATAAATTAACTTAAGATAATCCTTACTTATTTATTTATCGATTTATCTTTTAATAAATTGTTGTAGTAGATCAACTTTATTATAACTGCCGACCCTAATTTAGGTTCAACTTACAATTTCTTGTTGTCACATATTGAGAAGCCAACCACGTTGTTTTCCAAGACACGACATAAACTCGCCTTATATCTTCGAAAAAGTTCAAGCAATTAATTAAATTACTACAGATTGAAAAGTTAATTTATTCGAATATATAGCAGCCAAATCTCCACAACATGAGACGGCCCTGATTTCTCAAACTGGTTTTTTTTCTCTGGGGAGAGTAATCCCTGAGGAGACTATCCCCACGGATGGCCTAAGAATAAAGATCAAGAGTACATGATATATTGTGCACGACGATCGTGAGTTCAGCCAGATTAATAAATACACTTAAATATCAAAAGTATTAAGTATGACATGCAGTTATTAGGCTGAGACTGGAAAAATATATATTTTTAACACCTCTTTGGCAACAGATGTGACTCAGATCTGTAAGACTTAAATCTCTACTCTCAACACAAATAAGAAGAAAAACAATTTTTTCAGGTCAAAGAAGAGTGGAGTCAAATTAATGGGTATTAAATCTCAAAAGCAATAAATCTATAAGAATTCTACAGCACATCTTTCAAAGTTCCAAAGGAATAAAACAAGTATTCTCATCTTTTGACAGAAAGAATAAATAATAAGTGCCATTAAGGTTGCAAGAAAAAGACAACTTTATAAAATATGAACATACAGATAAAGAACTCATGGGGAAAAAATGTTAGGTGGTTATTAGTAGCGGAAAATCCTGGCTTGACCATTTAAGAGCAGAAATGAGATTGACTACATCAAAAAATGCATTCTAAATTTTGAATAGCCAGCTTGAACAAGCTATAGAAAGAAAAATTTTGCAGAACAATACAGTTGGATATATGCAATATAAAGCAAGCAGTAGAATTGAAGACTTGGACTGAGGGGTGTCAAGAAGTTTCGTGTAAACCAAAGCATATAATTAGCTCTTCCTTGAAAACAGGTTGTTGGTAGTGTAATTTTTATAACATTTAATGAGTTTAATAAAGATTTCATTAAAAGAGAAAACCCAGATTTTGAAATAACGGATGACGGGTCGAAACAACTGGAGATGAAGACAAACAAGATTCAATATTACTAAAGAATAAAAATGGGAGTACTAGTACACAATTGTACTTTATCAAGACAAAAAAATTAGTACTTATAAATAAGAATAGTACTGGTACAAAATTGTACTTGATCAAGACAAAGAAAAATAGTCCTTAAATTAGAATAGTACTAGTAAAAAATATTTAATTTTTCAAGACAAAAAAATAGTACTTAAATCAGAATAAAGAAAAGATTTTAAGAAACAAGAATGAACATAACAACCATCTGTATAAAACTGCCTGCTGAAACAAAGAGAGAGAAGATATAAGTCAAGCAGTTAAAGAATCATAGAAGAGAAGTAGACCAAGAATATAACCTTGAAATATGCTATAGTTTAGAGAATCAATTTAAAAGAGTTTAGAAAAATTGATTTTTAATAATAAAAAAAAACGGAGACAAGATAAGAAAGAGCAAGATGCAAAATTAATTGTTTGTGAAAGAAAAGATAAAGGGCTTCAAAAGCAGAATAGAAGCCAGATCATAGTAATTTAGATAAGTTAGCTTTATCTGTTTACCAAAGGTCGCTTGTAGTGTTTGCAAAATAATCGAGGACAAACTGTAAGTGCAGTTTTGGTTGAGGCAATAAATGTGCAATAAGTCTTAATAGTTAAAACAAAACAAAAATATTATCTATAATAATCAAAGGTTAATCATAACAATTAAAATTATAAAAAAAACCACAACTAAAAAATCCAGACACAATCGTCATCATCATCACCATCGACTAATGGCTATCTAAGAATCAGTGTTAATGAACTCAAAAGCTTACTTTGAGTTCACTAAGACAGCTGTTTTAAAGATTCATTTTTTCATATGGCATTCACTCGAAAAAAAACCATGGCATTCATTCGAAAAAAACCATGACATTTATTCGAAAAAGCCCCATGGCATTCATTCGAAAAAAACCCACGGAACATAAAGATAAGCAGAAGAATTTACAGTGTTTATTCACTTTCAAATAACTGTGCCGCCAAAAATTCACGATTCTCACTCAGGAGAGCATGCATTTTTAAATGACAAATGCTTTTCTGTAATCCTTTCTTCTGAGATGCTCCGAGCACAAAAATAAAACAAGAAGAATTCATGTACACGGAGACGATTTATTTAAGAAATTTTCACTTATCGATGATGATATAATCGGAAAGAGGAATTTTACTTATCATAATGAATACAATTTGTGCTGTTTACATATTAAATTATAATTTCTTTTTCACAGAGGTAAAACAGGAGGACAAGCAAGAGGTTTTTTATAATAAAAAATTACAAAGCACTGCCACAGTTCAATAATGTAACCTCAACCAATACAAATGCAATCCGGATGAACATCTTACACGCAAACAAAAAAATTAATTTCAGAGATAGGACAAAGTGAAATACCGCACACCACAAAAAATTTTAAGCTAACTTTTCAGACGAATCAAATATCAGATTAGATGAAACAAAACGAAAAAAATGATCAAGCTAAACGAAAAGATATTATTTCGACTAACAATTTTTAAATTGAAAAATAAATTTAAATGTAAAAAACAAAAACAGACAAACTTAAACATACTGTTTTTTGAAAAGCAAGCATAAAATTTAGTTTCACAATCTGAAACCAAATACACTCACAAATGAATGAACCAACAACTAGCAGTTACAACAAGTCATAAACTAAGCACGCTATCGATTCGGAGGAAAGCTCAACAACAGTGCAATGTGAACAAGGGCAAGAAGACATTCAGGCAACAGGATCATTCTGGTTTGTGATGATCGCCGTGCAGCGCTCCAGGGGATCCGTGTTGCTCTTCCTCCGTGTCCGTGTATTCCGTCGGCTCTTCTCCCGGTTTGAGCAGCCTGCCGATAAGTTGAAACCTTTCGGTAAACTGCAGCTCCCACTCTTTAATGCTTTCCATTTGGCTAGAAGTTAAATCACTAAGATCATCGTAAGTGTCTCTGATCGTGTCGCTCGTAATGGTAAATGTCCCCAGGCCACGAGAGGCGTCCCGACCGGCAAATATCCCGTAAGGCCCGTCAGGACCGTACTGACCCCGATCTTTTGTCACGTCAAAAACCTTTCCGTTGACTGCCATTAAAATTCTCCCGTCTTTGTTGTTCATCTCTTTGAGCTGTTCAAGTGTGAAATCTCGTTTTTTTAGAGGCGGTAATTGACTTTGGTAGGCGGCCATCATTTTGCTGTGTTGCCTTCGTGCTTTGATAATCTTATATACAAGCAAGCTGCAGATGCCCAACAAAACAAGATTCAACGGATTATATAAAACTCTATCGAGAAATCCATCAGTCTCGGTAGAATCTTTACCAGATTCTTCTTGGCTTCCCATCCTTTTTTGATTGATAGTTAATAGAGTACAACAAAGGAACTTTATCTCATCACCTAGAGTGGTTTAATAGTAGTTGCAGTCCTAATCTGAAAAATCAGCAATCTTTCACCACATTGTAACAACTTTATTTTATTGATTTCACTTGATCACTTTTGACTAGCTTTGACTTTGGCTCAAAAGCTTTGAGACATGTTAAGGCTTAATACTAATACTAAGATTTAATGAAAGCACATGCTTAAGTCAAATTGTTAATATATATATATATATATATATATATATATATATATATATATATATATATATATATATATATATATATATATATATATATATATATATATATATATATATATATATATATATATATATATATATATATATATATATATATATATATATATATATATATATATATAATAAATAATCTTGCAATCTCAATATTTCAATATTAATAGATCATGATCTTACATTATAATCTATATTTTAATCCCTTGTTTTTTTATTCAAACACTAGTTTAAATAACTAACTAACAGTTGACCAGTTTTTGGATTTTAGAATATTTTAGATAGATTTTAGATAGCTATAACAAGTATAACAGCTAATAGCTAATCTCTAAATTCTAATAAATAATTCTAACCACCAGCAGAAAGTAAGAGTAATGATCAATTACAAAACAAAGTTTCCTCGGTCCAGCATAACACTTTTATATAAAAAAAAAAAAACTAGCAAGACAATTTCTTCTTTAAATGTCAATAGCAATCGTGTGCGTAACAATCGGGCCTCATGAACTCTTGACATGTAGTAAATCGTAGAAAATGCCAAAGCGCTAACTTTTTCAGTGTTTTAATTAAACATTAAACGTAATGAAATAGTTTTTTAATTTGTATTTAATTAATTTATTAGATTTGAATTAAAAATTATCCTAATGTAATCAGTATTGAAAAGAGTTCCCTTACGATTTCTGTCGTAGGCGGGTTTTCTATAGCACTTAATCCCGTTATGTGATTGGTCGAAAGTGACAAAATTTTTTTAAATGCTTTTTATTTAACTTCAGTCGTCTCTCTGTTTGTTTGTTGGTTGGTTTGTTTGTCTGGCGTGCAGTGTTGGGTAGGATTTGAAATCAAATGATTTCAAATCAAAATACTGATTTTTGATTTTGATTTGAAATCATTTTGCAAAGTTTAATTATAATTTTGATTTGAAATCACTTTTTGACGATTTTCGATTTTATTTTAATATTCGAAAATCAAAATCATAACATATTTTTCTATGCTGCTATTTCTATGCCAAGCCAAAAATCGCTTCGAGCGGTAACTTATACAAATAGTTTTTAACAACATGGCAGATAGTATAGATTGCGATTTTAATTGCGTAAGAATGTGTAATTTGCCTTCGTTACTTGATGGTAATTTTTTTAAAATAACTAGCGGGAAAGGTGACAGAGTGGTAGCTAAGTCAATTTCAGGATCAAAATTTTCTTAGTCATTTGAAGGTAACGTGCTATAATTATACTATAATAGATACGGTAAAACCGTACTTTCCTACCGAACAATTATCAAATCAAATACGTTGCTATCTTAATATGCCGAAAACTCAAATGCAGTTGAATTTTGTTGATTTTAATATTGAAAGGATGAGCGTCATATCTGTGTCAGCTACTGCTGATGGACTCAAAAGTCAAAGCTTGGAGCGAATTGATAATGGCTACGGCTACTATGATGACCAGTGTTCTTCACAGACCATCGGTACCTCTAACAATGTCTACAACATTAAGATAAAAATTATGAACTATTTATCGGATGTTGACAGCACTTTTGCCATTTTTAGTTCATATGAATTGATTAAAAAAGTGTTCATACGATATAATACAACACTGCCTTCGTCAGCTCCTGTCGAAAGACTGTTCAGTTCCGCCGGTTTAATTGAAACTCACAGAAGAAATAGTTTGACTGATTCAATATTTGAGAAATTGCTGCTTTTGAAGATGAATAGACTTTAGTCACATTTCATTGTTTAAGTGACTTTAGATCAAATTGTGTTAAAACATAATTTCATAGACAAAATTATGTTAAATTAAAACATACCGTGTAATAATAATTTATAAAAAAATGATTTTGATTTCATGATTTGAAATCATTTTTAAAAGTTATTTTGATTTGAAATCATTTTGTAATGAATGATTTTGATTTGAAATCATATTTTTCTTGACGATTTTGATTTTGATTTCAAATCATTTCAAAAATGATTTTACCCAACACTGCTGGCGTGATCAAATCTTGGAAACGAAAAATCACACCCACTTTTCGATTGTTTTAGATTCAAAAATTTTAGTTCGTTGACTCAGATAAAGAGGCAAAAAAATATTTTTTTAAAATTTATTTTTGACTAATATGTATAATATATATTTACTAGAGATAGCCCGTCAAAAATGACGGATTTGTTTTAATCTAATTGTATATTATTTTACGCATACATACATACACAAACACACATACATAAGAAATTAATAAATTATGCATGTAGATGAGTAGAATGATTGGCTAATTCACAATTATTTGCTATTCGTTTATTCAGTAAAGGATTTCTTTGATAACAATGTTTTTTAATAAATCTCCTAAATATAAGGTATCTTTCACTAAAACTTTTATATTTTCGTGATATCTTCCTCGAGTTACCGCTACATACAGTTGACCATGAGCGAAGACTGGCTCAGGAAGATATACACCGGCGCGATGAAAAGACTGTCTTTATATATAAACATATCTTCTGAATACATAATTTGCTAAGTATGTATGTATGCTTGTTAGCAATTTTGCGTAAACTATATGAGCGAACACTGGCTCAGGAAGATATACACCGGCTTGATCAAAAGACTGTCCTTATATATATATTTATATATAAACATATCTGAATACATAATTTGCTAAGTATGTATGTTAGCAATTTCGCGTAAACTATATATATATATATATATATATATATATATATATATATATATATATATATATATATATATGTTTATATATATATATGTTTATATATATATATGTTTATATATATGTTTATGTTTATATATATATATATATATGTATATATATGTTTATGTTTATATATATATATATATATATATATAAATGAATGTTTGTATGTATATATGTTAATGGCGTTTATGCATTGCTACACCATTCATCCGATCGTAATGAAATTTTCACACAACCTTGAGAGTCAAGGGGAATCAAATATAAAAAAAAATTGAAATCCGTCACAAAATGAGCGGAGCGGGTGAGCGAGCGGGAACTACATATATCGTCATATATTGAAAATTGGCTAAAAATACAATTTCAAATCTTTCTATCGAATTAATTATGCCACCTAAACGTAAAGCTATTGATTCCACAGTTTATTCGCAATATATATATATATATATATATATATATATATATATATATATATATATATATATATATATATATATATATATGAATGTTTGTGGGTTAGTTTGTCTATTATAGAAACGGGAAAGCGACCCGGAACGGACAGCGAGCGGGAACGGAAAAGCAACCGTGAGCGGGAATGGGAGAGTAAACGTGAGCGGGAAAGCGACCGGCAGCGGGAAAACGACCGAAAACGGGAAAGCGAACAGGAGTGGGAAAGGAAACGGGAGAGAAAGAGACAAACATTAGAAAAACCCGGGCAACGCCGGGTATCTCCGCTAGTATATATATATATATATATATATATATATATATATATAAACATATCTGAATACATAATTTGTAAGCTTCTGCGTCCCGTTATTTTTTTGGAACGATACGATACGATTTCTGAAATTTGCCTCGTATTAAACGATACGAGACGCTTCGAACAATAACGATACGATTTCGGGATCTCGACTGAAGCGGAAATTTTGCCTAGAGATAACATCCCAGTAAACATGGTAACCATTTTGTAACGTTTCTTGTCCGTTACTTTTCAGTTACCTGGTTATGAAAAGGTTACCTGGCCCAAAGCAACTAAAAAGAAACGTTTCCAATGTAACGAAAAAGTAACATGTAATTTGCGAGTAAAAAGAAACGTTTCTGCAACGTTTCCAACGTAACGAAAAAGTAACATGTAATTTGCAACTAAAAAGAAACGTTTCCAATGTAACGTAAAAGTAACATGTAATTTGCGACTAAAAAGAAACGTTTCCAATGTAACGGAAAAGTAACGTGTAATTTGCGACTAAAAAGAAACGTTTCTGTAACGTTTCCAATGTAACGTAAAAGTAACATGTAATTTGCGACTAAAATGAATTTACTACAACGTTTCTAATGCAGCCAAAATGTAACGATTTGTTTTATTCATAGATATCTATGGTTTTATTATTACGGATAATATAAAAATCTTTTATAGCATATATAATTTTATAGAAAAAGTAAAGTTTTTGTTTATTTATAAAACTCAATTGCTAAAAAGCATTTAATAAAGACTTTTAATAAATGGTATTTGCATTGTGTCGTATTATATTTTCCTAGATTTTGTTCTATCTCATCGGTTCACTGAGAGCGTCGAACGAGTCGCCTGGGATGAGATAAGATGCTAATCAAAAGTTAATTAACGACTCGCTTCTACAGCTCTTGTGTTAGAAATAATTTGGCCATTTAGATTATGTCAGTGTGAATGAAAGTGAAATGTTTACAAATGAGTATGACCACGTAATGATAAATCATGGTCATATTCTTCGCAAGAGGAAACATGATTTTGTACTCCCTTCAATGCAACATCACTCTGCTAGTTTTGCTTGTAACTTTATTATTAGAATGCTCTTCTATGACTCTTACTAACCTAACTTCTTTCAATTCTATTAGCTGATTCAATAACGTTATTCTATTATTATTGTCTAAAATTAACTGTTGCCAGTCATTATAATTAGCGGAATATTGAATGTTCGTTATAGACTAGACAGACTTTCTTTTAATTTCTTGTTTTAATTTCTTGTTTTTTTGCTTATTTTGCTTATTTTTTATGATTTCCTGCGTTCTGTCAGGTCTTTTCTTAAAACACGAATAAATAAATAAAAATTCACAAACAACGCAGGGGTAGTAGTCCAGCAGGAAGCAGAGGTTTCAAATGGTTTAAAAATCTAATGTTTCGAATTGATTGGTGATTTTTAACCAGTATAGTTTGTTTTGTACCTTCAAATTATTTCTAACACAAGAGCTGTAGAAGCGAGTCGTTAATTAACTTTTGATTAGAATATTATCTCATCCCAGGCAGTGTTGGGTAGGATTTCAAATCACGATTTCAAATCAAAATATTGATTTTTGATTTTTGATTTGAAATCATTTTGAAAAGTTTAATTATGATTTTGATTTGAAATCATTTTTTGACGATTTTCGATTTTATTTTAATATTCGAAAATCAAAATCATACCATAATTTTTCTATGCTGCTATTTCTATGCCAAGTCAACAATCGCTTTGAGCGGTAACTTATGCAAATAGTTTTTAACAACATGGCAGATAGTATAGATTGCGATTTGAATTGCGTAAGAATGTGTAATTTGCTTTCGTTACTTGATGGTAATTTTTTTTAAATAACTAGCGGGAAAGGTGACAGAGTGGTAGCTAAGTGTGTTAATTGCGCTAAGACCGCTAAGTCAATTTCAGGATCAAAATTTTCTTCGTCATTTGAAGGCAACGTGCTATAATTATACTATAATAGATACGGTAAAACCGTACTTTCCTACTGAACAATTATTAAATCAAATACGTTGCTATCTTAATATGCCGAAAACTCAAATGCAGTTGAATTTTGTTGATTTTAATATTTAAAGGATGAGCGTCATATCTGTGTCAGCTACTGCTGATGGACTCAAAAGTCAAAGCTTGGAACGAATTGATAATGACTACGGCTACTATGATGACCAGTGTTCTTCACAGACCATCGGTACCTCTAACAATGTCTACAACATTAAGATAAAAATGATGAACTATTTATAGGATGTTGACAGCACTTTTGCCATTTTTAGTTCATATGAATTGATTAAAAAAGTGTTCATACGATATAATACAACACTGCCTTCGTCAGCTCCTGTCGAAAGACTGTTCAGTTCCGCCGGTTTAATTGAAACTCACAGAAGAAATAGTTTGACTGATTCAATATTTGAGAAATTGTTGCTTTTGAAGATGAAAAACTTTAGTCACATTTCATTGTTTAAGTGATTTTAAATCAAATTGTGTTAAAACATAATTTTATAGACAAAATTATGTTAAATTAAACCATACCGTGTAATAATAATTTATAAAAAAAATGATTTTGATTTGATGATTTGAAATCATTTTTAAAAGTGATTTTGATTTGAAATCATTTTGTAATTAATGATTTTGATTTTGATTTGAAATCATATTTTTCTTGACGATTTTGATTTTGATTTCAAATCATTTCAAAAATGATTTTACCCAACACTGATCCCAGGCGACTCGTTCGACGCTCTCAGTGAACCGATGAGATAGAACAAAATCTAGGAAAATATAATACGACACAATGCAAATACCATTTATTAAAAGTCTTTATTAAATGCTTTTTAGCAATTGAGTTTTATAAATAAACAAAAACATTACTTTTTCTATAAAATTATATATGCTATAAAAGATTTTTATATTATCCGTAATAATAAAACCATAGATATCTATGAATAAAACAAATCGTTACATTTTGGCTCAGCCCCGCAACTACGGGGGGGGGGGGCGAGGGGGGGCAAAGCTCCCCCTATAAGATATTTCGCCCCCCCTGGAAAATTTGAAGATATGTAGTTTTTTTGAAATTTATAAACCTGTTAACCGTTACACAAGTAAATAGCTGGATAAAACAGCGTATTTCGCCCCCCCCTAATTCTAAGATATGTACTTACTTTTTCGAACTTTATAAACCTGTTAACCGTTATACAAGCTCATAACTGGAAAAGGCAGCGGATTTCGCCCCCCTCCTGAAAAATTCTAAGACATGTAATGTTTTGAACTTTATAAGCCTGTAAACCGTTATAAAAGTTCATAACTGGATAAGGCAGCGGATTTCGCCCCCCCCAAATTCAAGATATGTACCTATTTTTTTGAACCTGTATACAAGTTCATAGCTCGATAATAAGGCAGCGGATTTCGCTCCCCCTGAAAAATTCTAAGACATGTACTTTTTTGAACTTTATAAACCGGTTATGTAGCTGGATAAAACAACGTATTTTGCCCCCCCCCCATTCTAAGATATGTACCTACTTTTTCGAACTTTATAAACCTGTAAACTGTTCTAAAAGTTCATAACTGGATAAGGCAGCGGATTTTGCCCCCCCCCCGAATTCTATGATATGTACCTACTTTTTAAAACCTGTTAACCATTATACAAGTTCATAACTGGATAAGGCAGCAGATTTCGCCCCCCCAAATTCTATGACATGTACCTACTTTTTCAAACCTGTTAACCATTATACAAGTTCATAACTGGATAAGGCAGCAGATTTCGCCCCCCCCCCAAATTCTAAGATACGTACCTATTTTTTCGAACCTGTATACAAGTTCATAGCTCGATAAGGCAGCGAATTTTGCCCCCCCCCCCCTAAAAAATTCTAAGACATGTACTTTTTTGAACTTTATAAACCTGTTATGTAGTGTTTAGCTAGATAAGGCAGCGTATTTCGCCCTCCCCCCTTACTGAAAAATTATAAGTTATGTACCTTTTTGAACTTTATAAGCCTGTAAACCGTTATTCTGGTACATAGCTGGCTAAAGCAGCGTATTCAGGAATAGTCACAAAATTGGGAATGTTGGGTATCTATCAACACACCTGCAATATAGTGTATTTAGTATCCAATGCGGTTAACTTATTAACGCATCACTGCAAACATCTCAGAAAAACCTTGGGATGCAACTTTTTCTCACGGCCCACTTATATTTGAAAAAAAAATCTAAAACTTTTTAAAGCCTTTCTTTAATTTTTCCTCCAAAAAACTGATGACCGGGGGGTAAGTCGGAGCTGCTTTTTTTAAATATTTTCAAAGCCACTTTTTATTTTTTCTGTATAAAAACTGATAGCTGATGACCGGGAGAGGGGGCTATCCGAAAGTAGTTTATCCATACATGTTAAACCACTTCAGGGTGCCCACTAGTTGGCCTATCCAACCTCAAAAACCTAAAATATCAGAATAGAAGCTTGAAGTGTACCTATATAAAATTACAGATTGTGTTTAAATTAAAAAACAAACCAGAAAATTAATTCTGTAATGCAAAGATTTACGATAAATATTGATTATTTTTCTTTATTGCACTTTTTGTCATTTTATTTTTATAAGCTATTCCAGCAAATCCAAAATGAAGTCATACAAATAATAAACAATATGGGTGTTGCTGATGCACCTTGGTTTTACATATGATATTTACATTGTCTTTTCAACTCCCGATATAATTTTAGTGGTTTTTTGGCCATTTTCATTTCGCCCCCCTTTAGAGATAGCTCGCCCCCCCAGAGCATGACGTCTAGTTGCGGGGCTGTTTTGGCTGCATTAGAAACGTTGTAGTAACTTCTTTTTAGTCGCAAATTACATGTTACTTTTACGTTACATTGGAAACGTTGCAGAAACGTTTCTTTTTAGTCGCAAATTACATGTTACTTTTTCGTTACATTGGAAACGTTACAGAAACGTTTCTTTTTAGTCGCAAATTACACGTTACTTTTCCGTTACATTGGAAACGTTACAGAAACGTTTCTTTTTAGTCGCAAATTACACGTTACTTTTCCGTTACATTGGAAACGTTACAGAAACGTTTCTTTTTAGTCGCAAATTACATGTTACTTTTACGTTACATTGGAAACGTTACAGAAACGTTTCTTTTTAGTCGCAAATTACATGTTACTTTTTCGTTACGTTGGAAACGTTGCAGAAACGTTTCTTTTTAGTCGCAAATTACATGTTACTTTTTCGTTACATTGGAAACGTTTCAGAAACGTATCTTTTTAGTTGCTTTCCCAGTAAACATTGTAACCACTTTGTAACGTTTCTTAACCGTTCATTTTCGGTTACAAGAAACGCGTTTCTTTTCGGTTGTTTTGCTCATCGGCTGTGCGTTAAAGAAACGTTTCCTGAGTAACGTTTTAGAAACGTTTCCCGTGTAACGTTTTAGAAACGTTTCCTGTGTAACGTTTTAGAAACGTTTACAATGTAACGCTTTAGAAACCTCCTCTATTATTTGCTCATGCAAATTATTATCACTTCAAATACGTTCATCAATAGACAAAACTGAAACAATATTTGCAAATTTATAAAAAATGTTTATTTAAAGAAAGTCTTTTGAGCTCTATATAAATGTCATTTCTTCTCCTTGCGGTTCAGCCTCTAATGTGCAAACTTTATCCAGTTCTTTGTCACAACCTCAATTTCCTTGGCTGACGAATCGTGGAAGCGTCTATTGGTTTGGAGAGTTTCTGAGAAATAGTTTAAAAAAATAGTTGTTAGATATCTAATATTTTTAAAATGACTTTGCTAATAGTTTAGTTAAGCTAACTAATGATAAGTTCTTTGAAAAAGGTGCTTTCCATTTTTCTTTTACCACCACTCCCTTTCCAATTGAACTTTTCAGCCAGCCCATCATCCATGGTGTACCGGAGCAGCCTACGACACGCCTCTGCCATTGTGTCTCCCCCAAGCTTTTGTAAGTCAATCACCTATACAAATGTTTGAATTTATGATAGTGATAACCTAATACAAAAATTTTAGATATCTAAGTACATGCTGTAATTGACTTACCAGAGCATCAAATAATTCTTTAGATTCTAATTTTAAATCCAACTGGTGAAATTGTACCATGGAGTACGTGCATGGGGAAATGAACGTTTTCCGGAACTGCCGTATTAACTGCTGTCGTTGGCGGACTGACAAGAAGAGCCAGATTACTTTTAATTTCTTTCAAAACTTCCCATATATTAGTAAACTGTCCAACCACATATCTGCTAAATTATCGGCTCTAATTTTATCTAACTGCTCTTCATATTGTAACAAAGTTTCGATCAAAAAATCTAACTGATTATTATAACACAACGAATTTAACTGATTATTATAACATAATGAGAATGAACTAAACTCGTTAGATGTTAGCAAATGCAGACAAAACACGATAGATTTACTGCAACAATAACGGCGTGACCTCACAACAAACAGATTTTTCGCGCACTTTCAGACTA
Organism: Erpobdella octoculata; assembly: GCA_963978895.1. Lineage (NCBI taxonomy): Eukaryota > Metazoa > Annelida > Clitellata > Hirudinida > Erpobdellidae > Erpobdella > Erpobdella octoculata. Next base: position 29,774,615 of record OZ022239.1, read on the forward strand.
TATATAAGTTGTTCGTAATTGGCATGGAGGCGGAGCTTACCAACTTGCCAGCCAATGTCAAAGAGCCTCAACTTTGGCTTATTTACATTACCTCATTCTTTTATCAAAAAGATTATGTTTCTTGTCAAGATTTAGCAAGAATGAACATTAGGAACAAGAAACAAACAATATTAGTTCTGTGAAAGGCATTAAACAAGAGCCAGATTTAGCTCCTTGCTTTCTTTCCAAAGTGTTATACCGGCAGAAATTACACCTCCTGGTAAAGGGTTCGAAGTTAAAACTCAAACAGTTTATGAAATATCTGCTGATGGGGAAGAGTGAAAGGTGTCTATGACTACCCACGGGTTGGTAGACACTTGTGACATCAAGCAATTCGCTGGTCAAGCAAGAAGAATGTCTCACCTGAGAATATGGCCATTTAGATTATGTCAGTGTGAATGAAAGTGAAATGTTTACAAATGAGTATGACCACGTAATGATAAATCATGGTCATATTCTTCGCAAGAAGAAACATGATTTTGTACTCCCTTCAATGCAACATCACTCTGCTAGTTTTGCTTGTAACTTTATTATTAGAATGCTCTTCTATGACTCTTACTAACCTAACTTCTTTCAATTCTATTAGCTGATTCAATAACGTTATTCTATTATTATTGTCTAAAATTAACTATTGCCAGTCATTATAATTAGCGGAATATTGAATGTTCGTTATAGACTAGACAGACTTTCTTTTAATTTCTTGTTTTTTTGCTTATTTTTTTATGATTTCCTGCGTTCTGTCAGGTCTTTTCTTAAAACACGAATAAATAAATAAAAATTCACAAACAGCGCAGGGGTAGTAGTGCAGCAGGAAGCAGAGGTTTCAAATGGTTTAAAAATCTAATGTTTCGAATTGATTGGTGATTTTTAACCAGTATAGTTTGTTTTGTACCTTCAAATTATTTCTAACACAAGAGCTGTAGAAGCGAGTCGTTAATTAACTTTTGATTAGCATCTTATCTCATCCCAGGCGACTCGTTCGACGCTCTCAGTGAACCGATGAGATAGAACAAAATCTAGGAAAATATAATACGACACAATGCAAATACCATTTATTAAGCGTCTTTATTAAATGCTTTTTAGCAATTGAGTTTTATAAATAAACAAAAACTTTACTTTTTCTATAAAATTATATATGCTATAAAAGATTTTTATATTATCCGTAATAATAAAACCATAGATATCTATGAATAAAACAAATCGTTACATTTTGGCTGCATTAGAAACGTTGTAGTAACTTCTTTTTAGTCGCAAATTACATGTTACTTTTTCGTTACATTGGAAACGTTACAGAAACGTTTCTTTTTAGTCGCAAATTACACGTTACTTTTCCGTTACATTGGAAACGTTACAGAAACGTTTCTTTTTAGTCGCAAATTACACGTTACTTTTCCGTTACATTGGAAACGTTACAGAAACGTTTCTTTTTAGTCGCAAATTACATGTTACTTTTACGTTACATTGGAAACGTTACAGAAACGTTTCTTTTTAGTCGCAAATTACATGTTACTTTTTGGTTACGTTGGAAACGTTGCAGAAACGTTTCTTTTTAGTCGCAAATTACATGTTACTTTTTCGTTACATTGGAAACGTTGCAGAAACGTTTTTTTTTAGTTGCTTTGGGCCAGGTAACCTTTTCATAACCAGGTAACTGAAAAGTAACGGACAAGAAACGTTACAAAATGGTTACCATGTTTACTGGGTTGGGCCAGGTATATAACCTTTTCATAACCAGGTAACTGAAAAGTAACGGACCAGAAACGTTACAAAATGGTTACCATGTTTACTGGGTTGTGTATCAGTGTTGGTCCAAAGATTAGCTGTTTTCTGTGCCAAAAATTTTGAAAAATTAAAAAAAAATCTGTTATTTCTTTGACGTTTCATTGGCAAAAACGAGACAAAACTAAGCACAAAAAACCCGGACAACACCGGGTAACCCTGTCAGTAAGCTATATAATGGCGGGAAAATTTTGCCCCCCCCCCTGAAAATGCTGAATTTACGTCCCTGGAAAGAAGCTGAGAAAGTTTCGAATTCCAGCTGCAGACGATACGGGCTACGGCACTGTCGTGCACACTACAGGTGGCACACACATACTCACACACAACCAAGAATATCATCGAAATTATAAAGATATATCTTAGATGAGCTACTATTACGGTCAATTACGGATATCGAAACACTAAAATAATCATTCCAATTCTATGTAACAAATTTGAAAAAATAAGTTTATCAAACAGACTAAACCAAAACATAAACATAGAATGATCATTACTATTACATTACTCATTATTCTCATTAATAATAATTGTCATCGATGTCAGCGAGTACGATTGCCTTGTAGGGCTTGTAGTATCAGTAGTATGCAGAGCTCGACTAGCAGCCTAATAGGAGCGTGGCTTTTTTGCTGCCGGTTCCCAGACTGAAAATAGTAAATAATGGGGCTACAGGCTGTCTGGAAAACCGAATTTAAAGTGGGGATGATAATAGTTATAAACTTCTGTCAATAGGTAGATTAATTAATCAATGTTGGTGAATCAATTGCAAATATTCACAGTTGTGAGAATCGTTAATTAAATATGTATGACTTTCGTTATTTATTGGAAAATATTTTTAAAAAATCCCGATATTTTTTTGGGATTTTTATCGGGAATGAAATTCTTAGTATCGCTAATTATATAGATACGAGACTTCTTCCGCAGGCTGTATCGTTTCAATGGCGATACGGGATCTCCCGTATCGTTTTGAAATCTCGATTGAATTCGAGATAACGATATCGGGACGTAGATGCTTAATAATTTGCTAAGTATTAAGCATCTGCGTCCCGATATCGTTATCTCGAATTCAATCGAGATTTCAAAACGATACGGGATTCCCGTATCACCATTGAAACGATACAGCCTGCGGAAGAAGTCTCGTATCGATATTAATTGGCGATACTTAAAATTTCATTCTCGATTAAAATCTCGAAAAATCTCGGGATTTTTTATAAATATTTTCCATTTTTGTGGAGAAGGGTTTTGTTGTCCAGGTGTACCTGTGGGTGGCATGCAAGAACTGAAAATAGATGCCTGTGTTGTGTACAAAAAGCTGAAAGAATTAAACAAAAGCAAATCTGCCGGACCGGATGGGATTCATCCGAGAGTTTTGTGGGAAACCAGAGAATCAATTTTCGAATATCTAAGCTACATGTTCGAAAAGTCCATAGAGTCTGGAGAAGTGGTCAACGATTGGAGAACAGGCGACGTGGTCCCCATATATAAAAAGGGTAGCAAAAGTAAAGTAGAGAATTAACTCCGCCTCGCTTATTGCGAGCCAGTCCCAAGCCTGGAGAAAAGAGGAGGGAAAAGTAAAAAGGATCAAATTCTGATCCACGACAGGAAGTACTTAAGTGCTTCCTACATACAGCCATTAAAGTCTTAAAACACTTGGTGTAAAGGACTATAAACTATTATAAAAAAAAAAGTAGAGAATTATAGACCAATTACCTTGACTTCTGTCTGTTGCAAAATCCTGGAGTCGATTGTTAAAGACCACATCATGAGTTACTTTTTGCAGAACAATTTATTTACTCGTTGTCAGTATGGTTTCTCCCTGCAAGATCTACGACTTTGCAGCTCTTGAAGTTTCTGGATAAACTGACAGAGGCTATTGATTTAAATAAGGTTGTTGATGTCTTATACACAGATCTGGAAAAGGCTTTCGATAAAATATCACACAGCAGGCTTCTATATAAATTGGAGCAGTATGGGGTTCATAAAAAACTGCTTAGTTGGATCGAAAAATATCTAAAAGGAAGAACCTTTAAAGTCAAAATAAACGATGATACTTCAATGCTACTGCCGGTTTCCAGCGGGGTTCCTCAAGGAAGTGTTTTGGGGCCTTTACTGTTTATTGTCTATATTAATGATATACAGATGGCATGTGAAGACTTTTTTCTATTCGCTGACGACGCAAAGTTTTACCGGGCTATTGAAGGCACTGACGATGTTTCCAAACTGCAAGCAAACATTAACAAAGCAATGGAATGGTTTTGTAGATGGAGAATGAGTGTTAATTAACTTGAATAAATGTTGTCTATTGAAAGTGGGGAGAAAAAAACAAGAGGTAGCCTACAAACTGTTGGATATAGCAGGAGTGAGTCATGAAATACCTATAACAAATAGTGTCTCAGATCTTGGCGTTGTGATTGATGCAGGACTGCAGTTCAAGGAGCACATTGAAAAAAGAGTAAATAAGGCCAACAGCTTGCTGGGTGTAATTGCAAGGAATTTCAAATATTTATCTGAGAGTGCATTTGTGTGCCTTTATAAATCTCTGGTTAGATCTCAGTTGGAATATGCGACCCCGGTCTGGAATCCATATAGGCAGGGCTTAATAAAAGCAATAGAGAAAGTCCAAAGAAGGGCAACAAGACTGGTCCTGTCATGTAAAGGTCTGAGCTACGTAGAAAGACTAAAGAAACTGAAACTGCATTCGTTGGTGTATAGAAGGAGACGGGCAGACCTAATCTTACTCTATGATATGATGTCTGGTCGATTGCGGGAGGAGCATTGCCCTGCTGTGCAACTCTGTAGAGAAGTAAGAACGAGGGGACACGACTTCGTTGACCACTACGTTATCACATAAAGACTGCAGAAAGTTCTTTTTCAGTAATAGAGTCGTAGCTGACTGGAACAGTCTGCCGGGAGAAGTTGTGGAAGCGACAAACATTTCTATGTTTAAATCTTTGATAGATAATTATTATGGCGATTTGGTTTTTAACTGCTGATGTTTTCAGTTTTGCTCAGAACTTAGAATAGGTAGAATTTGAATTGTTTTTGTTTGTAATGTCTTTGTTTAATGTATTTCATTTTTCGGCGAAGGGCTTGCCCGTGCTGAGTTTCAAATAGAAAAAAAAATAAAAAAATAATGTCTATAATGATTGTTCTAAATCCTTTAACGTTTATCAATGGGAAACTGATCGTAAAATCAGCGATTTCATATGAATATATATATATATATATATATATATATATATATATATATATATATATATATATATATATATATATATATATATATATATATATATATATATATATATATAGTTTACGCGAAATTGCTAACATACATACATACATACTTAGCAAATTATGTTTTCAGACATGTTTATATATAAATATATTCTTTAAGACAAGCTCGATTAAAAATAAGTCTCCATTTAGCCGCTATGAGTTTTATAGATACTTTCTCAATATTTCGGAACAACGTTTTTTGTTTACTGCAACACGTATTAAGAAAAGTATTAACATTTAAAACTTTCTTTATTTCAGACTTACGGGCCGTTTCGGCTTTCGCCATCTTCAGAGTCTGTAAATACGATCGCGTAAAAGGAGGCAAAAGATAAGAAAACATGTAATAACTAAATATACAAATAAACTAATATCCTCAAGAAATTATCTCAATAGAAGGATATTAATAAAAATAATCAAATTTAGACAATGTAATTAAATTAACGTACATAAAATAAACTGTAGTTATGAGGATAAAATAAGTATAATTAAAAACGTTTAATTAAAGGATAAAATAATATTAGCAGTAGCAGTAATAATAAATGGAGACTTATTTTTAATCGAGCTTGTCTTAAAGAAAATCTTATGCCATCTTACATTATTAATATAAATATATATATATATATGAATATATATATATATATATATATATATATATATATATATATATATATATATATATATATATATATATAATTGAGTTTATTAAAATAATCGACTTTATTCAAGACAACGTAAGTAGATGACTTGTCAGATTTTCTTAAAACGATGTCGGGATTACTTTTAATAGATTTATGAGCTTCTATGAAACGTTTTGGAAGAGTTGAAAGTTTTCTATTTCTATGCAAGTGGCTTTCAGCACGAAGAAATGCCTCGAAACCAGGATTTACGATTACACGGCGGCTAACAGCCAAATGTAGAATCTGCTCGTATACAATTTCAAGTTCGGTTTGTTTAATGAGAGGATTGTAACGGCTACCAATGTGGCAGTTGAAACCCAGCTGTAGAAAGTCAGTTTCGTCTTTTTTTAAGGAGTAATCAGACAGATTAACATAGTGTAGAATGTTGTTTTTCAAGAGATAGTGGTCACCATAAAGTCTAGACAATTTATCGGTTATGGCGTTTCTTTTTTTAGCGTCGTAGTTATCTGAAAATAAGTTTATTTGCTGTTGCAGGCTGTTATTTTCCTCAGAAAGTGTTGTCAAACATTGCTCATATCTTTGATCTAATATAGAAAACTTCTCTTCAGCAGCCTCCAACTCGTCGGCAATGAATTGACTGCCTGAGATTGGAGATTTCTTGTTAAATGCCTTTTTAGAGCGTAAATAATTTTGAACGTATTTCGGCATAATGTTTTCTTTTAGGCATGCTCTGTTAAAAATGATAGACCACTTAGCGTTAATACGTTTTTTCGCCAAGCTTTCAAAATCTCTTGAATTCATGATAACTCCGCTTTTTAAATAGATTTATTAAAAACGAGGGCTGACCGATCGGTTTCGCAGAAAAGCATCTTCGGAGCCCTTTAAATTACGAAGTTAAAATGTATTTACTATAATGCGAAAATAGAATGAAACTATAAAACGACGAGAATAAACGTTAATGAAAACTGAAATAGAAAAACAACGTATGGAAAGTGGAAAGCAAGATATAAAAGGTAGGTAACTAACGTACAAGATTAGTAAAAACCGAAGCGGAAAATAATTGTAAACAAAACGAAAACATGGCGATAGTGGCCGCAGCGCAGGTATTTACGCAACTATGCGCTAGGTAATTGTTGTCAGGTGCGCGCAATCAGGCTAGGTACGTCTACCGCGTCGTATTGTTATATTAACGTTGTTGACGAGTCGAGCAAATAGCTGGAAAGAAGACACGGACTCCACCGGAAGACGGTCATCCGACGAGTTACCAACGCCGCGGCCACGCACACTTTCCAGACTGGAGTTATCACGTGATGGGGATCCATGGACGGGACACAGGCCCTGGCCATCATTGCCGACGACGTCGGCGATCGGAAGGTGAGCAGGAGTAAGAGGGCCGACTCCTTGGTTGCCACGAGAAATAAAGTTGTCCTCACCGCTCGCCGATGAAACCAGATGAACATTGTTAAGAACATCGGTTGTCGGAGTCAGAGGACAAATGGCGATTAGAGTGTCTTCTTCTGGGTCGCCAAAAGAAACGGAATTGTTTTCACAGGTGGCCATCTGAACTTCTTTAACTTCATTAAGAACATCTGTAGTCTGATGGCTAACGGTAATTGAAGTGTCAACTTCTTGGTCACTACAAGAAGCGGAATTGTCTTCGCTGCATACGGCCAGATCTTGGTCGATGCTGCCAAGAACGTCGGCAGACGGAAGGCAAGTGGTGATTACAGGGTCGACTGGTCTGTCGCCACAGGAAGTAGAAACCACCTCACCACCGACTTTTGAAACATGAGAGTGAGCGCACACATTCGAAGTATGGCGTGGCTCATCCGCACACGAAGTCGTTTCACTTGCGGAGTTATGAGTGACGGGATAGACGTTAGCACAGCCGCCGTCTGCACCACAATGTAGCAGCAAGGTACGTCCGAACTTGTCGTCATGGATATTTATGCTAGGTCGCTGCTGAGAGATCATCAACGCCTCTTTAATTTTGAGACGATTAGGATCAGGGTCGTAAGAGACAACCTCGGTGTTGTCGCGAAGCATTTTTTGGTTTGGTTTAGAGCCGTGGAATTTGATAAAATGCGCGTGTAGACTCCCACCCTGTGTGTGCATCGTCAGACGGCGAGAGAGTGTTGTCCGAGTGTGGCCGATGTAGGTTTCAAGATTATTGTGAGCATATGGGCAATTAAACTTGTAGACGACGTTTTTTCTCTGCAAAACGCCGCCGTTAATGGGGCTATTTCTCAGAACCAGGTTATGGGTTTTCAAGTTTTTGTAGTAGATGTGCAGTTTTAACTCCTCGGATGAAGGATTGGAAACTTTAACGTTGTCATAGATTATATTTCTTATTACTTTTTCATCCTGTTTGTAGTTGTCGTGCATTTGAGCACGATAGAAGATGGGAAGGAATGACCTCTTAGATTGCTCTGTGGTTACTGAGTTATTAACTTTTCCAGCGACGAACTTTTTTATAGTTTCGTCGACCATTGTATTTGAGAAATTGTTGTTAATAAGGAGAGCTTTTATTCTTTTGAGTTCAGCATCAAAGTCGTTCCAATTGTCAGAGTAGTTGTAAGCACGATTTAGATAACCGGTAATTACACTGGTTTTGTACCTTTCAGGGCAGTAACTATCGCCACTTAGACAATCGCCACCGCTTGTTGGTTTTGTGTATACAGTTGATCTAAAACCGTGTTCGGTTTGCGTGAGCAGAAGATCAAGGTACGCCAACTGCTTGTTAAAATTGCTGACCTCCGTTGTGAACTTTAGAACGGAGTTTAGTTGTAGTTGTTGTTGTAGTTTTTCGAGATATGATACGTCCTGACATAGAACAATAATATCATCAACGTAACGAGCGTATAACAAAGGTTTTGTTATACGCTCCGAGGGGTGAGCCCATTGCGACGCCGTCTAATTGAACATAAAGTTCACCGTTAGGATGACGAAAAGGAGTATCAAGGGTGCATAAGGACAAAATCTTCTTCAACGTTTGTTTATTGATAGAAGGTGCCTTTAGCACACACACACACATATATATATATATATATATACCGTAAAACGGGGTGACTTTGCCCGTGCGGGTGACTTTGGCCCAGCCTTTAAACGCATAAAAATATATTAAAAATTTTTTTTTTTTAAACTTTCGCTAGGTCACGCCATACATCACTACTATGCACACCTTTTTAGCATAATTGTTCATAGAAATATAATTTGTACTTTAAAATATAGGTTGATTTATTTTGGGCCAAAGTCACCCGCACGGGCAAAGTCACCCCGTTTTACGGTATGTGTGTGTGTGTGTGTATGTGTGTGTGTGTGTGTGTGTTTTTGTGTGTTAAACGGATGTTTTAGATTCAAAAAGTTTAGTTTGTTGACTCAGTTAATAAAATCATTTTAAAAAAAAATTTATTTTTTATCTTTACTTGTTTAAAATTTTCTTTTGTAAATAAACAAGCAAAAAATTGTTCTGCTTGAGTGTGTACTTTCAAAATGCATCAACAGTAAAATCATTACCTTGCAAATTATGGCAGCAAGACAACAAAGAATTTTTAAAAAAATTTTCTAGAAAAACCAATCTGACAATATTCTTTTTTTTTTTTTTTTTTTTTTTTTTTTTTTAAGACGTTTATTCACAGAAAAAAACAAAAATTAGAACAGACATATCAACCTAAAAAAAAGTAAATCATGTAGGACATTTGAAAGGGATATTAATCCCGCTAGAGAAACATCCTATCCAAATTACAATAAAACCTATTTACACGGCATAAAGTCACAAAAGCGTGTAGACGCAACCAGCTGCTTAACCGCTCTCTTGAAGGCATCAATGCCCATAGCCCTGTAGTCCGAAGGCAGAAAGTTCCAAAACCGTGGACCAAAAAATCCTATTGAATACATTTTTAGAGTTGTATGAATCACATTAGATCGATAATGATTAGTAGATCTGGTATCATAAGAATGAACCGAAGATGTCATTGAGAAGGAATTTAGTAAGGTATGAGGAAGTAAATTATTATGATATCTATACATAAATAAAAGTGATTGATAAATGCAAATCTGATCAATTGTTAAAATATTGGTAGCAGTAGGTTCCACCGGGAAAGAGAAGGGATGACAAAATATGATTTTTAGAACTCGAGTTTGAAGAACAGCCAGAGATGAAGTTCGACATTTATAATTAGTACACCATATGAAGTTACAATATATTAGGTATGGATAAATCAGTAAATAATACAACAGCAAAAGAATTTTAGAGGGGACGAACCATGAGATTTTGTAAAGTACACCAATATTCTTTGAAATTTTCATAGAAATGTATCGTATGTGATCATTCCAAGTAATATGTTGATCAATGTACAAGCCCAAGAATTTTGTACAGGATACATTAGCTATTTCACTATCACGAATGCACAGTCTTATGCTGCCGATGTCAATCCTCTTTTGCGGATTGTGAAATATAATAAAACATGTTTTATCCATATTCAGAGAAAGTCTATTTTTTATAAACCAATCAGAGATGCACATTAATTCTCTGTTTATGTTATCAATTAGGGTTGCAAGTGAATAGTCAGAAGCTAAGACGTTAGTATCGTCGGCATACAAGGTAAATTCGAAAAACGCTGAAGACGAAACAATGTCATTAATATAAATAAGAAATAACAAAGGGCCTAAAATTGAACCTTGAGGAACCCCACAAGAAATAGATTTTTCCGATGAGCTAAAACCATTGTAAGTAACAAACCGTTTTCTATTACATAAATAATTTTCAAACCATCTTAAACATGCACCACCAACACCATAGCAGCTGAGTTTAGTAAGTAAGATGACATGATCAACAGTATCAAATGCCTTTGACAAATCAAAAAAGAGACCAATAGAATACATGCCACAATCCAAATCTTTAAGTATTCTGTTATGAAAGTTAGTAATTGCCATATATGTAGAGTAACCTTTGCGAAAACCATATTGACAATCGTTTAGAATACCATGAGAATTAAAATAATCATATAAACGTTGGAATACAATCTTTTCAAACAGTTTTGAGAAATATGAAAGTATTGAAATTGGCCTATAGTTATTGAATAAGGATTTATCACCACCCTTAAATATAGGAACAACCTTAGCAATTTTTAGACTATCAGGAAAATAACCAGTAGACAATGAACAGTTAATCAAGTCAGATAATATAATAGAAATGGAAGCAATAGATAAAAATCCTAGGTAAGGAGAGATGTTGTCAATTCCAAAACCACCAGAACATTTGATTGACTTTGAAACCGTGATCAATTCAAGAGATGTCACCTCTTTAAATGACATCAGAGACGCTAATGGAAGTATTATATTTTCAAATGAAGCTTCTTTCTCAGGTATGGAAGAAGAGAGACGAGCTCCTATGTTTACAAAATATTCATTGAAGCCATCAGCAATCATCGAAGGATCATCAGTCATAATGCCATCAACAGCAAATGAAGAGGAAGCAGAAGAATGACGATCTTTGTTAATTATGGAATTGATCGTAGACCAAATTTTTTTTAGAGTCACCAATGCAAGAAGAAAATTTAGCCGAATAGAAATTCCTAATTGCATCATTTTTTTTCGCTTAAAGTCGTTTCTAAAATGGACAAATTCCCTTCTGACTTCTTCTGAAGGTTTCTTCAGGAGTTTCCTATGAAGCTTGGATTTTTTTTCAACCATCTTTAACAAGGTCGCTGACATCCAATCTTTCTTGAATCTTCTTTTCAAGTTGGTGATTTCAAAATATTGGAAAGCTGAATCAAAAACTCTATTATAACTGTCCAGGAACATTGAATACGCTAGATTCCCATTATTCTCCATACATGCGCTGCGTACATTGGTCCATTCAACACTCTTTAAGCCATTCAGAAACGTATTAATGGTAACATCATTAATCATTCTTTTCACACTTTTTTAATGTAATGTATTGAAATTGTTGTAATTTATTCAGTCTTGTTTTATTTAAGTTATCTATTACATATAACGGTTTTATTACTTTTATTCAAAAAGTTTAGTTTGTTGACTCAGTTAATAAAATCATTTAAAAAAAAAAAATTATTTTTTATCTTTACTTGTTTAAAATTATCTTTGGTAAATAAACAAGCAAAAAATTGTTCTGCTTGAGTGTGTACTTTCAAAATGCATCAACAGTAAAAAACATTACCTTGCAAATTATGGGAGCAAGACAACAAAGAATTTTTAAAAATGTTTCCTAGAAACACCAATCTGACGGTATTCTTTTAATGTAATGTATTGAAATTGTTGTAATTTATTCAGTTTTGTTTTATTTAAGTTATCTATTACATATAACGGTTTTATTACTTTTATTTCAAAAATGTCATTGCCGCGGTTACTAATTATTATTGTTCTGAAACTTGCGCTTATCTTCATAACTACATTTATCACACCTACTTTTGCTGAATGTTTTCTTTCTCCACGGTTGGTATTTTGAAAACCCGTCTTCTATTTTTCTTTAGCAATAACAATTTAGCTATAACATTATTTAGATTTCGACTGACCCAGAGTCTTTGACTAAGTTCAAAGTATAAAATGACGTTTAATCCGGTTATCCGCCGCTATCCGGCATTGTACAGCCCATCCCAAATCCTAACAAAAGCGGGTACAGGATTAGGAAATGGAGGGGGTCCAAAGCGGGGTGGGTGTGACATCTTTTTTATTATTGTGTCTGATTTATAAGTTTTGACATAAACGTTTGCTCAATATTTAATCATCGTCATGGAAATTATAATACAATGCAATACAATACAATACAATGCAATGCAATACAATACAATAAAGGCGAAGAAGTTTGCCTGCCTCTAATTGATTTGGAACCGAACAATTTATTAAAGGGCGACAATTTCCAGTAATGTTAGCTTTCGCAATGACAATTAGTTAAATTTTTCTAGTGTTAACAAAATCTGTTGAAAGAAATCGTGTTTAAGGATATATTAAAACATATTTCTAAATATACCTAGCTATACCATTGGTAGTAGTTTCATATCGAATAGTAAGTACAGTATACCTAGTACTTACTTTACTTTACTTGTTGAACTGCGCGCTTTTGCGAAAGACTTGTTTTTTATATGGGCGCGTTATAAATTTTATTTTGTAATGTATTGTGTTGTATTGTTACAGTTATCCGATATTATATATAATTAACTAGCATTCCCGTCGTGGCTTCGCTCGCTTGAAAAAGAGAATACGAATCCACAGTAGCGTACTGCACGGGGCGATTTTTTACGGCCCGACTCGGTCCGGTCCGTCCACAACTTGGCCCGGCCCGCTTTATAAGCGAAAAATTTCGGCCCTTCCCACCTTGACTTCAGGTTTGGCCCATCTGTTTTAAAGATCCTAAAATCATGGCCTGGCCCGGTCCGTGCAGCACTCTAATCCATAGTGCCCTATACGGTTTTTTAAACCAGGTCCGGTTTATTTTATAGAAAATGTCAGGCCTGGGTTGTAATTTAGGCTCGAACTGTCCGGTTTCATAATCAAAAAAATCGAGGCCTGAACTTAACCAATTTTAACGGTACAAAACCTCAAAGCTTGAAGACTATTTTTTTTTTTAATAATGAAACACGTATCTTACACGTATCTTATAATTATATAAAAAACCTTAATATTGAATTTTAATGTTTTTACATTTTCAGTTATTGAATTTTCAAGCAAAATAATTCTTTACTCCGCCTTACATTTGTAGTCCTGGAAACCAGAACATAAAAAAATTGAAAAACTTTTGTAACTCTATCTTTCAAGTAATATCTAGTTACTAATTTGTATATCTGTAAAATTTTTAGTTTCAGAGTCGTAGTTTTTTTTACAAAAAATTAAACCCTATTCCCCCCACATTTGGAATCCTAGAAACCAAATTTTTAAAAATTAATAAAACATGCATTTTGTTATTTTGTAAAAATAATCTCGGTACCAAATTGCAAAACTTTAACACTTTTAGTTTTTTGAGTTTTTAATCAAATTTTTTTTCCACCCCCATTTGAGGTCCTGGAAACCAAATTATTACAAATTGATAAAATAGGTATATATTTATTTTTTGAGTAGATACTAAATACTAATTTTTACATGTGCATCACTTACAGTTTTTGAAAAGCAGTTCTTTTAAAAAACAAATAACCCTATTTTCCACCCCAAATTTGAGGCCCTGGAAAAACTTTTTTTTAAATGGTGACACAAGTGTCTTTTTAAATCCTTTATATTATTTTTGATTGTCTTCCCGTCTGTCTGTCTGTCTGTCTTCCTGTCGGTCACAAACTTTGAGTCTCAAAATTAACTCACTTCCCGTTATCCGATCGAGCTGAAATTTGGCACATCGACTTGGGCTGCGAGACAATTGAATCTATCAAAATTTCAGTTTGATCGGAAATTGTATAATTAAGTTTTTCAAAAAACACCAAATTTTAACGGATTTTTAATTTTTGAATTTGGCTCTGGGCTGTAAAAGGAATTAGTACCGGAAATCTAGGATCGTATATAAAGGATTTATAATAAAAACTTTGTTTTTATGGGTTAGTTTTTTACTTTTTAAGAAGAATCTAGATACCAAATTTCAAAAGCCCCTTATTTTTGGTTTTCGAGATATGCGTTGTTTTAGAAAAAAGTTTGTATTTTAGTTTCATCCTCTCAGAAGCAAAATTTTCAAAAACCTTTTTTTTTAGTGGGCGTTTGCGCTATAAAAATATTGAGTTTGTTTATTCAGTTATCAATACATACATTCAAAATCACAAAAAAAAAACAGAACAAAAAAAACAATAATAATTAAATAGTCATTATAATAGCATGTATGATTGATGAAGAGGTGCTGCATCAGGCCCCTCTGTGCTGACGAGTCATACTGCAATCAAAGTAGAGCATTCACCGAACATGCGTCCACTGCTTCCTGCGTCAAGGAGTTCCAGCTGAAAGCTACTCGATTTGTGAAAAAGTGTTTTCGCTCTTCACATCCTTTAATTCTTTGTGGTAAAAGAAGGCAGTTGTGACCTCTCAAACAATAGGATCTGTTAGTTTGCCATGTGGGATGTTTTTGCAGGGGAATGTCAGTGACACCGAATTTTGCGATGACACTTCGGTGTCATCGCCAAAAATTCGGTGTTAACGCGTCCGAGTCGGTGTTAACGCAACCGAATCGGTGTTAACGCAACCGAGTCGGTGTTAACGCAACCGAGTCGGTGTTAACGCGTCCGAGTCGGTGTTTACGCTGTTGTTGTTTATTCGAGTCCTGTCTCTGTATTTAACCGATGTAGAGGCTCGAATAGGCCCCCTCAACCGCAGATTCTATATTTTAACTTAAAAGAAGAGTTTGTTCCTGAGCACTTCTTTAGAGAAGATATTAGAGTTGAGAAAGAACGTCATTTTCTTTTCTACTCTGATTATCAGGTGCAGGTGGCCAAAAAAAAACAATTACTTTTGTATGGATGCCACCTTTAAAGCAAGTAAATTTATTGTAAGAATTAATTCAATTTTTTGCATGGTAAACCTCCGTTACAATATAATTTCAGGCAGCGAAGAATCCGTTTTACCAGTTGCTATCTTTGCATACCATGATCGGCAAAAACACAGCAACTAAATTGGTGCCTGATGCATTTGCATTTATGTCTGGCAAGCGACGGGTCGATTATGTGGCTGTTCTTCAAAGTCTTCAGAAGGCAGACATAACAATTAAAACATTAATGGGTAATTGATACAAAATCTTTTTGAATTTTTTATATCAGTCAGAAAATTTTAAATTGTTTTTATTATGTTATTCAGCTGACTTTGAGATAGGGATGTGGACAGCAGCCAAACACGTTTTCCCAGGAGTGGAGGTACAAGGCTGCTTGTTCCATTTTCAACAAGCCCTCTACCGAAAAGCGACGGTAAGTAATATATTGTTTTATAAGACTTTACAACAGTAACTGTGATTTTTTCTCCAGGAAATTGGTCTCAAAACCGATTACGAAAAAAAAGTATAAATATATAAAGGTATAAAAAAGTTTATGGCACTGCCATATTTGCCTCCTGGAGAAATCCATAATGTATTTGATACCCTTGATCTAGAAACACGAATACCAGCACTCAAAGTAAAATTTAGTTAATATTAACGTTAAAATTTGTTGACTTGTTTTATATTTCCTTCTTATTTTTAGACATTAGCGGACTACATAAAAAAAACTTGGATTAAAGAAAAATATAAAATATCAGAATGGAGCGACTACCAGAGAGACAGTAACACCAACAACGACATTGGGGCGTGGCATAGAGCCCTCAACAACCTAGTAGAGCGCAAGTCGTTCTACGAAGTTGTTGATATTTTATTTACAAAAGCGTCGGCAATTCCAGTCAAAGAAACCTGTGCTGCAACAGGGCAACCGCTGAAGCAACACAAACCCTCAACACTGGAAAAAGATAAAAGGGTGTGGGAGCTCTGGATAGCTTTTGAAAAAAAGCAGATTGATATCCGGGCTCTCCACACCGAAGTTGTTGATTTACTAATTAAAAAGAATTAAATTTATTTCTGTCTACGTGTTTTTTGTTATAAATTGTTCTCAACGCGTATTAAAAAGTCCATGGTCTCGGTGTACTATGAGCTTATGAATATTGACTTAGCTGGCTGCGCTGGTAGCGTGAATACATAAGGTAGTCGTGCTGGTGAAGTGATGAGGACTTTTTTTAGTAATAATAATAAACAAGTGAACCGTAAAAAACCTCGTTAAGTCTATAACTTTAATAACTACATAAATGAAACGATCGCCAGAGCTTTGTGGCCGGTTGTCAAACGATTTTCTTAGAGTCGCTAGGTGGCAGGAAAACTACTTATATTGCACAACATTTGATTTAAATAATTTTAATTGATTTAAGGCCTAATTAATGTCGGAAATATTTAATTCATGTATTGTCATCCAGAATAAAGCTTTCCCAAAAGTTTTAGAGCTCTAGGTCAAAAAGTGGGTGAATTTTTGTTGCTAACAAGACACCTTCGAGTCATATCAAGTTGCAGTTCAAATAGAAAGAAGCTAATAACAAATCAGCCGCAACGAGTCGGTGGAGTTCACCGACTGGTTGGCGTTGACACCGACATTTCAAAAAGTGTTGGTGTGATCGCAAAAGTCGGTGTTAGTGATAGGAGCCGTTTTTGCAATACAAAAAAATCCACTTCATCAATATGAGCCGTTTTTGCAATACAAAAAAATCCACTTCATCAATATGAGCCGTTTTTGCAATACAAAAAAATCCACTTCATCAATATGAGCCAGTATTTTGTATTGTTGGATCAAATCGCCTCTAACCCTACGTTCTTCAAGCGTGGTAATTCCAAGCTTCTGTAGTCTTTCTAAGTATGGTAAATGTTTGATTGTTGTAATTATTTTTGTAACTTTGTGCTGGACCTTTTCGAGAGTGTCAATGTCCCGGCTTAGATGAGGAGACCAAACTTGAACTGCATATTCGAGGTGTGGTCGAATGTAGGCCTGGTATAATGTTTTCCAAAGATGGAGACTACGACTTCGGAATAATTTTTTAAGTCTACCAAGAATTCTATTAGCCAAGGCAGCCGCTGCATTCACTTGAGACCTTGCTTTGAGATCATCCGATACTAGAACCCCAAGATCTCGTTCGACTGTCGTTACTTCTAAATTTTTTCTATTTCCATCTGGGTCTAACATAGAATAAATAAATTTTGATTTCTGATTGGTTCGTCCAACGTGCATAACTTTGCATTTGTCAATGTTGAATGGCATCAACCATTTGTGTGACCACTGGACTGCCTCATCTATATCGTTTTGGAGTCTGATACAGTCTTCCACAGATTTGATAATCCCAATGATTTTACTATCATCTGCAAAAAGCTTGATGTGTTGAGATTATTTGTCAGGGAGGTCATTTATATAGAGCAAAAACAATAGAGGCCCAAGTACTGAGCCTTGCGGTACCCCACTCGTAACCTTTTTCCATCCTGAAGTACAACTGTCGATCTGAACTCTCTGCTGACGATTGGTTAACCAAGATTCAATCCATTTGTGAAGAGAGCCCTGTATATCGTACGCTCTCAGTTTGTGCAATAAACACCGATGTGGGACTTTGTCAAAAGCTTTCGCAAAATCTGTGTGGACAACATCCACAGAAACACCAAGATGAACACTTTCTGTCAGAATGTCGCGGGCTTCCAGTAAGTTGCTCACGCATCCTTTTTTTCTTACAAATCCGTGTTGACGTTTAGTTATTAGGTTATTCATAGTGCAGAAAGACATGATTTGCTCGTGAATAAACTTTTCGCATACTTTGCAAAGTACGGAAGTTAATGATACTGGCCTATAGTTTCCTGCCTTTATTTTGCTACCTTTTTTAAAAATGGGCGTAACATTAGCTAGTTTCCATAGATCTGGTACCATGCCTGTGGTGATAGACATTCTAAAGATGAGAGTGATAGGAATTGCAAGACCAGCTGCGCTGTTTTTTAATATACGAGGATGAAATCCATCAACTCCCATAGCCTTGTTTGCCAAGAGTTCTGATAGTCTTTTTTCAACCTTGTCAAATGTGAAAACGCTCTCGTCAATATTGCATTCGGAATCTGTTCTCTGTTCAAAAAAAGGCAGTTGATTGCCTGATTCGGTAACAAAGACAGATTGGAAGTATTCGTTTAGTGTCTTGCATATTACTTCTTGGTCGACCGATGTATCACCGTCAGCCGTTTCAATTGCCTTTATCTTCTCTTGAGTTTCATGTTTATTTCGAATGTGAGTATGAAGTAGATTTGGATTAAACTTTGATGAATAAGCGAGACTTTCTTCGTAGTGAAGCATAGAAAGTCTAACTACTTTTGCCACGTTTTTACAAGCTTTTTTATGAGCTAGCTTAAGCTGATCATGTGTGTGACGCCCGGCTGCTAGGTATTTTGACCAAAGTTGTCTCTTCAGTTGAACCGCCGCTAACACTTCTGGAGTGACCCATGCCTCTGACTTTTTCTTAAAGGGCACTGTTGTTGTTGGGATAAATCTTTTTACTGCATCATCGTAAATTTTAACCAAGGTGGTGTAGCACTCGTTAACTGAGCGATGTAAGAAGAGGGTTATCCAGTCTTGTGAGCTGATAAAGTGTGAGAAAGCAGTAAAGTTGGCTCTACTCCATATACGTCGGGGTTTGTTGTGCCTTTCGATTGTCGGGCAGCCAGCTACACTTATTGTTCCCATTATTAAACAATGTGATTGACCCATTGGCGTATAGCCTAGTGAATCGCCTTTTGTAAGCTCTATGAATTGATCTGGTTTGTTGGTGATAATGAGATCAAGTGTGCATTTTGGTGCAATATCTCGTGAATGTCGGTAAGTACAAAATGTCACTACTTGTGTTAGATCGTTTTCTTCGAGACATGACTGAAATCTGATATCCCCTGGGCGCTCGTCTATCACATGACCAGCTGTGGCTACTCTGCCACCCACATCAACTTCTTCGTACCATGTATGACTGAAGTTAAAATCACCACAAAGCAACATTGTTGCACAATTGAGTCCAATTAGTGATTTTTTTGCAATTTTTATTGCCTCAATGGTATTGGTTAAATATTCATCGTCATAATCATGTGGGCGGTAGATGCAGCCATGTAAGATCGATTCCTTACCGTAACGAATTGTTATCCACAATTGTTCAATATTTTTCGAATTAAGCTCTGGTAAAGAAACGTTAAATGAAACTATTTCGTTCTTGACATAGATAGCGACTCCACCACCTTTGCTATTTCTGTCCGTTCTATGCAATTGGTATCCATTCACGATTGTGTCCGACCTATCATTAAACCATGTCTCAGTGAAGAACATAACGTCTGGTTGGTTTTTCTTTGATAGTGCTGTTAGTCTGGCCGTGAGTTCGTCTTTTTTCTGACTATTCAGTGAACAAGGGTTATTTGCCTAGAAACAAAGAGTTGTTGTGGATTTTAATAAGTCAATTTTGTCTTGGGAAAGACTACCGATGTTTCGTTGGCGCTGTGTGGGACGTTTTGGCTTGGCAGGACGGGATCTTTTACTTGGAAGACCCAGTTCCACTTCTGTTGGCGCTGGAGGAAATTGATTAGACGAGACAGTTGTTTCGGGCTTTGTGATTGGTCGAATTTATTTTAAGCGTCAGGAACTATTCTTTTATTTTCCTAATGTTCTTTTTAATATTTTCTTTTAAATAAAAATTGTTGTAATATTAATTTTTTTCTTTTATTTTGTTTTATTAACTTTTCTTTTAATTTATTTACTTTTTTCGATTAATTTTGACGATTTTTTGGTGAATTTGTTCGCAGAATTGGTTGGTTGGGAAGAAATAGTTCTTTAGGTTATTTCTTTTAAACATTCTTATTCAACTTGCTTTTTTTTTAGACAGGATCGAATTATATTTTTAGAGATTAAATAACAGTCAGATATGCTGGATCTAATTAATGAAGATAATTTGTTTAAGACGTAGAACCTGTATTCGTGACGTCGTTTCAAATTTAGCGATTGTTCTTTACTTCGACGTCGTTGATGCTGATGATGATGTTTCGGCCTAATTCATACAGACAAAATCTGAATGTTTTGTAGTATGAGGGTGTCTTTCAGTTTCGTCGTTTTACACGTATTTCTGCTGAAGCTCGCCGATGCAATCGGTTCCTGGCAAGATCGTTTCAGAGAGTAGCAATAAAACTTTGAAAATAAAACGAGAATTGTTAATATTAATAATTTTTAATTTTATTTTATTAGTTTTATTCAAAATATATTACTAATACGCTTCCGAATTAATTGCAATTTTGAAAAAAACGACGGAGCTTGTTTATAAGATACTAGCGGGGTTACCCGGCGTTGCCCGTGGTTTTTAGAGGTTTTTCTAATGTTTGTCTCTCTCGCTCCCGTTTCCTTCTCCACTTTCCCGTTTTCGTCGCGTTCCCGGTCGCTTTTCCGCTCTCGGTCGTTTTCCAGCTCCCGGTCGCTTTCCCGCTCAGAAGTTTTGTTATCGATTTTCTCTCTTGCTCGCGTTTCCTTCCAAGCTTGCTCTCCCGATTCCAGGCGCTTTCCGCGTTCCCGGTCGCTTTCCGCGTTCCCGATTCCAGTCGCTTTCCGCGTTCCCGGTCGCTTTCCGCGTTCCCGGTCGCTTTCCCGTTCCCGGTCGCTTTCCCGTTCCCGGTCGCTTTCCCGTTCCCGGTCGCTTTCCTGTTCCCGGTCGCTTTCCCGTTCCCGGTCGCTTTCCCGTTCCCGCTCACGCTTGCTCTCCCGTTCCCGGTCATGCTTGCTCTCCCATTCCCGGTCACGGTTGCTCTCCCGTTCCCGTTCCCGTTCACGCTCATTTTCTCTTTTCCATTCTTTCAAAACTTCTGTTAGCCTATAAAACGTAAAATAGATTTGCTAAAACTATATATATAAATGAATGTTTGTGGGTTAGTTTGTCTATTATAGAAACGGGAAAGCGACCCGGAACGGACAGCGAGCGGGAACGGAAAAGCAAGCGTGAGCGGGAATGGGAAAGGAAACGTGAGCGGGAACGGGACAGCGACCGGGAACTGGAAAACGACCGGGAGCGGGAAAGCGACCGGGAGCGGGAAAGCGACCGGCAGCGGGAAAACGACCGAAAACGGGAAAGCGAACAGGAGTGGGAAAGCAGGTGGGAAAGAAAACGGGAGAAAAAGAGACAAACATTAGAAAAACCTCTAAAAAACCCGGGCAACGCAGGGTATTTTTTTTTTTTTTTTTTTTTTTTTTTTTATGATAGGTTATAGTCCTTTACACCAAGTGTTTTAAGACTGAATTAGCTGTATGTAGGAAGCACATCAGTACTTCCTGTCGTGGATCAAAGTTTGATTGTTTTAACTGTCCCTCCTCCTTTATCCAGGCTTGGGACTGGCTCGCAATTAACGAGGCGGAGTTCAACGCTGGGTATCTCCGCTAGTACATACATAAACACACACACAGACACACATACATGCACATACACATACATACATACATACATACATACATACATACATACACACATACATACGCACATACATATATATATAGTTCCCGCTCGCTCACCCGCTCCGTTCCGCTCATTTTGTGACGGATTTCAAATTTTTTTTTATATTTGATTCCCCTTGACTCTCAAGGTTGTGTGAAAATTTCATTACGATCGGATGAATGGTGTAGCAATGCATAAAGAACATTAACATATATACAAACATTCATTTTTATATATATAGATATATTATAAGATAAAAATTCCACGTTCTTAGGATGAGTCGTTTGAGCTTGGCGTCGATTATCAGTCGGTCAGGACATGTTCTTTTATATCTAAATTTATAAAAAGCTCATGACGGTGTTTGTGTTCACACTCCTCCGAAATGGCCAAACCGATTTTTATGAAATTTGTTGTGTACGTGTGGGAGGTCTGAGGATAGGTAAACGTAAAATTTCATAAAAATCGGTTCAGCCGTTTCGGAGGAGTTTATATATAATATATAGGCCAAAATCAGACAGACAGACAGACTCATATATATATATATATATATATATATATATATATATATATATATATATATATATATATATATATATATATATATATATATATATATATATATATATATATATATATTCCATACATAATTGGGCACAATATTTTCCTGCAAGCAAGTTTCATTGAACTTTGTCGCCTATTTTGCATTCAACAGTTTCTTGTATAAACCTTGCAAAACAACAATATCTTTCTTTTCTGAAACTACACCAAGCAACGTTTTAAAATTTTTATTTTTTTCCAGCTGACTGGCCAGTTTCGGTTAATTTAACCATCTTCAGAGCTTCATTTTAAACTTTATAATAATAAAATGGTATATATTAAAATCGAAAAGGACACTTTCTCAAACTTATAATAATAAAGTTAATTAAACAGCTGTTAGTTTGTTTTCAATACATGCAGAATTAGACGTAAAATCAAAGTATAAATTTAATTTTTAAGAAGATCCCAATTACTAAATTTTAAAATCTTCACTTTTTAGTTTTTCTTTTTTCCACCCCACGTTTGAGGTCCTGGAAACCAAATCTTCAAAAAGTGGTAAAACACGTATATCTTTATTTTTTGAGTAAATACTAAATAATAATTTTAAGTTCAGTAGCACTTAAAGATTTTGAGTAGCAGTTATTTTAAAAAAACAAATAACCCTATTTTCCACCCCACATTTGAGGTCCTGGAAACCAAATTATTAAAAAAACGGTGAAACACGTATATAATTATTTTTTGAGTAGATACTAAATATTAATTTTTATATCTGTAGCATTTACAGTTTCTGAGTAGCTGTTACTTTAAAAAACAAATAACCCTATTTTCCACCCTACATTTGAGGTCCTGGAAACCAAATTTTCAAAAAATGGTGAAACACGTTTTTCTCGTTTTTTAAGAAGAATTTAGATACCAAATTTCAGAAGCCCTTCGTTTTTGGTTTTCGAAATACACGTTGTTTTAGAGAAACATTTGTTTTCCAATTTCATCTTCTCAGGAGGAAATTTTCAAAAATCCTTTTTTAGTGGGTGCTTACGCTATAAACGTATTATAAATTCCAAAATATCACGTTTTTAAGATGAGGCGTTTGAGCTCAGGGTTGATTATCAGTCAGTCAGTCAGAACATTAAAATTTTTGAATTTGATGCCTGATAGAGCCCATTTGCTAATTTGTGGGCCCAAAAAACAATTAATTTTTTCTATCCCTCATTTAAAATCCCGGAAACAAAACTGTAAAAAAACGGTGAAACCCATGAACTTTTATTTTTTTGTATAGATTTTATATACTGAATTTCAAAACTTTCACATTTTTTTATTCTGAGGCCCAAAAACATAAACTATAAAAAAATGATAAACACGTGTATTTTTATTTTTTAAGCAAATCCTAAACACTTTTTCACATTTGTAGTTTTGTTGATTTTTAAGTGTCAGTTACTCTAAGAACCAATTAACCATATTTTTCACTCTCCATTTGAGATCCCAAAAAATACATGAGTTAAATACGGTTGCACATGTATATTTTTATTTTTTAAGAAGATCCTAAATACGAAGTTTTATAACTTTCACAATTTTAGTTTTTCTTCTTTCTACCCCAAATTTGAGGTCCAGTAAATCAAATTTTCAAAAATTGGTAAACACGTATATTTTTATTTTTTGAGTAAATACTAAATGCTAATGTTTACATCAGTACCACTTACAGTTTTTAAGTAGCACTTATTCTAAATAACAAATAACCTTATTTTCACCTACCATTTGAGGTCCCAGAAACCAAATTTTCAAAAAATGGTGAAACACGTATATTTTTATTTTTTGAGAGGATACTAAATACTAATGTTTACATTTGTAGCACTTACAGTTTTTGAGTTGCAGTTATTTTAAAGAACTAAATGACCATATTTACCACCTCACATTTGAGGTCTTGGAAACCAAAGTTTCAAAAAATGATGAAACAAGTATATCTTTATTTTTTTAATAAATACTAAATACTAATTTTTACATCTGTAGCACTTAAAGTTTTTGAGTAGCAGTTATTTTAAAAAACAAATAATCCTATTTTCCACCCCACATTTGAAGTCCTGGAAACTAAATTTTCAAAAAATGGTGAAACACGTATATTATAATTTTTTGAGTAGATACTAAATATTAATTTTTACATCAGTAGCATTTACAGTTTTTGAGTAGCTGTTACTTTTAAAAACAAATAACCCTATTTTCCACTTCAAATTTGAGGTCCTGGTAACCAAATTTTAAAAAAATGGTGAAACACGTATTTTTTCATTTTTTACAAAAAAACTAGGATAAGGCGTTTGAGCTCGGCATTGATTATGAATCAGTCAGTCAGTCAGTCAGTCAAGACATGTTCTTATATGTATATATATATATATATATATATATATATATATATATATATATATATATATATATATATATATATATATATATATATATATATATATATATATATATATATATATATATATATATATATATATATATATATATATATATATATATATATATATACTAGCGGACCCGGCGAACTTCGTTTCACCTTAAAGAGTGTATTTTTTAAGCAATAAAGAACAATAATAACAAATATATATATATAAGTTTAAAGGAAAACAAAATAAAAAAAACGTTCACTTTAATAGTTTATTAGAAAAACATTGGTTGAACTCGGGTCGATTCTCTTTAATCCAGCACTTTATGATACACTATGTTTTTTGTTTTATTATCGGGCGAAAAAACAAATAAATCTGATGGTCTGCCGACACGTGAACACGCCACATACAATTGACCATGAGAAAAACATGCATTATCCAAGTTCAGACCACAAACACTCAAAGATTGGCCTTGTGATTTGTTAATCGTCATAGCAAATGCTAGGCGAATCGGAAATTGAATTCTTTTAAAACCGCACTGCCTTGCTTCCGACGTTGACATTTCTTTGATGAAGCGTTCCAAGTGTAATAACGTGGCATTTCTGAGTAAAGCAACGTTTGTGCAAATGGATCGCCTTGGCAAATCGCAAAAAAAACTCGTTAATGTTGTTGCTGGAGGTGTTTCAGCACGTTGAATAATATTCGACGCGTTAAAATAAACTCGTTGACCATTCTCCAGATGCACAGCCAAATGGACAACAGTGGGATGACGTTCGTGAAAGAGAATGAGAATATACGCCAAATTGCCTCATTGCAGTTCATATATCTACCAATTTGATAGCGTCTAATCTCGTCATTATCTGAGCTTTGAATGCCAAAAACTGCCATATCGCTGCCTTTCGTTACATATTTGCAGATGTACTTAATTGACTTTACAGAATTGCAATACTCAGCATTGCAATGTGTCTTGAATGTTTTGGAAAGAAGTGGCGAATATGGAACAATCCAACTGTTGTCAACCACGAAATCGTTTCCTTTCACTTTCTTTGTGACAGTTCGACCGTTATCATCGGGTGATCGACGTCGATATAATGGATAGCCATCAGTGCCAGTGATGGTCTCTGTCGTAAATTTTCGTGGATAACGTTTGGAACACTTGCCGTCGACTATGCACGGTGATTGGCGGCTGATGGCGACACACGGTCCATGAATCATATTCATAACTACATCATGTAGGTCTGGATCGATTTCGGGATCAGCAATCTCGGCATTTATGATATCATTTATTTGGTCAGGTCTAATTTTTTCAACTAACCAAATGAGAATGTGTGCATGAGGCAAGTCTCGTTTTTGCCATTCGATTGAATACATCCAGCATCGAGTATCACCAAAAACGTGTTGCTTTACAATGTAGTTCATCAGCGACGGAATTTTTTGTTTGAAGACACGTGCGGTGATGTCGTGCCGATCACTTGATGTTTGTCCGGGAAGCAGCATTTGAACAATTTCAATCCACTTTGGATTACAGGTGAAGGTAATGAATAGATCTGGCCGACCGTAATGACGAACATATGTCATTGCATCCTGCGCATATTCATGCATATGACGCGGACTACCTATAAAAGTAGCCGGTAGAATAGTTAATCGACCAATGTTAGCTGCATCTCCTTCGGTGCTCTTGTCTTCGAGAAGCACGAAGCCGGGCCATACTAACGCGGCGCCTTTCTCGCGCTAATTCCAGTTCTTCCGCGGTGGATTGGTTATTATTGTTCCGATGCCTAATTGCCTGACGGCTATTTTGAGAAAGATTAGATCTTCTGGGTCGCGGCATTGTTTTGTCATTAATAAAGTTTTTGTTAAAAGTAATAAAACTTTAAAACTCGCAAATTAATTCCAACGAACGAAAATATAATATTGACAGAACAGCATTGACACTTTGTTAATGCCAAATGGAAAACGGAAAATGCGAAACTAAAAATCATATATCTATGCTAAAAATATCTTTTATATTTTTATGGCCCATAAACAATTATTTTATTTTATATTTTGATTGAAAAAGATATTTACTTAATTTTTCTGTGAGATTTTCAATTGTAAACAATGAAATAGTCAGAAAATTTGATAACATGCGCTCTACCCCATTTGCGCATAAATGTCATGTCGCGGAAAATTAAACATCTGTATATCTCGATAACTCAAACTCCAAATTGAAAATTTATTTTGTCCGTAAGACCAAATAGAGGGTGCTCTACAACTTTGCCATTTGAAGTTTTTTTCTAGGACGCACTGTTAAGGCTCTATAGCTACCGGGGTACATACTGCGGTCCCCATGGGCCACTCCATGATTCAATGTCAAATTTTTTTAGTTATTCTGTTAATAGGAGCTGAGAGAAATCCAATAAATCAAAAATCTCTAAAATCGGTTCAGCCGATCTTGAGTTATAAGTGTCGTAACACAAACCCGACTTCCTTTTATATATATATATATATATATATATATATATATATATATATATATATATATATATATATATATATATATATATATATATATATATATATATATATATATATATATATATATATATATATATATATATATATATATATATATATATATATATATATATATATATATATATATATATATATATATATATATATATATATATATAGTAGAGTACTGCACGGATCAATTTTTTAGGTCTCGGCTCGGCCCGTCGACAACTTGGCCCAGCCCGTTTCAAAAACCGAAATTCCTGGCCCGGCACGGCCCGTCTAATATGGGCCCGGCCCGTTTTTACAAGCCTAGAAGTTCTATATACTTGATGAAAGAAAAATTTCGGCCCGTCCCACCTTGATTTCAGGTTTGGGCAGGGCCGTATGAAGACCCTAAAATAACGGCTTGGCCCGTACGTCCGGTGATAAACTGAACTCATCTACTTTTAACCTGCACAAAACCTCAAAATACTAATTTTCACATCTGTATCACTTACAGTTTTTGAGTAGAAGTTATTTTAAAATCAAATAACCTTTTTTCCACTTCACATTTGAGGTCCTGGAAACCAAATTTGCAAAGAATAGTGAAACACGTATATCATTATTTTTAGAGTAGAAACTAAATATTAATTTTACTTTTGTAGCATTTACAGTTTTTGAGTAGCAGTTACTTTAAAAACCAAGTAACCCTATTTTCCACCCCATATTTGAAGTCCTGGAAACCAAATTTTCAAAAAATGGCAAAACACGTATATCATTATTTCTGGAGTAGAAACCAAATACTAATTTTTACTCCTGTAACATCTAAAGTTTTCGAGTAGTAGTTACAGTAAAAACCAAATAACCTTATTTTCACCCCACATTTGAGGTCCTGGAAACCAAATTTTAAAAAAATTGTAAAACACGTATATCTATATTTTTAGAATAGAAACTAAATACTAATTTTTATATCTGTGGTATTTACAGTTTTTGAGTAGCAGTTACTTTAAAAAACAAATAACCCTGTTTTCCACCCCACATTTGAAGTCCTGGAAACCAAATTTTCAAAAAATGCTAAAACACGTATTTCATTATTTTTGGAGTAGAAACTAAATACTAATTTTTACTCCTGTAGCATTCACAGTTTTTGAGTAGCAGCTACTTTAAAAACCAAACAACCCAATTTTCCAACCCACATTTGAGATCCGGGAAACCGAATTTTCAAAAAATGGTGAAACATTTTTTTTTTTCAAGAAGAATCCATATACCAAATTTCAAAATCTTCTCATTTTTGGTTTTCAAGATATACATTGTTTAAAAAAAAGTTTGTTTTCCAGTTTCTTCCCTTCGGGAGCAAAATTTTCAAAAATCCTTTTTTAGTGGATGCTTACGCAATAAAAGTAATATTTCAGGCCCGGCACGGCTAATCTAATTTGGCCTTGGCACATTTTTACAGGCCTAAAATTTCTATTTACTTAGCGAAAAATCTCGGCCCTACCCACCTTGACTTCAGGTTTGGCCCATCCGGTCTGAAAACCGTAAAATCATGGCCTGGCCCGGTCCGTGCAGCACTCTAATCCATATTTCCCTATACGGTTTTTTTTAAACCAGGTCCGGTTTATTTCATAGAAAATTTCAGGCCTGGGTTGTTATTTAAGCTCGAACTGCCCCGTTTCATAAGCAGAAAAGTCGAGACCTGGACTCAACCAATTTTAACGGTACAAAACCTCAAAGCTTGGAGACTAATTTTAAAAAAATAATAATAAAACACGTATCTTATAATTAGAAAAAAACCCTTAATATTGAAGTTTAATGTTTTAAAATTTTCAGTTATTGAGTTTTCAAGAAAAAAATCCTTTTTTCACCTTAATTTGTAGTCCTGGAAGCCAGAACAAAAAAATTGGATAACATTTGTAACTTTATTTTTTAAGTAGTATTTAGTTACTAATTTGTATATATGTAGTATTTTTAGTTTCAGATGCGCAGTTTTTTTTACATTTGAAGCCCTAGACTAAGTTTTCAAAAATTAATAAAACTTGTTTTTGTTGTTTTGTAAAAATAATCTTGGTACCAAATTGCAAAACTTTAACACTTTTAGTTTTTGGAGTTTTTAGTCAAATTCTTTTTTCCACCCCACATTTGAGGTCCTGGAAACCAAATATTTAAAAATGGGTAAAACACGTATATCTTTATTTTTCGAGTAAACCCTAAATACTAATTTTTTCATAAGTAGCACTTACAGTTTTTAGGTGGCAGTTATTCTAAAAAAAAAAACAAATACCCTAATTTTCCATCTCACATTTGAGGTCCCGAAAACCTAATTTTCAAAAATAGTAAACACTTTTATTTTGATTTTTTGAGGAAATACCAAAGACTAATTTTTACATCAGTAGCATTTACAGTTTTTGAATAGCAGTTACTTTAAAAAACAAATAACCTTATTTTCCATCACACATTTGAAGTCCTGGAAACAAATTTTTTTGGAAATGGTGAAACAGGTAAATTTTTATTTATTGAGTTGATACTAAATACTAATTTTTACATTTGTAGCATTACAGTTTGTTGAAAAAAAAAACAAATAATCCAATTTTCCACCCCATATTTGAGGTTCTGGAAGCCAAATTTCCAAAAATGGTGAAACACCTATAGCGTTATTTTTTGAGTAGATACTAAATACTTATTTTCACATATGTAGCTTTTACAGTTTTTGAGTAGCAGTTTTTTAAAAGACAAATAACCCTATTTTCCACCATACATTTAAGGTCCTGGAAACCAACTTTAAAACAAATGGTGAAACACGTATATCATTGTTTTTTGAGAAGATACTAATTATTAATTTTGACATCTGTAGCATTTACAGTTTCTGAGTAGCTGTTACTTTAAAAAACAAATAACCCTATTTTCCAGCCAACATTTGAGGTCCTGGAAACCAAATTTTCAAAAGATGGTGAAAATGTATTTTTTCAATTTTTAAAAAGAATCTAAATACCAAATTTCAAAAGCCTTTTGTTTTTGATTTTCGAGATATACGTTTTTTTAAAAAAAACATTTGTTTTCCAGTTTAAAAGTAATATAAATTCTAAATTTCACGTTCCTAGAATGAGGCGTTTGAGCTCGGCGTTGATTTTCAGGCAGTCAGTCAGTCAGTCAGTCAGTCAGTCAGTCAGTCAGTCAGTCAGTCAGTCATTCAGTCAGTCAGTCAGTCAGTCAGTCAGTCAGTCAGTCAGTCAGTCAGTCAGTCAAGTCAGTCAGTCAGTCAGTCAGTCAGTCAGTCAGTCAGTCAGTCAGTCAGGACATGTTCTTTTATATATATGGATATAAATTCGATACAAAATCTGATGGAACAAACAGCTCTATTGATTTACTTGCTAGCCTGACGAAGACAAAACAAAAAAGTTTTACGTTTATTTTTGTGGTAAAGAAAAACGCGTGTATGGATTATTACGTAAATTGAATGATAATTCTTGATTTGTGAAAAATTTAAAATAAAAAAACGTTTGAGCAGACACCGAAAACGTAAAATGATTCTCATTTAAGTATTGAGCTCGGGGAATCGGGGGACAATAATGGGTACACGCCACGCAGTGAACGAATTCCTAAACCAGAAGAAGAACACGTGATATTGAAATGTCACACATACAATAATAATAAACGAGAATTCTATTATTCTGTGCACCAATGCATGAATGCATCAATCATACATCATTCATGAATTCACTCACTCGCTCAATCAATCACTACACCCGTTCAATCATTTCCGCAAACATGGCGACGATTGTTAAGCAGACGATTTGAACTAGCTGAGGAGTCCTTCGAAGTTGAGATGAACTCGAAAAGAAATTACTGAACGGTGCCAGCTGGATACTGCAGTGCTTGGCCACAACGTCCTTGGTCGCATCGAGAGACGGTTGGAGGAACAGTTCGGTGAACTTTGACCTACCCTGATCGTCGCATTTTTCTTGGACGTGTTCTGCTACGTCTTGGAAGCAGTTGAGGACCGTGCCGATCAGTCTGCAATTTTTTGGGAAAATAATATAATAATAATATAATATAATAATAATATAATATAATAATAATATAATAATAATATAATAAAAGCGTTTCGATCGGTTGATTGAAATGAACATCTGATTTTTCAATAATACACACACACAAAAATTAAGAAAAAAAAATTAAATAAAATTATTGTGTGCACGCGCACGTGCAGGTAACTATCTTATGCCGACCTGGCACGTAGATTGGTACAATATGCTCATGTACGCAGCGTTCGAAAAATTTTCCCTTTTTCTTTCCCTCTATCTCTCTTTCCATCGTCCTCTCTCCATCCATCTTTCTCTCTCTCTCCCTCTCTCTCTCTCTTTCTCTGTTTTCTTACCATCATTTGCGTTCTTAGTCTGACGTTTTGCTCCGGTTGCTTTGCACTTCGTTTAATCTCTTGCTTTTTCCTTCAGCAAAGTTTCCGCGGTGACACAACTACACGTACAACACAACAACGTAAAACACAACACAACACAACACAACTCAACTGCTCCACAACATTGTTAAAAAATGTCGTTTGCCTCAATTGTAAAACAGTTAACGATTTATAAAAAAAAGTGCTCAAGCTGTCAATAACTGAACCTTAGATAGCTATTAAATTTTATATGGAGTCTACTGTATTTATTTTTGTTGTTCTTTTTTTCATTTGAATTATTTTTTAGATTTTTAATTTTATTTTTCTCTTGTGCTGGAATCGAATGTCAGCCGTAAAAAGTATGCCTGCCATGCTAAACGGTAGACAAAGTACTCCGTTAATTCTGACAAAGTGGCATCCAAAGGTTCATTACGCGCCCATATTCTTTGTAATGGTAGTCTATCTTACCTGCGTGGAGAGTCCTTTGATAGCACTATATAGTTGACCGGGGATATATCCCACCAGACAATGTTCCGATTGGGTCGATTAGAACCATCACTACTGATTCATCATTTAGAAATTTAGAAACCTTGTTTTATTATTAGATATTTTTTTTATTTTTTGCACAAACAAGTTCGTAGAACTCATTTATAAATCTGCCATTTTTGCTACTTTAAAAAAAGTAATAAAACAGATTTCCTATAGCAGACCATACTCAAGTTAGAGCGACTCATCGAACCAACAAGAAAATAACCCGAAGCACCGGGAGTGATTTTATACCATCGGAGGGGAATGAGAATCAAGGATGTATACATACATACATACATACATACATACATACATACATACATACATACATACATACATACATACCTACATACATACATACATACATACATACATACATACATACATACATACATACATACATACATACATACATACATATATATATATATATATATATATATATATTATATATATATATATATATTCGGAAGCCATCCAATCGAATTCTCATTGATTCGCGCTAATGGAACTGGTCAGCTAGTGTAGTGTTTATAACACGATCCATTCTAATATTTTTCTACTCAACTTTTTAAGGTATTCATAAAACTCAAATAAGTGTTGCCGATTTATCTACGAAACGTTTTAAAAAATATTAGCCGTAATTAAAGCAAAGAAGCCGGCAAATATAAAATTAGTAAGTTTAATATTTTTTAACCTTATATATCTGGATATTAGATATACATATATCAACTCAGCCTTGCTTTTACAAGCCTGAAGAAAAAAGAAAGAAAAAGTTAAAAGGATCAAATTGTGATCCACGACAGGAAGTACTTAGGTACTTCCAACTTATAGCCATTTCAGTTTTGAAACACCTAATTTAAAGAGCTATAAACTATTATAAAAAAAACACATATATCTAAAATTCAGTGGTTACGTATCGATTCCTGATGGTTTAGAAATTCTACAAAATCCAGTGAGAATCCGCAAAAAAAAGACAAGCGCTATATCATCGCCATATTATCGCCATATCATCGCCATATTATCGCCATATCATCGCCATATCATCGCCATATCATCACCATATTATCGCCATATCATCACCATATCATCGCCATATTATCGCCATATCGTTGCCATATTATCGCCCACCTGCAGGCACTACGGAAGTTGTTGATGTTGAGGAATTGTTCGAGGTACTCGTCCAGAGCGTCTGAACAAGACAACGTCGTGTTGATGAACGGCAGGAAGCAGGTGTCTCTGACTTGGAATGTATCCATGGAGACGACATCTGTACAACAACAACAATAACAATAGTAAAAACTAAATAAAAATATTATTTGTTTATTTCATTGTACGTTTGAAATTTCATCAATTAGTTTTGTTTCGTGTTTTTAATGTGTTTTTTTTTCTTAATATTCAAGAAGAACCAGAGCAGCATTGCTCGTTTGGGGCAAGACGGTCGTACAATGAACTACTAAACAATGTTGAGTTTGTAGACTGGACAAAAATCGCCGATGAATTATTTGAGAGAAGCTGTCGAAAAAATCTTAAAAGATGAACTAAACGATAAAAAACCAGCAATAATGAAAACTAAATTTTTTTGTTTGGAAGTTTTTTTTTGAAGCATTGAAAAAAACTTTCTTTGATGAGAAGATTTGTATAATAACCACCCTACGCCCCCAGTTACCCGGGTTCGGCAGTGGGCTATTTACCCTTAAAGAAACGTCTATTAATTAGCATATATTAGCATATTAATTAGATAGCATGTATTGGCATATTAGCATATTAATTAAATGGATATATTAGCATATTAATTAAATAACATATATTATCATATTAATTAAATAGAAAATATTAGCATTTTACTTCATTAGTATGTATTAGCATATTAATTAGCAGAATCTCACGGCAATAAATAAATTAATTAACACTAATTCTTTTTTTCAATCTAAAAAATTCTTCGATAACATTTTATCCTGTTGACGCCTGTGAATGGAGGAATAATAATGGTGGAATTCCTCTGAACTTTGAGAAGTGTCCAGCCAGTCTATATCACGTGAATGCGGTCAAAGAAGAATTTTAATTAAAGATGTTTTAGGAACTTTTATAAAAAATGTTTCTACTTAAATTTAAAACAATAAGTATTTATTATTATTATTATTATTATTATTATTATTATTATTATTATTATTATTATTATTATATGTTTTGAAATTGTTTTACGGTGTCAATAGAAACCGTTAATCGTGAGTATTCATTCATTCATTTTACA
Source organism: Erpobdella octoculata (assembly GCA_963978895.1). Classification (NCBI taxonomy): domain Eukaryota; kingdom Metazoa; phylum Annelida; class Clitellata; order Hirudinida; family Erpobdellidae; genus Erpobdella; species Erpobdella octoculata. The sequence goes on from OZ022239.1 coordinate 29,808,875, forward strand.
GTTTAATATTTATTAACATTGTTTAAGGTGGTTTGGAAGATTTTAAGTGCCCGTAAAAACAAGAACATATCTCATCAGTTCATCTGAGTTTCAACCAGAAATTATTTTCCTATTTCTCGTCATTTGAAAAGAAATCTAGTTTTTATAATTTAAACCGTATTCTATTCAGCCCGCAGAATTGAAAATAGAAAAAGAGTGAAAGAAGACTATTATGGTATGAGGCGAGTGTAAAGGACAAATGATGACCTTTTTCAGAGTAGCGTGTGAAAAGTCATTTCATAGAATATTCGGCGCAGCGGTTTGTACCGAAGAGAGCAAATTGAGCGTGATGTTCGAAGCCGTCATCGCTACGAATACAACTACCGGTTGTAATCACAACGCTATGAATACAACTACCGATTGTATTAACGCGTTACCACAATAGACCTACCTGTTCTGATTTCGCCACACATCCTACCACTGGTGGTACCTTTTCTAACGAAGTCTCAATTTTCAACAGAAAAATTTAGGAGAGAGAGGGAAAGTGAGAGAGAGAGAAAGCGAGAGAGAGAGAAAGAAAGGGAGAAAGAGAAAAAGAGAACGAGAGAAATAAAGGCAGAGAAGCCATATTTTAGCAGTGTTGATCTCCCAATTCTATTTCATATGACACGGCACAAAATACTACTTTTATCATCACCATCATCATCATCATCATCATCATCATCATCATCATCATCATCATCATCATCATCATCATCAGCTCCATCACAGTTGTTGTCACCTTGTTGATACTTTGTCAACAAAACAACAAAGAGAAGATAGAAGATATATAAAGATATAAAGACATGAGTACAAAACAATTACTTCTGTCAGATGTGTCTGCCGAAGCAAGCTGAACTTCTGAGGCTCTTTGATGCCAACACGTGGGAAAACAACCGCGAAGAATCAGAAAAAGCAATTTTCTCATAATTTTATTGCTTCAAAAATAGAGCCGCCATATTTGCTATTTAGATTTTTTGTTTTTTCTCCTATTCAATGTTTTATCTTACTTAAAAACCTACATTTGTTTTGCTTGTTATTGTCGTTATTGTCGTTGTCGTCGTCGATGTTGTTGTTGTTGTTGTTGTTGTCGAATGTTTGTCTTCTGTTTTAAGAACTCAAATGCTCTTAGAAAAAAAAATAAACATAAAAAAGAAACAAGAAAAGAAGAAAAAAACAGGAAATGGTTCCGCTTTGGTGGAGCGGCAAGTTGAGGTTGGCGTAGTCATCCAGGCGTGGTGGAACTGCTTGCTAGCGTTGCCATTGGTGATTTGGTGAAGATTTTAATTAATTGTAGGTGAAAAATTAGAAAAAATTGATTATAAATAAGGAGTAAATATATGGAAATGATATGTTATTAAATGTTATGAAAAACTTTCAAAAATTATTTTACACTGATGTTAGCCAGTTGGAGGATAAAAACGTATTATAAATAATATTAATCAGAATTAATTACTAAATAACTAAAAAGAATTAACAACAATAATTTTATACCCATAATAAACAGATATTGAAATCTGTCGAAGAGATAAAGATGCTGCTTGTGCACAACAACAGAACTATTAATCTTCTTCTTGCCACACTTAAGCAGCCATGATGGGCGACTGGGCATACAAAAAGTCAGATAAGACACCAGACATGCGAACACAAAGAATGCCACAGAGCAAGTTAGAGAGACATTCAAGTAGAGAGATAAAGACGGACTGAAAAAAATCAGCAAATTTAACTGACCCAAGAGGAGAGTGCAAGTGCAAACTAACTAACGGGGAACGTTTCAGCGTTGCAGAAAAAGTATCGGCATTATCGGCTCAAAATATCTCATCTCTTATCTGCTGCTGAACAAACAATATTGGAAGAAAATTCAAATCTCAGGACGCATCTATGGAAGAATATTATGATGAGAGAAGGAACAGAGAAAAAGATAAGAGCAGGGAAAGACAGAGAGAGAGAGGGAGAAAGAGATAAAGAGACAGACAGGCAGAGAGAGAGAGAGAGGAAGAGAGATGAAGAGAAAGAGAATAAGAAAGAGAAAGAGAAAGAGAAAGAGAAAGAGAAAGAGAAAGAGAAAGAGAAAGAGAAAGAGAAAGAGAAAGAGAAAGAGAAAGAGAAAGAGAAAGAGAAAGAGAAAGAGAAAGAGAAAGAGAAAGAGAAAGAGAAAGAGAAAGAGAAAGAGAAAGAGAAAGAGAAAGAGAAAGAGAAAGAGAAAGAGAAAGAGAAAGAGAAAGAGAAAGAGAAAGAGAAAGAGAAAGAGAAAGAGAAAGAGAAAGAGAAAGAGAAAAAGAAAAAGAAAGAGAAAAAGAAAAAGAAAAAGAAAGAGAAAGAGAAAGAGAAAGAGAAGGAGATGTGGAAATAGAAAAAGATATGCAGGTGAAACATCATGGTTAACCTCTTTCTTATTTTTCTCACAATAATCATAATTATTAGTTATTTCTATTTCTAGTGATAATGAGTATACATAATAACGTAAATTACAAATAATATTGTAATAATAATAATAATAATAATGATAATAATAATAATAATAATAATAATAATAATAATAATAATAATAATAATAATAATAATACTTTTTTCTAATTTCCATTCTTTATCTTCATCGTGTTTGCTCGTCAGTCATCGACGTCATTCAAATCAGTTTTTTATTAAACCGAGACTATTTTGAGGTTCGTTTGTTTGGTGGAAGGGGGTGGAGATACAAAAAAGATAGGAATGATATCAAAATGGGGGTGGTGGTGGTGCTGGTTGAGTTTTTGTAGAATTGTGTTGTGATTGGTGAATAGGGCTGGTGGTGGAATAAAAAAAACATGTCTTGCCATTATAATTATTTTATGTACGCCATTATTGCTGTGAGGCTCGTGGATGTTCTTATTACCCTAGTTAATGCGATCAGCACCATCTTAATCATAATTTTTTTCTCTTTTTTACAATCTTCATATGAAATGATGACGTCATTATGTCCGTTGCCATGCCATCATCGTCACGATTGTCTCGATGGCTGTCATTACTACCGGCCTCATCATTATCGTCACAGGAATCTTGACAACTACTTTCATGACTGCCATAACAACTACGATTGCAACCACCACGACTGCAGCCACCACGACTGCAACCACCACGACTGCAGCCACCACGACCACAACAACCACAACTACAACAGCGATCACTATCATAAATATAACAACTTCAACGTAATTTTCTTAGACGGCACGTTTTTGCAATTTGTTTACTTTCCGACTACGATTTTATTTCTTCGGTATCTTCCGCAAATGGAAAACGCAAGTTCCTCTTTGGTTTTCCACATCTCCATCAAACACAGGCGACCTTTGAGAGATGGTTCACAGCCGGAGTTCAAAGGTCAGTCAGCCCACCGGTAGCTCGCTTTCATTTTAAAGTATTTTTGGTTGGCACGAGGAAATCGATTCCAATTTTCCGGTTTTACTGCAAAATCTCAGTTTTTTTTAAATTTGTTATTTTTTTCATAAAAAAACTTATAGTTAATTCAAATAAGTGTGAATACATGTGAAATATATAAATTAATATTTGACATATAAATACTTATATATATATATATATATTACTAAAAATCACAAATTAGCACAAAATTAATAAATCAGCAATTAGATTTTATTATTACATATTACACTTCAATATAAATAGAAAAAATAAATCTATAAAAAAAACTTACGATGATCTAACTAAGAAATAAAATTTAAGGATTTGTGAAGATGTTTATTGAATTAAAAAAAGAAATATATATATATATATATATAGAGAGAGCACTTGTGTCGTCATGGTAACAATCCTCTTTCCTAGATGTTCGCTTGTCACAAGATCTAAATACGCTGACAGCTCGTTTAATAGGAAACGCTTCAGACTATGTACGCGTAATCACAGTTTTCCATTTCTCCCAGCTGCCCGAGGAAACGGTGTAGCAGTTTAATCAGGGATGTGCTCATTAAATCAGGAATGTGCTTATTAAATTATCATTTTTTTATTCATAAATTAATAACATTTGATGTATGTCTGCAGTCATGGCTTCGCGGTTAACAATTCAACGCAGTGGAGTGAATGACCAGGAAGAATATCCAGATGGACTTATCTGTTGAGATGCTATTATTATAAAATATGTAAATACGTTATTATCATAAAATATGTAAATGGTTCATTATCATAAAATAAGTAAAGCCATTATTTATTTTATTTATTTATTTATTTCTCCAACAGAAGGACCCGTAGGTCACTAACACCGTTCGGACAACATAAAGCGTACGTTCGAACAGAATTCAAAGCAAAAATATATGAAGAATAGTAACTCAAACAAATAAGCAAAATAAACATATAAGTCATCGGGTATTCAAATCGGCAAAAATATAAGAAGAATAGTAACTTAAACTAATACGCAAAATAAACATATAAGTCATCGGGTATTTAAATCTGACAATTAGGTGTTAGAAATTTTGAAAGGTCGGTTTCATTTATCAGACATCTGAAGCGGCTGTAGGATGTTGAGTTGACCACGTCGTGAGGCAGGGCATTCCAGGATTTTATTATTCGGTTGGAAAAGAAGAACTTGGCAGCATCGATCTTGTGCAGGCCAGACCTCAGCTTATAGCAATGGCCTCTTGTGGCCTGGTAACCAGACGATTCAAAACTGGTGACCAATGTTGAGTCAATAAGACCATTTAGAATTTTGTAGCATAGACATAGGTCAGCAATGAGTCTGCGATGTTCCAAAGATTTGAGACCGAGGATGTTGAGGCGAGTTAAATAAGGGAGACGAATAACAGAAGAAATTGTTCTTGTGAATCGTCTTTGGACTCTCTCGAGCCTGTAGATCAAATGCCTGTGGTGTCGATTCCACACTGAAGAACAATATTCAAGTAGTGGTCGTACATACACGGAAAATGCTCTCGTCAAGAGATCTGGATCTTTAGTAGTGAAACATAAATTGATCAGCCGTAATCTAACAGATGCCGCATGTACAATACTGTCGATGTGTTTTTTAAATTTGAGGTCATTTTCGATTACAACGCCAAGGTCCCTTGCGTGACCAACAATCTCCAGTTGATGAGAGTCAATATGGTAGTCGGGTACATCAAGCTCTTTACTTGCTAGACCATAGATGGAGCATACCAAGCACTTTGTTAGGGCCAAATTTAACTGCCATATCCCACTCCATGACACCAATTCGTCAACCGCATCCTGCATAGGCAAATTTCCAGGTTGGAATGTTTTGTAAATTTTGATGTCATCCGCAAAGAGCTTGACTGAAACTTGTTCGAAGGCTGGGTTGTCTGTAATATCGTTAATGTATATCAAAAAAAGTATTGGTCCCAGGACGCTACCCTGTGGAACACCGCTAGTAACTTCTCTTGGGCCAGAGTGATGACCATTAACGCGAACAAACTGTGTGCGGGCACTCAGAAAATCGAAAATCCACGCCAACAAATCGCCAGATATTCCATATCCTTTCAGTTTCGTCATCAGCTTTGTGTGTGAAACAGAATCAAATGCTTTCTGAAAATCAAAATAAATGATGTCAGTACGTTCATAATTCTCTACAGACGATGACCAATCATACACGCATTCAAGCAGGTTTGTACAGGTAGATTTGTGCCTTAGAAATCCATGTTGGTGACGGGAGATGAGGTTGTGCGTGGACAAGTAAGTCAAAATGTTCTTGGTGATTATCTTTTCCATGACACGAAAACAGGTACTTGTAAGTGAGATTGGCCTATAGTTAGAAGGGCAGCTTGTCGGGCCCTTTTTATGAATTGGAGAAATGCAAGCAATCTTCCAATTTGAAAATATCGAAAATATGACAGAGTGGGGCTACTAAACCGTGGGCGCAACGTTTTAGGATGATGTTTGGTATTCCATCAGGACCAGAGGAGCATGAACGTTTGAGACCTTTTAGGACTGAAAGGACAACAGCGGGAACAGCGGGAGTTAAAGAGATCTTTTCCAGCAGTTCAGAGGTTCGGTCTTTAAAATTAGGATCTTTACCATTATCTACTGTAAACACACTAGCAAAGTAATCGTTGAAAATGTTGGCTATTTCTGATGGATTCGACGTAAGATTATTTTTGCTGGTTGCAATGCTATTTATGGACGAGTGTGAAGATAGTTTTTTGTTTACGTATCTGTAGAAATTTCCAAGATTTTTTGTAGAGATCAAATTTTGTTCTGTGTAAGACTGGGTCCTTTTTACAGCTGTCGCACATAATTTTGTGAATTTTTTGTATCTGTCTTTGTCTGTCTGTTCTTGGGTAAATCGGTATTTCTTCCAAAAATGTTGTTTAGCCTTATACAGTTGGCGAAGCACCTTTGATGTTCTGCCTAGTAATTTCGGAAAGTTGTGTGCCGCATAGTGGACAGGGACAAAAGTTTGTATAGCAATATTTAGATAATGATTGAAAACATTCCAGCAGCTCTCCACGTCAAAGCAGTACTGAAAGAGAATATCCCATTTAATATTGAGTAGAAAAACGTTTATTTCCTCAAAATTTGCTCTCTTGAAACAGTAGAAACTATGTTGTTTTTTCTCATCAAAAGTTAGGATTGAGTCATTTATTTCAAACGTAATCAGATTGTGGTCGCTAGTAGCAATTGGGCATGAGATATCTATCCTTGCAAGAAGCCCTGGGTCATTTGAGAAAATCAAATCCAGAATATTACTGCCACGGGTAGGTTGCTGCACAAATTGATGAAGCCCAAGATTGTTAAAAAAGTTCATGAATAATGTGTAGATTTCTCCATTGGGATGAGAGTGTTGTAGCCAATTTATGCCGGGCAGATTAAAATCGCCCATCAAACACAATGTATGTTTGGTTGAACAGATATTTTTAAGCACTCTATGCTGTCAATAGCATACTTGAGAGCCTCTGTGCCAAACCCCCCGCTACGATAATAGGCTATAAATCTGCAGTGCGTAGTATGTAGACGTAAGTCTACACATACAACCTCAATATGCCGAAAATGAACTGGAATTTCCACAAACTTAAAGGTTACATCATTTCTAATTATGAAAGCTAAGCCACCACCTCTAGTTTCTCTATCATAGCGACATGCTGAAAAACCTCTAGGAATAAATAAGCTGTTAGGATCTTCTTTTGGAAGCCACGTTTCGGTAACACAAAATAGTTCAGGCTTGTAATCTTCTAAAAACAAAGTAACTTCTTCAATTTTATTTCTGAGACTTCTTAAATTGGTCAAAGCTATGCGGCATCCCGGTTTAGTTTCGAAAGGGCTGACTCATCCGATCATCAGTTGGTGACGAAATCTGGCTCTGGCCGGTATTTTTCATACGTTCACGTCTTTCGCATCTTCTGAGGTAGTTTTGATGAGCCTGTTGTTTCGTGAGATCGCGATTAATGAAAACGCGTTTTGTCCTTTCATCTTTAGACGACCGAAGAAGCATCGAAGACTGTAACAAGTCCTCCACAGCCTCCGCGCTCGAAAGAGTAACGCAAATTAGTGGATGTGGTCTGCTTGGGTCTTTACTCAATCGCCGGGTTTTCAAGATCCTTGGTTTCACTGTCAAATTTTTTTCAAAAATATCGGCAACAAAAGTGGTGTCCGGAACTGCGACATCAACTTCTAATCCTGAAATAATTACATTGCTGGCTCTTTTCTGTCTTTCTTCTTTTTCTTGCTCCTGCAACCAAAACGTTCGAGAAACCGTTTCCAGTAGAGTCGATTTGTTCATCTGTGGGCCTGTCCCCCTTGGAGCTGGTTTGTTAGCTTTTCCAGTCTTGTTTCAATGATATCTACTCTAGAGGTGAGTAGTTCGACTCTAGAAGGTCTCCTTTGAGGATTCTTTTAGCACCTGGACAACGTTGTTCAGGAGCAATTCAAAGTTCTTATTTATATTATCCATCACTCTTGTCATATGCTCGTTGAATCTATCCGTAATTTTTGTTAGTATTGATTCCAAGTTTTCGAGAGAAATGGATTTAGCCATTGTAAAACCGAAAGATCCAGCAAAAACGCCACTTCAACAAACAAAAGTCTCTCAAACAAAATTATCTGAAACTATGTAAATGGATTATTATATAACATACGTAAATGAAGGGTGATCATCATATGATATGTAGATGGTTATTATCATAAAATATTTAAATGATGGCTTATTTTCATAAAATATGTAATTAATTGGGTTTTTTTATCATCACTCATTTTTTTCAACTGATTGATTTATTTACATTTTAGACCGAGTTCACCTTTCTTGGTGAATCGGAAGAATGTAAAGTTATAAAAACTTATTAAAGGATGACAAACGGTGGATGAGTCGAAGTGGAAGAAATGTTTGAAAATTATTTGGCAGCCGAGAAATAAAAAAGGAAAACAAAAAAAATAGAGATGTTCAGAGCGAAATTAAGACAAACAGATGCATTCAAGAGAGCAGAGATATAAATATTAAAAATTAGAAAAACAAAAAGTAAACGAAATAGAAACACGAAGAAGTACAATAAACAAAACTCTTCCATCATAGCCGAGTATTAGCAACAATTTAAAATAACGATTTATTTGAATATAAAGATTTTTAAAACCCATGCTATATATAAATAAATATTTTTTAAAAGTAATTTATCAAATGTGAATCTATTTTATCATTTAAGGTTTTTTTATTCATCATTTTATTTGTATTGATAATTTATTTTATTTAATTATTTTCAGACGACAAGATGTGAACAATAAATAGCAACCGACAACAACAAATCAGAAATTTCCACTAAATTGCTTTTTCTATCCGGTCGTCGCTTTTTAATGATATCTTAAATCATCATCATCATCATCATCATCATCATCATCATCATCATCATCATCATCATCATCATCATCATCATCATCATCATCATCATCATCGACATCGTCGTCATCGTCGTCGTTGTCGTCATCACCATCATCAGCATTGTCGTCCTCGTCGTCATCATCATCATCACCACCATCACCACCACCATCATCATCATCATCATCGGTTTTAAATCACATTTAGTGGCCAGGCCGGCTTAAGAATTCACTACTGTTTTCTTGAAAAGAAAGAGCTGGGCATAGAACAGAATCAGTGAGAGGTTTTATGTGTTTTTAAATGTTAATTAGAGAGATGAGGATAGTACCGGGAAACTTTCATGAAAACTTAGACCCCCATGGTCTTCCACTGAAATGTTTGTACACGGGACAGCGGTAGGCCTTGTTTTTCTTCTTAAAATGTCTACTAATGTGATTTCCAAACATTAATTGTAATAATTTATAAATTAACGTGTTATAACATCAGCACGTGGAAGTAATAATTTAATCGTATTTAGAAGACAAAAATTTGTAAATATAAATAAATAAATAAATAAATGAATGAATGAATGAATGAACGAACGAACGAACGAACGAACGAACGAACGAACGAACGAACGAACGAACGAACGAACGAAGGAACTAACGAAGGAACGAACGAACGAACGAACGAACGAACGAACGAACGAACGAAGGAACTAACGAAGGAACGAACGAAGGAACGAATGAACGAACGAACGAACGAACGAACAAACAAACAAACAAATAAATACATTATAATAATTATTATAATAATATTTATGCTACTTTATTTAATTTTTTAATAAAAGAATCAAACTGGACAGCAAGAAGAACAAAAGAGAGAAGACTGAAAAGCACAAACCTAAGGAGCATTGATGCGCCCCTGTGAAGTAGAGCTTGCTTGCATGGCTTTTCAGCAGTCGAGCTGCATCTTCATTGCCACGACATTTGACATTCAAATCGTCCAAGCACAGCTGTAGGTCCCTGTTATGTTATGTTCGTACAGTGGAGACAATTTATTATTATTGTTATTATTATTATTATTATTATTATTATTATTATTATTATTATTATTATTATTATTATTATTATTATTATTATTATTATTATTACTATTATTATTACTATTATTATTATTATTATTATTATTATTATTATTATTATTATTATTATTATTATTATTATTATTATTATTATCATTATAAATAAATAAATCATTAATTATCGTTATTATACGTTGAAATTATATAAATAGTTATTTGCTTGTGTTTAGTAATAAGTAAATACATATAATAAATTGTGTTGTATTATATATATATATATAATTACATGATAAATAATTATATATATATATATATATATAAAGATTAAAATTAATTTAAACGTCCTGTGGTAGAAAAGAAACGAAAACTAACAATGGTCATCTTTCACGGGTTGAAATGACTTTTAAAATATCGCATTGCATTCTGTCAACACGTTCGCGCATCCCTGAACGTGACCGTGACTTAACTTGTTTTTTATTTTATTTTATTTTATTTTATTTTATTTTATTTTATTTTATTTTGTTTTGTTTTGTTTTGTTTTGTTTTGTTTTGTTTTCCTTTCTTTTCTTTTATTTATTTTATGTTATTTTATTTTAATTTTATTTTTTTTTTTATTTTTTTTTTATTTATTTTATTTTATTTTATTTTATTTTATTTTATTTCATTTTTTTTTATTTATTTATTTTTTTTTTTTTATTTATTTTTTTTTTTTTTTTTTTATTTATTTATTTTTTTTATTTATTTTTTTTATTTATTTTTTTTTAGAAATATTTCAGTATATTTGTTGCAGGATGAGAATTTTCGTAGGGTCGAATAATTAAAAATCGTTAAAATTCCTCAATTTCATTGATATCGCAAGAGCAGTATGCTTCCTATGCGCACCGCAGTGTTAAATCATTCACGCTGAGTGCAAAAAAATCCCGCAATTTATGGACATTAAAAATTTATCTATGAAAAAATGGATATCCAAAGAAATTCGAATACAATTAGTACGGCGAAGATATGGCGAGTTTGGCGAGATATGGTGAATTTAGCGAGAGTGGCTACTTCATAAACAACCAGCACATGACAGCTCAGAATACCACTTCTTTCCGGCTGATGCGGTTGCTAATTATCTTAAATAATGGCTAAGACGCATTCATATTGACTGGCAATTGTGGTACTGATGGAAAAATTATGCCATCTATAGGAAGAACGTAGCTCTTTTAAATAAATATAAAAAAATAATAAAAATATATAAATAGAATTATATATATATATATATATATATATATATATATATATATATATATATATATATATATATATATATCACATAAATTTCTAATTGATAACACCAGTATACTAATGAAAGAAAATCAACCCATTAAGTTAAAATTAAAAGAAGCTTTAGCTATTAATAAATGTAAGCCTTTAATTAATAAACAATGGTATTCTTTTGATTTAACTCTTAAACTTTTTGGTTCTCTAAATAGTAATAAAACTAATAATAATAATAATAATAATAATAATAAATGTTTTAACTCATTTACAACTTCTGTTAAAAATATGCGTGTTAATAGTGCCAATGTTTCTTCAGGTATTTCTTCGTTGAATGAATGTTTTGTACCAGACGTTTGTGTTTCAAAGGTTATAGATAATGTATGTGATTCTTCTTCCAGTCACGTCCTTGAAGTTGACTGTAATTCCGTTGTTAAAGGCTTTACTAACTGATCTTAATTATTTAGTTATTACTGTTATTATTATAATTATTTTAATTTAAATATTTTTTATGTTGTTACATTTGTATATAATGAATTTAAATTTTATTTAAATTGTATTTTAATTCCTTTCAATTAGTTGTATCTTTTACCATTTAGTCACTGCATTTTATTTTAAAAAGTTAAACGGCTCTGATGATGGCAAAAAATTGCCGAAATAGATCTATTAGCCTATAAGATTATGGAGTTTGTGTTTGGGAATAAATTATTTTTAAACCGATTTAGAGTATTGGAAAAAATTAAAAATAAAATCGATTCAGCCAAGTGCGCCACTTTTTTCAATCGAGTTTGCCTAAAAGAACATATAGCGCCGAAGTATTCAAAATATATATATATATATATATATATATATATATATATATATATATATATATATATATTAGGGATGTCACGGGTACCCGAACCCGAACCCGAGTTCGGTACTACCCGGTCTTTTTCTGATACCCGAACTTGAACCCGAAAGTGTGAAAATTTGATACCCAAACCCGAAAATGTGAAAACTTGATACCCCAACCCGAACTCGAACCCAAAAATTTGAAAACTTGATACCCGAACCCGAACCCGAAAATTCATAAGCCTAATGCCCGAACTCGGAGTTGTGAACAAATAATTTTTTTAGTAAATAAATGTTTATTCCAGTTTTAAAAATAGCAACACAAACAGAGTTTTCATAACTTTTCTAGTTTATCAAAAATGAAATAGTATTAGGAACCGATTTATTAGTGATTGTGTAAGCTAGACCACTAATCCGTTTGATTATCAGGCGGACCGAGCCGCGAACGAACTAAAATAATTAAGCCTCCTTCGGTCGAAGAAATCGCGGATAGCCATGATTCTAAACTTTTTACTTCAGCCACCTTATATTTATTCATTCATATACTCAAAGTTTTCTGATATAACAAAGACCCTTTGTTATAAAGATAATCTTGCATAATCCTAAACTTTAACTGGCAAAGTCTATAAATGATCTATGCGTCACAGTCATTTTATTGGCAAATGTGTAAGCTAGAACACTAATCCGCCTGATTACCCGACCGGACCGAGCCGCGAAAAAAAATAATAAATGAGAACAATTTAAGAGGTAACGTATTATACTGTTACGATATCACCAAATCGTATACCGGGCTCAATAGAATGGTTTTGCAGTTTTATTGGAAAATAATAAATGAAGATTTGTTAAGGCTATTTTATACCTTTTGATCTATTCATAATGTCCATAATAGTTATTCCAAGTCCTTTAACGTCTATCAATGGGAAACTTATCCTAAAATCAGCGATTTTACATTATTACCCCCTTCTTAATTCTGTTCGTCCCAAACAGCATAGTCGCTTTTGAGAAATGCGACTCGGCCACGAACACCAAAATACCTTGATCTTTACTCGTGGCTTTGACCGCAATTCGCAAACAACATGGTCAAGTCTCTTGACCGTTTGACGTAATTTCTTCCAGTCCTTCTTTGGCTCATCAACAGAGTCTTTCTTTGGCTCATCGTCGCCATTTCTGCACGGTTCATCACAGCCTTTTTTGCATGCCTCGTCCTGAACATCTTTGCACGGTTTATCGGAACTGTCTATTTTTTCTTCTTCCGTCACATCTTTTAGATCTTTCTCAAGAAACTCTTCAAAAGGTTTTTCGAAAACACGTTCCATAAATCCATTAAATCCCTTCATCGAACTGTTATTTGATTTTAAAATGACTCTTAGTCTATCTGATCTAGAATCCTCTGTGGATTCATCTGATTTAGAACCCTCGGTACCGTTCTCTGTTCTTGGCTCATCTTTTTCAGAGTTTTTGCTGGCTGCATTGCTATTGTTGTTTTGGAGAAGTTCATCGCCGTCATGTTTGTTTTCTTCCAAGCTACAATCGAACGTTTTCTTTTCACATTCCAACTCGGCTCTTTCGTCGGTGTCAACTTTCGTATCGTCCAGCGGATCTTTCTTCAAATCATCGTCATCGTCTCTCAAATCAGTGTCTTCTTTTTTTGTCAAGTTAGCTCTGACGTATTTCCACATTGGAGTTTCGTCCGTTTATAATCCTCGGTTGCTTCATCCGAGTCAGATTCATCACTAAAATCTGACCCTGAATATTCGGTGCCGTCGTCTGTTATGGAGGCTTCCGTTTCAAAACCATCGCTGTATGGGTAAAAGCCATAGTTGTTATTGCCATTATTATAATCATCATCGTCACTTTCATCCTCATCGTTTTGCATTTCGTTTTCAACATTCTTCTCATCTTCTTTAGTTTTATTTTCGACGTCCAAACCGACTGTATCATTGTCACCATCTTTGCATGGTTCATCTTGAACATCTTTGCAAGGTTCCTTATCATGACCGTCTTTGACAGGCTCATCATCATGACCCACCTGACCTGTGCAGTCTGTACGGCCGTCATCCGTCACATGCTCTGAGACACAGCTGGTGGACTCCAGTTCAAATTGGGTTTCGCCGCAGCAACCCACATCACCAGCAACCCGCTGGTCCAGAACCGTGTCCACCACTGCCTCAGCCAACCCTGCGACCAAACTCTCAACAATTGTACCGGCTGCTGCTACTTTGTTTTCGTTGCCAAGAATCATTCCTTCTCCTGTCTTCCCCTGTGCTGCCATGTTTTATCTCGCTTGTTGTCTTTCTACTTCCAGCAATTTGTTTTTCAATTTTCTCCGCCTAACCACAGCTTCCTCGTCAATATCAAACAAATATTCATCGTCGTCAGGCCCATAGCCTTCATTCACTAAGTTCGTCCTTTTTACCTGTATCGCTCAGGCCACGTTTCTCCATCTCGTCTTTCATTTCACTCGCCCAAAGCTCATCCAATGATTTCAAAACCATTCTTGTATCCCAATTCTGACACCAATGTTACGATATCACCAAATCGTATACCGGGCTCAATAGAATGGTTTTGCAGTTTTATTGAAAAATAATAAATGAAGCTTTGTTAAGGCTATTTTATACCTTTTGATCTATTCATAATGTCCATAATAGTTATTCCAAGTCCTTTAACGTCTATCAATGGGAAACCTATCCTAAAATCAGCGATTTTACATTAATACTAATCGCAAGCCATACAAGTTTTGTATTATCAACTTTGCGTAACCAATAACACAAATAGGTCATTTTATTGGTGAGTGTGTAAGCTAGACCACTAATCCGCCTGATTATCTGGCCGGACCGAGCCGCGATCGAACTAAAACAATTAAGCCTCCTTCGGCCAAAGAAATCACATTATTTGGAAAGCTAAAAAAATAACTTGTTAGAGTTTATTCAATACGTGTAATGTCCAATAGATGAATTGATCGCTCTCGTTTGTATATGTATATACACTAGGTAAATTTAAAATCAATCCAGGAATTTGAAATCATAAGCCAGTACCCGAACCCGAACCCGAACCCGGTTTTTTGAAAACTACAAACCCGAACCCGAACCTGAATAAATAAATAAAACATTACTTAAATAAATAAATAAATTTATTCTCACAATAGGCAATTTTCTGTTACCATTTCATAAAATATACTAAAACTTTGAAGCATAATTCTAAAAAGCATATTGTAATGTTTTTCTCCGGCTATCCATCCGCTCTTTATTTTTATTTTTATTTTCCTTTTCGTTTATTTTTGTTGTTGTCGTTGTCCCCCTAATCAATCCCATTTTAATTTTAGTTACCACAACCCCTCAACAATACCTGTCTCCTACTCAAACCCCACCCCCTCAACAGATGTGAGTAGCTATGAAAATTTCAACGCCAACGGAATACTGCAGTCCGCCAATGAGCAGAACTGAGTTCTCATCTTTCTTTATTTTTTAAGTTTCCACAGGTATCTGTGCCATTATTTCCAGCGTGTTCTGTTCAAGATGTCTGATGTTGATTGGAAACAGAAGAAAAGAAATTAAAGACAAATTGCTTTGTTATCATCTCTGCTGTCTTTTTGGTGTTTGTTCAATTGTTTGTTTCCTTATATATATATATAGTATATATATATATATATATATATATATATATATATATATATATATATATATATATATATATATATATATATATATATATATATATATATATATATATATATATATATATATATATTTATATATATATATATATATATATATCGTGTCATAGTGTTTGACTTCAAATTCCTCCGAAACAACGGCTAAACCGATTTTTATGAAATTTTTTGTGTACATTTGGTAGGTCTGAGAATAGGTTGTAGGCTATTTTATTTATAATATTTGTTTAAATTATTTTAAAAGTTATTTTGGAAAAACAATAAGGTGCAATTATGTCCTTTTTATAGGGAAATGCAACAGACAGGCACACACACACACATACATATATATATATATATATATATATATATATATATATATATATATATATATATATATATATATATATATATATATATATATATATATATATATATATATATATATATATATATATATATATATATATATATATATATATATATATATATATATATATATATATATATATATATATATATATATATATATATATATATATATATATATATATAGTTTGATCAATGATTTACATTTATACTGTTTCCTATAAAAGAGTATCTGAAATTGAAAATGATCATCTTCTTGCATTTTGAGGTCAAAAACAGATTCCTTTCAGGTGAACTGCGGTCCAATACTGTAGAAATGGCAGCGATTGTTACTCGCTATGTTCCACTAATGACTGATAAACAAAAAATCAATTACGGCCGCATTATACTGGCAGTTTTGGAAGGACAAGATGGATTCTTTTTTTTTTGGATGTACCAGGCGGAACTGGGAAAACATTTTTCATTTCTCTAATTCTCACCGAAATACAATCAAATAATGGCATAGCTTTGGCCGTTACATCGTCTGGCATTGCAGCAACTTTATTGGATGGAAGCAGAATAGCTCATTCAGCACTTAAGCTGCTAATGAATATTAAAAATAACCCAGATGCAATGTGCAACATAAACAAGTAAAGATAAAGAATAAATTTAAAAAAATGCTTTTATTTACCTCTAAGCAAATTACATGTTTAGATTAGTAAACGCTATTGCAAACTCGGACTTAGATGCAACATATCGATCGCCAGAGCTTTGTGGCCCGTTGTCAAACGATTTTATTTGTCGCTAGATGGCAGGAATTAATTTTATTTGAATCATTTTAATTGATTTAAGGCCTAATTCATGTCGAAAACATTAAATTCATGCATTGTCATCTAGAATAAAGCTTTCCTGAAATTTTTAGAGCTCTAGGTGGTCGAAAAGTGGGAAAGCGACCGAGAGCGAGAGAGCAAGCGGGTAAGGAAACAGGAGCAAGAGAGAAAAACGATCGAAAAACTTTCAAAAACCCCGGGCATTGTACACCCGATTTTTTTAAATTGTCATAATTTTGTACATTAAACTTTTAATAAAAAAACACAAAATAATTTAAAAGGCAAAACAACGTTTGCTGGGTCAGCTAGTATATATTAATTTTCTGGATTCGAAACCAGCTACTTCGTACCTACCGTGGACCGATCAACAACCACTCAGCCACCGGGCCACCAACATCACTGCTTACAGTGCTATTTACATTATTCATCCCTTAAACGTTAATTATATATATATATATATATATATATATATATATATATATATATATATATATATATATATATATATATATATATATATATATATATATATATATATATATATATGTATATATATATATCGGTTAATTATATATATATATACATATATACATATATATATATATATATATATATATATATATATATATATATATATATATATATATATATATATATATAATTAGCCGGCAAAACTACATTTCAAATGGGCACATTCATGACTGATGTATAATAATGTATATTACCAAACGTGGTGGCCTAATGATGTATAATAATGTATATTGCCAAATGTAGTAACTTTCTTCGCTACTCTATTCTCTATCGTTTTTTTCCTTTCACTTCCACGTCACACGAACAAAAAGCAAACACGAGTAAAAAAACTCCCAGCATTAATCTTGTAGAGAAACGTTTTTGTACGTTTAAGGGATGAATAATGTAAATAGCAATGTAAGCAGTGATGTTGGTGGCTGAGTGGTTGTTGATCGGTCCACGGTAGGTACGAAGTAGCTGGTTTCGAATCCAGAAAATTAATATACGATAGATAGAAGTGATACTAAAA
>OZ022239.1:29830905-29833405 GCA_963978895.1 Erpobdella octoculata
CGAACACCAAAATACCTTGATCTTTACTCGTGGCTTTGACCGCAATTCGCAAACAACATGGTCAAGTCTCATGACCGTTTGACGTAATTTCTTCCAGTCCTTCTTTGGCTCATCAACAGAGTCTTTCTTTGGCTCATCGTCGCCATTTCTGCACGGTTCATCACAGCCTTTTTTGCATGCCTCGTCCTGAACATCTTTGCACGGTTTATCGGAACTGTCTGTTTTTTCTTCTTCCGTCACATCTTTTAGATCTTTCTCAAGAAACTCTTCAAAAGGTTTTTCGAAAACACGTTCCATAAATCCATTAAATCCCTTCATCGAACTGTTATTTGATTTTAAAATGACTCTTAGTCTATCTGATCTAGAATCCTCTGTGGATTCATCTGATTTAGAACCCTCGGTACCGTTCTCTGTTCTTGGCTCATCTTTTTCAGAGTTTTTGCTGGCTGCATTGCTATTGTTGTTTTGGAGAAGTTCATCGCCGTCATGTTTGTTTTCTTCCAAGCTACAATCGAACGTTTTCTTTTCACATTCCAACTCGGCTCTTTCGTCGGTGTCAACTTTCGTATCGTCCAGCGGATCTTTCTTCAAATCATCGTCATCGTCTCTCAAATCAGTGTCTTCTTTTTTTGTCAAGTTAGCTCTGACGTATTTCCACATTGGAGTTTCGTCCGTTTCTAAATCCTCGGTTGCTTCATCCGAGTCAGATTCGTCACTAAAATCTGACCCTGAATATTCGGTGCCGTCGTCTGTTATGGAGGCTTCCGTTTCAAAACCATCGCTGTATGGGTAAAAGCCATAGTTGTTATTGCCATTATTATAATCATCATCGTCACTTTCATCCTCATCGTTTTGCATTTCGTTTTCAACATTCTTCTCATCTTCTTTAGTTTTATTTTCGACGTCCAAACCGACTGTATCACTGTCACCATCTTTGCATGGTTCATCTTGAGCATCTTTGCAAGGTTTCTTATCATGACCGTCTTTGACAGGCTCATCATCATGACCCACCTGACTTGTGCAGTCTGTACGGCCGTCATCCGTCACATGCTCTGAGACACAGCTGGTGGACTCCAGTTCAAATTGGGTTTCGCCGCAGCAACCCACATCACCAGCAGCCCGCTGGTCCAGAACCGTGTCCACCACTGCCTCAGCCAACCCTGCGACCAAACTCTCAACAATTGTACCGGCTGCTGCTACTTGTTGCCAAGAATCATTCCTTCTCCTGTCTTCCCCTGTGCTGCCATGTTTTATCTCGCTTGTTGTCTTTCTACTTCCAGCAATTTGTTTTTCAATTTTCTCCGCCTAACCACAGCTTCCTCGTCAATATCAAACAAATATTCATCGTCGTCAGGCCCATAGCCTTCATTCACTAAGTTCGTCCTTTTTACCTGTATCGCTCAGGCCACGTTTCTCCATCTCGTCTTTCATTTCACTCGCCCAAAGCTCATCCAATGATTTCAAAACCATTCTTGTATCCCAATTCTGACACCAATGTTACGATATCACCAAATCGTATACCGGGCTCAATAGAATGGTTTTGCAGTTTTATTGAAAAATAATAAATGAAGCTTTGTTAAGGCTATTTTATACCTTTTGATCTATTCATAATGTCCATAATAGTTATTCCAAGTCCTTTAACGTCTATCAATGGGAAACTTATCCTAAAATCAGCGATTTTACATTAACACTAATCGCAAGCCATACAAGTTTTGTATTATCACCTTTGCGTAACCAATAACACAAATAGGTCATTTTATTGGTGAGTGTGTAAGCTAGACCACTAATCCGCCTGATTATCTGGCCGGACCGAGCCGCGATCGAACTAAAACAATTAAGCCTCCTTCGGCCAAAGAAATCACATTATTTGGAAAGCTAAAAAAATAACTTGTTAGAGTTTATTCAATACGTGTAATGTCCAATGGATGAATTGATCGCTCTCGTTTGTATATGTATATACACTAGGTAAATTTAAAATCAATCCAGGAATTTGAAATCATAAGCCAGTACCCGAACCCGAACCCGAACCCGGTTTTTTGAAAACTACAAACCCGAACCCGAACCTGAATAAATAAATAAAACATTACTTAAATAAATAAATAAATTTATTCTCACAATAGGCAATTTTCTGTTACCATTTCATAAAATATACTAAAACTTTGAAGCATAATTCTAAAAGCATATTGTAATGTTTTTCTCCGGCTATCCATCCGCTCTTTATTTTTATTTTTATTTTCCTTTTCGTTTATTTTTGTTGTTATCGTTGTCCCCCTAATCAATCCCATTTTAATTTTAGTTACCACAACCCCTCAACAATACCTCTCTCCTACTCAAACCCCACCCCCCTCAACAGATGTGAGTAGCTATGAAAGTTTCAACGCCAACGGAATACTGCAGTCCGCCAATGAGCAGAACTGAGTTCTCATCTTTCTTTATTTTTTAAGTTTCCACAGGTATCTGTGCCATTATTTCCAGCGTGTTCTGTTCAAGATGTCTGATG
>OZ022239.1:29843405-29895905 GCA_963978895.1 Erpobdella octoculata
CTACTGCAGCTGCTACTACTACTACTACTACTACTACTACTACTACTACTACTACTACTACTACTACTAGATTCCTAGATCCGCCACTGACTACTACCACCACCACTACTACTACCACTACTACTACTACAACTACTACCACCACCACCACCACCACCACCACCACCACCACTACCACTACTACTACTACTACTACTACTCCAATCATCTCCATCAAATGAGTTTTCCGTAAACACTCTTCTAGGATGACTTTCTACGAAAATGAAAAAAATTTAATGTAATTTGGAAAGAAGAGAATTGGCGGAATGAAAATGAAAGCTGAGAATTCGGGGAAAACCGAAATTGGAGAAAAATGAGTTAGCGCTAACAAATGATTATGCGTAAGAGAGAGATAGGGACGAAGAAAGAGAGAAAGAGGGAGATGGGGAGAGAGAAAGAGAGATATAGTAATGTAAATCTAGAAACGCAAAACGAAACCAACGAAGATAAAGAAAAAGGTATCAATAAACATCACTGCTAAAACTTCAAGTCATGTTGAAGGTGTGTGTATGTGTGCGCGTGTGTACGTGTGTGTGTGACAGTGTGTGTGTGACTTCTGTCAACGACACTTCTATAGACACGTGACTTCGATCAACCAACCAGCACTTTATCAATCAATTCATCATTTTATCTATCAATCCATATGTTTATCAACCCATCCATTTATCAATCAATCAATCAACCAATCCATTGATCAACTACAAACAACTTAATCTAAAGATCAAATCCAAAGCAAATACAAAAATCTAAGCAACAAACACATTTAATTACTTCACACTCACGACTTTGACTTATGGTATCGTTACTTTTTAACTCGCATTTAATTTATACATAAAGAAATTAATAAAATTTATATAATTCTGAAACAAACTTACAACAATAAAAAAACCATTTTAGAATTTTAGCAGGTTGGAATTTCTGATCTTTCTCGAAAATTGTTTTTAAATACTTCATAAAAAATATTCATTAAAAAATGACAAACAATGTCAAACATTTTGAATCTGCTATTAACGTGAGAAAATAGAAAAAAATTAAATTTAAAATAAAAATACAAGAAGACTAAATCAATCTAAGTCGATTAACGCGTGAACATGTCTAACTTTAAACCAGAAGTTGAACCAATCAAATTCTCTCAGACGATTTTAAAGACAAAAGACCTGCAAAGAACGACACAAATACACAACCGGACCAATTATAGATCAACCAATACCACTTAATATAAATATTCCCACACCCTTCTATAGAGAAAAATATAATTAATTATAATAATTTATTAATTATTATAATTTAATTACTTATAATTAATTTAATAATTATAATTTAATCGTCATTCGAAGTCGATGAGGTCGATGATATTCGCATCAAGCTGCCTCTGCTGGATCATTCTGTTTTGAACTTTGACCTCCAGGCAGGCCATCCTTTCCTGGTGGATCTTTTCACACAGTTCTGCCTTCTCCGTCTAGTGGTGGTGATGATGATGATGATGATTATTATTATTATTATTATTACTATTCACGTGATGGCAATGATGATGATGATAACGATCAGCATCCTTAAACACATTAGATTCAGTCACGGGATGTCACAAATTAAGTCACAGGAAGTCACAATTTAAGTCATAGGATTTTGTGTTATGACGTAAGTATATATATATATATATATATATATATATATATATATATATATATATATATATATATATATATATATATATATATATATGTATGTATGTATGTATGTATGTATGTATGTATGTATATATGTATATATATGTATATATATGTATATATATATATATATATATATATATATATATATATATATATATATATATATATATATATATATATATATATATATGCATTGCTATCTGTTGCATTTTCCTATGAAAAGGACATAATTGCACCTCTTTGTTTTTCCATTATAACTTTTTAAAATAATTTAAAAAAATATTCTAAATAGCCTACAACCTATTCTCAGACCTACCAAATGTACACAAAAAATTTTCTAAAAATCGGTTCAGCCGTTTCGGAGGAGTTTGAAGTCAAACACTATGACACGAGATTTTTATATATATAGATATAATATAATATAATAAACAGTATTAAATTCTTACTTCGAGTTTATTATTGTCCTGGATCAACTTATCGAGAACTTCCTTCATCTCTTCGGCACCGAGATCATCATCAAAACTCATCGACGAATCGGAAGACGAGGACGAGGAGGATGATGACGTCTCGAAAGCATCATCGTGACGCATCATCTGGAGTTCCGAGATGTCCTGCTGGAGTCGTTCTATCTCGTTCCTTTCCGTCGATATCTTCTGGCGCAGTTCGTCCCCTGGAAATGATTTTTTCATATTTTTTTACGAGTCCAGTCGCGGGTCGATTAAATTCGTAAAAAGTAAAAATTTTATCGCGATTTATTCTGATCTTTCGATTTAAAATTTTCTTTTTCAAATAAATCAATTAAATACAGAACAGAAAATTTATATAACAATAATAATAATAATAAATTATTAATCGTAAGAACCGACCGATGGCCAATAATTCTTCTTCCTCCATCATAACATAATTGTATTCGTCCAATAACTTTTCAAATTCTCCGTGATCCCCGAACTCTGAACCCTCAGAACTGGCAGTGGACGAATCTGCGAATGTGGAATCACCTGGGAAGAGGGAAATTGTTATCGAAAATAAGATCGCAGAACCGATTGAAATCTATTCTCAGTTTAAACAACCAGAAACACGATAATCAATAAATCAATAAAATACAATCAGTGGCCTTGAATCCCTTTAGGACTTACGCCACTTTAAATTTGTCAAACATTATTATTATCACCTTGATCGCTGTAAGAAGTAAGCGGGGGATGCAGAGAACCGTCGTACCCGACGGTCGACCTCCCGGACAGCCACGGACTGGGGGTCTCGTCCCGCAGGACTTCGTAGTCGTTCTTCGCTTCCGCTTCCTCCACTTCTTCGACTCTTTTCTCAGAAAACCTTCGCTCACTGTCTGCATCTTCGTCTTCTTCCGCAACATCGGTGTATGGATTGGAACTGTCCGATGCATCGTCCCTGATCTCCTCGTACAGCAGAACTTCTCGGCGACTGGATTCCGACATCGCATCGCTTTCGATGCTACTCCTTACGACGGATCGTACGTCCATCCCTGCTGATGATTCTTCTATTTTGAGTTCTTCATCTTCAACATTTCCATCGTTGACAACAATCTCTGCTTCTACCTTACTGCCAACAACAGCAGCTGATTTTGCGTCAGCTTCCAGACCGACCACATCTATGGCTACGACGTCAAACTCTTTCTCACACTTTTGAGCAAGTTTCTCTTCTGCTACGACAGATTTATCTTTTAACGTCGAAACGTCATCTTCCGACGTCGCAACTTTGACTTTCGACGATCCGATAATTTCTTTTGATGTCGCAGGTTCTTGTAACGTCACGGTTTCTTTCAACGTCGCGGTTTCAACTTCGACTTCTGACGTTGCAACACCTACCATTGAAACGGCAACTTTTCCATCGAAAACTTCACCGGATTCTTCATCTCGATGCCCGTCTTGATCGTCGGCTGGAAAGACAGTTTCGACCACCTCTCTTACTTTCACAGACTTTCCCACAACCGACGTCTCATTCTCCTCTTTAGAAACCTTGGAAACACGAGAGATGCTGACTTCACCCTCTTGTATCTGATCCGTCACCGAGGCGTCACTCGTTCGCTTCGTAAGCGACGTACGGAACGAACCTTCATTCCTGTGCTTGTCTGAAAGAGTGGAGGAGTGCCTTTTTGTGAACCCATCAGAGTGCATGACCTTTCTTCTGGAGTGCAGCTCAGGAGTGAGATGTTTCTTTTCAGACAGTTTCAGGTGGTCTCGGCCCCTCAGCCTCACCCCGGACTCGTTCCGCGATAAACAGTGCTCCCCGTTCACCAGACT
Organism: Erpobdella octoculata; assembly: GCA_963978895.1. Classification (NCBI taxonomy): domain Eukaryota; kingdom Metazoa; phylum Annelida; class Clitellata; order Hirudinida; family Erpobdellidae; genus Erpobdella; species Erpobdella octoculata. Next base: position 29,847,391 of record OZ022239.1, read on the forward strand.
TATTCGATCCAGCTTTTCGGAGAGCTTTGAGGAAAAATCTGCATCGTGGTGCTCCAGCTGGAGGTGTGACTTTTGAGAGCTGAAACTTTGCTTTTTATCAAGAGAAGTTTCAGAAGGCTTTGCCGGAGCTTGCTCCATCTGATGCAGGTGCTTCAACTGCAATGATGATAATAATGATAGATGAAAGATATATATATATATATATATATATATATATATATATATATATATATATATATATATATATATATATATATATATATATATATATATATATATATATATATATATATATATATATATATATATATATGGTTGAGCCAAAAAAAGTGAAACGGTTTCATACAATCAAATATAATTATCTAAAATTTAGACAAAATATTTCAAAATAAAGTATTACAATATTGCATTGATAGTGGAAATAACTGTGTTTGGAAATTTCCAAGTCAATTGGACTTGTAGAAGTGGTCAAAAAATCGATTACAAAACAGGGATGCGTCTCACTTTTTTTGGCCCACCCTATATATATATATATATATGTGTGTGTGTGTGTGTGTGTGTGTATAACGATATTTAATGAGACCGTGTCATCCAATGAAAACCTTTCGTTTGAGTTGAGTGACAATCCTTTGCACCTCCCATAACTCCTCCTCCTTTCTATGATCCTTCACTCTCATCAACTCTTCGTGCATGTGATTCAGCAGCGACTCCTGCTTCTTCAGTTCTTCCTCTATTGCGGACGGACATTCGGGAAGCTCGAGAGCCCACCTGGACGTGGCAGGCTTGAGTGGTGGAATGTATCTACACGCGAGAGAGGAAAGAATAAGCCGATTAAAGAAACTGGCGGCGTATCGGATAAACCTTTTCACCGGAGGTTTGAATCATGGTGGCACCATCAGCTCTGGCAAGTGCGGTAAGGCACCTGAAAGGACTTACTGAGCCGCACAAAGTGGACCAAACACGTGAGAAAAGGGAAGTAAACAACGGTGCAGGAATTCTAGCATAAGGATACTTAACAGTGTTGAAACAATCTCGCAAAATCATAAAATTGGTTCAATCACTGATATAATGAAGATTGAATGATTATTAAAACAAATAAAATATAAATAATTAATCACTTAATTGTTTCATTTCAAGTAAATAATACCCAAATGAAAATAATATGCACAATAGTTACTTCTTAATGATCGTATCTCTGAAGAAGATATTCGAATAAGTGAACAAAACGTTCAGAACTCGGTGACTGATTTTCATGGTCGGGCTCAGGACGATGGACACGTTTTGTAGACTCATTTTATTGAACTTCTCCTGTACAACATTGATCCGAGATTCGGCCGTAAGCTTTTTTTTAGAGAAAACTAAAATGCGCCAATAGAAAATCAATGATTTAAACGACCTTTTCGATAATGTGAGTCATGTGAACTATAACCCATGAGAGCAAGGTTTTGTTAACCGAAGGAAGCTCTTGGATCAGCTGGTGGAACTGTTCCACTTTTTGTTTGATATTCTTAAGAGCTTCAAAAAATCAAAAATGCAAATGTCACATCAAAACTAAATCGACATTCGAATAAGCTTCCTATTCAAAATAATCAAGTATAATCGTTCATACTTTGACAATATAATAGAAACTACAGATTATCAAACAGTTTCAGTAACTCACCTGAAGCCTGTTCGAACTTTGGCATAAGTTTAACTGTGAGGAGAGGATCGGGAAGTTCTCTGAGGAAAAGTTTCAGCAGACTCGCAACGATGTTCGGCTCGTGTTCCACCAGATAAACCGTCGAACCGCTGTTGTACAACTCTTTCAATTGGGTGACCTTTGATTTGACCCCTGATATCCTGTAGATGCCCTCACATGCCAGTCCTGTAGATGCACACAAAAACACAAAACTTGAAGAGAAAGCAGTCTTTTAACATAACTTAGTAAACTATATACAAACTTAAATTAAAACTAACAAAATTATTATTATTAAATATTATAGTTTCAACTAAATAAATTATCTCAGAACTTATTCTAAACAAAAAGAAGTTAACTCAGTTAAAGAAAAGCTTGAAAAGAAAAATTATTAAAAAATATACTATTTTGTTTACAGAAACTAATATAAAATTTCCCGAACGAATCATATTCAGAGATGTAATGAATGCACGAACAAATTACGAATCATATTCAGAGATGTAATCAATGCACGAACAAATTACGAACCATATTCAGAGATGTAATCAATGCACGAACAAATTACGAATCATATTCAGAGATGTAATCAATGCACGAACGAATTACGAACCGTATTCAGAGATGTAACCAATGCACGAACGAATTACGAACCATATTCAAAGATGTAATCAATGCACGAACAAATTGCGAACCATATTCAGAGATGTAATCAATGCACGAACAAATTACGAACCATATTCAGAGATGTAATCAATACACGAACGAATTACGAACCATATTCAGAGATGTAATCAATGCACGAACAAATTACGAACCATATTCAGAGATGTAATCAATGCACTCCCTGACCACGGCCGGCAGTAAAATTCCATCGTGGCTCGGATTCCTCTCCACTGCCAGTGCCAGAGGAACTCCAAAAACGACTTTTTGCTCATCTGACTCTTCTGTTGCAGCTTTAAAAAATAAAGAGTGAAAGAAACTTAATAAAACACAAAAGTAAACAAGTGAACCCTAAAAAAACTTTGTTTTTTTTTAAATCTTTGATCATTTGTAATTCAGCAGCTTCTAATTTTTCGCAAATCATTTTGAGATAATTACAAGTCTATAAAATAGAACAACATTGACCAATATTTTCTAAATACTTGATATGTGAAGTATGTGAGGATGGAAAATATAAGAAACTTTTGAGTCAATATTGAAAAACAAAAAGTTGTTATTATACATTTTTGATTTAAAAAATTAAATTTCGTTTTCTTTGAATGAAAAAAAATTACTATATACTTTTTAAACCTCGATTTATTGGATAGATATTTTTATATGCTCGCTAGATGTCCCACCACTTTGTTATAAATATTTATTATTTTAATATGTTGGCTAGATGTCGTACCACATTTGTTATAAAAATGTATTGAATAGATATTTTAATATGTTCGCTAGATGTCGCGCCACTTTATTAACAAAAACCGGTTATGACGCCATCTAGCGAACATTTGGAGAATGGAATTATTTTCTGGGGTTAACTGAAAAAAGGATCATTTTTAACTGTCCAATAAATCTAAAATTTAATAGAAAGCGCTGTCATTCAGGAAAAATAGATACGCAAAATTTCAGCAAAATCGGATAACTGGAATTTGTGTTTCTTATGTAAGCAAGCAAGCATACTTAAAGTTAATATAGAGGATATAACAAGTGAAGCAAAAACCAAAGTTCTTTAAAAACACACTTTTATATTTTTACACTATTCAAGTGATCATTTGACATCCTCTGGACGTTGATGTAGTCCAATCGATCCGAAAATTATATATGTTACATAAACAACGAGCATATTAGCATAGACAATAAATAGTTCGACGAAAATATCACAAGTAATTATTTAATTAAATTTTGTCCAATCAATCCAAAAATTTGATAGAATGCAATGTTAATCAGTTCGAAGGTATGTTTAAATTTGTAAGTTTCAGCTCATCGGGAAGTTAGATTAAAATCGATTGCAAAATTTGACGACAGACAGACAGAGAAGTCAAGTTAAGTAAAAGTGTGTAAAAAGAGCCACCACATGTTTTTATGTATAAGACATTTCCATGTACTAGATACTACCACATATAAGAAACTACCACATGTAATACACAACCTGGTATGGATACCATATCACATGTAAGAAACTACAACATGTAAGAAACAACCAGATTTAAAACACTATCACATGTAAGAGAGCCTACACAACCCCGATTAAATACCAAAATAAAAATCTAACTTGAAAACTAACCAACCTATTTCACCGCTTTTCAGTAAAATTTTCTTCTTCCATTTTGCTTTTTCATCTTTTTTTGTTTCTTTTCCTGCTTTCTTTTCTTTCTCTTCCTGTTTTTTTCTCTCGTTCCTGCTTTTCTTCTCTTTCTCCTTTTCTGGTTTTTCTTTTTTTTCAGACTTTTCCTGAATATATCAACAAAAACAAACCTCTTTCAATAAATCACTGCGGACGTTCCACGAGAATATCCTACATATCTAGACATTAATTTTTAAAACCACTTTGTTGAATATATCCAATTTAAAACAAATTATACTTCCAACAATGAAATCAATCAAAAAGAATTATTTTAAGTTATTAATAATAGTTAAGTTTATAAATAAATGTAATATTAATAATAATTATTAGAACGACGATATTTCAAGATTTGAAGCAAAGTTTGGTTCAACCCTTCAACAGACTCAATCAGTATTGTGCTAAGGTAGATATTTAATCAAAATATCTGACTGTATTAAATAACACTTGGATTATAAAAAAAATTATAATACTGGAAAATCACGCACAACTCCAGGTAGGCAAGATGAAGTGTCATTTTATTAGTTAATGAAATAAAAATAACATTTTCTTTCTGCTTGAGTAAAAAAAACAATTCGTGTTTCATTAAATTGCCATTTTTTAACCTTTTTAGAAAATTTGAACGGCATAGGCTTTTTAGATTTTGTCTGACTCCTGAAATTAAAATTATTCAAAAAGTTAAAAACTATAAACAAAGAACTAATTTAATTTAAAATTTCAAGGATATAGTTTGGCTTACTTTGCTGAACCTTCACAGAACAACTCTTCAGGTGAATCTTCTTCTTCAAAAATCATGTAACCTTTGTCTTTTTTATCTTTTTTGCCTTTCCCGTGCAGGACGTCTTTACGTCTAACTCCGTCATCTGCTAAATTTATATACGACAGAAGAAAATTCAGTATTTACGTCTGAATAAGAATAAAAAATAAAATGACAAAACTAAGACAGCAACATTTTTATTAAAAAAAATAATCGGTATTACGCTTTGATTTTTATTTCTAGTTCTCATTAGCATAAGTAGGTCTAAGAGATCAATTAAGTCATTGTATCTATTATAAGTCTAACTATTTATCATATTCTATATCTATAATAGATTCTATAGTTCTGTAGCAATAGTATATGTATGTGGGTGTATTGTGAAAGTTGGTATTTAATTTTCTTGTTAGAATTTAAACTAACTATTCACTATTCTAAAAAAAACTCCACAATTTTAGATAAGAATATTAAATCATTATTATATATTAAAATACTAGCAGGGTACCCGTCGTTGCCCGGGTTTTCAGAGATGATTATAATAATGGCAATAACAACTATGGCTTTTACCCATACAGCGACGGTTCTGAAACGGAAGCCTCCATAACAGACGACGGCACCGAATATTCAGGGTCAGATTTTAGTGACGAATCTGACTCGGATGAAGCAACCGAGGATTTAGAAACGGACGAAACTCCAATGGAGAAATACGTCAGAGCTAACTTGACAAAAAAAGAAGACACTGATTTGAGAGACGATGGCGATAATTTGAAGAAAGATCCGCTGGACGATACGAAAGTTGACACAGACGAAAGAGCCGAGATGGAATGTGAAAAGAAAACGTTCGATGGTAGCTTGGAAGAAAACAAACATGACGGCGATGAACTTCTCCAAAACAACAATAGCAATACAGCCAGCAAAAATTCTGAAAAAGATGAGCCAAGAACAGAGAATGGTACCGAAGGTTCTAAATCAGATGAATCCACAGAGGATTCTAGATCAGATAGACTAAGAGTCATTTTAAAATCAAATAACAGTCTGATGAAGGGATTTAATGGATTTATGGAACGTGTTTTCGAAAAACCCTTTGAAGAGTTTCTTGAGAAAGATCTAAAAGATGTGAAGGAAAAAGAAAATGCAGACAGTTTCGATAAACCGTGCAAAGATGTTCAGGACGAGGCATGCAAAAAAGGCTGTGATGAACCGTGCAGATATAGCGACAATGAGCCAAAGAAAGACTCTGTTGATGAGCCAAAGAAGGACTGGATAAAACTGCATCAAACGGTCAAGGGACTTGACCATGTTGTTTGCGAATTGCGGTCAAAGCCACAAGTAAAGATCAAGGTATTTTGGTGTTCGTGGCCGAGTCGCATTTCTCAAAAGCGACTATGCTGTTTGGGACGAACAGAATTAAGAAGGGGGTAATCATGTAAGATCACTGATTTGATTATCAACTTCCTTTTGATAAACCTTAACAGATTCAGAATATTTATTAGGGACATTAATTATTTTATTATCAAGAGATTTGAAGGTATAAATAGCCTTAGCAAAGCTTCATTTATTATTTTCCAATAAACTGCAAAACCATTCTATTGAGCCCGGTATACGATTTGGTGATATCGTAACAATATATATACATATACTAACTGACCTAGCAAATGTTGTTTTGCCTTTTAAATTATTTTGGTTTTTTTATTAAAAGATTAATGTACAAAATTATGACAATATAAAAAAATCAATCTCGAAGAGCAATCGAGTGTACAATGCCCAGGGTTTTTGAAACTTTTTCTATCGTTTTTCTCTCTTGCTCCTATTTCCTTCCCCGCTTGCTCTCACGCTCCCAGTCGCTTTCCCACTTTTCGACCACCTAGAGCTCTAAAAATTTCAGAAAAGTTTTATTCTGGATGACAATGCATGAATATAATGTTTCCGACATGAATTAGGCCTTAAATCAATTAAAATTATTCAAATCAAATTAATTCCTGCCATCTAGCAACAAATAAAATCGTTTGACAACCGGACACAAAGCTCTGGCGATCGATATTTTGCATCTAAGTCCGAGTTTGCAATAGCGTTTACTAATCTAAACATGTAATTTGCTTAGAGGTAAATAAAAGCATTTTTTTAAATTTATTCTTTATCTTTACTTGTTTATGTTGCACATTGCATCTGGGTTATTTTTAATATTCAGTAGCAGCTTAGGTGCTGAATGAGCTGTTCTGCCTCCATCCAATAAAGTTGCTGCAATGCCAGACGATGCAATGGCCAAAGCTATGCCATTATTTGATCGTATTTCGGTGAGAATTAGAGAAATGAAAAATGTTTTCCCAGTTCCGCCTGGTGCATCAAAAAAAAAGAATCCACCTTGTCCTTCCAAAACTGCCAGTATAAAACATTTAATAAAAATCGGTTCAGCCGTTTCGGAGGAGTTTGAAGTCAAACACTATGACACTATGAGATTTTTATATAGATAGACTAGACTAGAATGACTAGATAGAGATAGATTTGTAAGGAATATCAGTCATTTTCACGAAAAAAAACTAACCTATATCTTCGTGACTTTCGGACATTATTTTCTGAATAACACTGAATATGCGTCTTTCAAATAATATAACAATTAAAACACTTAATATTCTATAAAATAAAAATCGCTTCTGCTACTTTTGCTCTTTCTATTTACTGTCAGCCGAACTTTGTTTACAAACTCTGAAATCAATCCCGTTTATATATTTTTTTTAACTAGACTATATATATATCCGTGAATCTCTTTATTATTAAAAAAAACTTGGTAAGTTGTATAAAAAACTCATTTTAATGTTTTTGTAAAAATTTAATTTTTTAACTATTTCAATCCTAATTTGCCCTCTACCGATCAACAAAACGCGTCCCCTATCGACTTTTATATAACTTTATTGGTTACCTAGCCTTGCAGATCATTACTGATATCAGAGCAAAATAAACTTTTACAATAAAACGCACTCCGCAAAAAAAAACAAAAAAATAATAAAGTCTGCTATCACATCTGTGAAAAATGAAAAACAAACTTGTCTATAAATTGATAAACAATGTTATAAAACAGTTCATAATCATGACCTCAAATATTCCAGGGCAGTAACAAAACATTAAAGAATAACGTTTTGAAATAAAAAATAACAATGGCAGTCATCTTTTAAACGAAATAAAAAAACATAATTAGAAAACATAATTCCGACATAAATGTTGAGTATGAATATAAATGCAACTCATAAAGTGAGACCAAAGAGTGGTACGACTCCCGGACAACAAATCTGTTCACCTCTGCCTTCACGGCAAGAAAAGATTTTGGCTGTTAAATCAAAATAAAAAAGCAAACAAATTAATGCTAAACAGCGATTTTAAACAAGTTTTGAAGATGACTGTGGTTCTCTTAAAACATTGTAAAAACGTATGCACATATTCAATGCAGTCAACTACATATAAAAACTGACAGTGACACGCAGCAGCACATCGTGATTTAGACACGTAACAAGATATTATTATTGTTTATACAAAAAATGAACATATTAAAAACAACAACAATTTACATTAGTGCAGCCATCACAACAATCCCGGAGTAGTCAGCGATGTCCAGTTATACTTTGGATTGTTGGAGTGTGCAAATGGAAGGGTGGGTGGCTCAATCAGGTACCAAGTATCCAGCACAACAGTGGCTTCCTGGGCAACGCAGACAGCACAGTAGGGGATCTTCCTGGCTATTTCTTGATAACCCAAGGTGCTGCGGCAGGGTTGACCGACAAGTTTCCGGGTGCACGAGTCTAGGTTGCCAGCATGGGTCATGAGAAGTATACTGCCACCTAAAGGGGTAATGGATCTTAATTTTGAAAAAAACCTTTTTTTCTCAAATTAAAATTAAAGGTGATTTTTTAAAAGAAATTTTAAATGGAAAAAATCTTTGAATATTGGCTTTTTAAACGAAAAATTGAATTTTTAAATCTATATTTTAATAAATAATCAAAAAAGAGAGAAATAATTTAATTCATCAAAATTACAAAAAAATTTTTAAAGAAATTTTATTCACAGACAATACATAAAACAGAAAACTCCCATAAACCTTCAGTCTCGTGTTTCTTTAAAATCTCTTTAGTGACTATGTAGGACCTCTCAAAGAACTGTTCGATGCTTTCTTCTGAATTCCCCAGCAGTTTGTTGATACTGTGTATGGCCTGATAGGTGGGGTCTACTGGGTACCCTTCCATTACTAATTCCTCGGGGCTCATGAACCGTGGTAGCCCATTCTGCTTGCAGGAGCCGAGCCAGTCAAAAAATCCAGGCTCAATCCTGATCTTGCTTGGACTCTGCAAACCTGAGATAAAGGAAAGAAATCTCAAATATCAAAAACTGATATTAATTCACTTTATTCACAAGTAATTAACTTATAAACTAAATAACTATAAATGATTACAAATAATCCATATAGTAATATAACCGTTGGAGAAGTATAGGTTTTTCAAACTTCTAATCGAACATAATAAATTTATACAAATTTGAGACAAACTTTCAAGGAGATTAGCAGCCGACTGGACACACTTGAGAGATGGAGAAGAATAAACGTGTGGAAGGTTAATTGATTTCTCTTTCATTGCTTCTCCTGATTATTGAATTAAAAAAAACTAATAAAATTAAAATCTAATCAATTAAAATTATCTAAATAATCAAAAAATCTTTGAAGAAGAGTTGAAACCAGAAGCAGTGAAGCAATCCATATACTTTAACACACTATTTCAACCTGAAACTTTTTCTACTTCAAAGACCTAGTGACTGGACTATAATGTATTGTAATATAATGCCGATTTAGATCGATGGTGATAGAGTAATCTGATGTAGATAATACATAAGATTACTCTATCACCATCGATCTAAATACGGCATTATATTAAAATACATTATATTCCAGTCACTGTGGTTAAGACAAATGGGATAATAAAATAAAAATTCTATTATAAATAAGCTAGGTAGTAATACATCTATATATATAAAAATGAATGTTTATATGTATGTATGTCCTTTATGCATTGCTACACCATTCATCCGATCGTAATGAAATTTTCACACAACCTTGAGGGTCAAGGGGAATCAAATATAGAGATAAAATATTTGAAATCCGTCAAAAAATGAGCGGAGCGGGAACTATATATATATATATATATATATATATATATATATATATATATATATATATATATATATATATATATATATATATATATATATATATATATATATATATATATATATATATACATACATACATATACACATACATATACATACATACATATACACATACATATACATACATAAACGAGCGGGAACGGGAACGGAAAGCCAACTGAGAGCGAAAGATCGAGGGGGAAAGGGAAAGCGACCCGGAACGGGAAATCGACCGGGAGCGGGGAAAAAACCAGAAATGGGAAAGCGTCTGGGGAGCGGGAAAACGGCCTGGAGCAAAAAACCGACCGGGAACGGGAAAGCGACCGGGAGCAGGAAAACAAGTGGGGAAGGAAACAGGGCGAGAGACAAATTTAGACAAATAGATGTACTGAAATAGATTAGAAAAACCTTTAAAAACCCCAGGTACCTCCGCTAGTTATTAATAAAAAAGAACTGTGAAACATTTCGTATTTAAAAAAAACCTTTTTATATTGATAATCGGTAGCTACGCATTTTGTGCAATTCTCTCTTTGTTTAATGCAAGTTTTTAATAACATGAATAGCATATATATAGAAAATGTATATAGTAGATAAACAAATTATCGCTCTGTATACGAAGAAACGATTTAGAGTCTTTTGTAAAAGTAAATGGATTGAAGAAATCAGCAGAGGAGTCAATCTCACGTGATCTACAATCTAATTCTATCTCCATTGCTCTTTCCACTTTCACTATTGAATTGCCTAAAAATGCCATTCTATTGGTGCGCTAGAAGGTTTTCAATTACTTGGAAAAATAATTGTAATTTTTCTTTTCATCGGCAAGTAAATTCATTTAATTCATTCGATAAACTACCGCATAATGCGAACTAAATACTATAGGTAGCGCTATATTTAGACAAATAGAGGTACTGAAACTAAACAAATGAAACTTATTTCAAGTTTTAAAAAAATTAAATTTTTATAAATTCTGAAATTTTTTACTGTTTAAATAATTTTTTTTTTAAACAATTCCTTTAATGTAGTTATTATTATTGTCTGTCGCGTATAGTTCATCAATATGGTGGTAGTATTGCAGTAAAGCGTTTGCCTGTTGGCGTAAAGGACGGCGGTTCGAATCTCACCGGCGTCACCAGCATTCGTAGGGGGTGTGTGGAGGCAAGCTTCATAAACAAATGCTTCTAATTACTGAAGTGGTTCTCACACAGGCTTCAGTATTTTGAACCACTTTAAACCATGTCAATTTAATTCTATGTTTCTAGGTATACGTGCCTTATGTAAACTGAGCCATCTTAAAAGATAGGCTCATCCTATATACTATTCTATATATATGATGAATAGGTGCTACATCTACGAACATAAAATAAATATGTTTAAGCGCCATCTTGCGACCATATAATAAATATGCCTGAGCGTCAAAGCGAATAGAAAATAGGGTCATATCGGACAATCCAATAAAACTGGAACTTTAATAGAAAGCATTATATCTTATGATAAATATATACACAAAATGTCAACTAGATCAGATAACGGGAAATAAATAAAATTAGACTTCCAAAATGTATGTGTCTGATACAAGCATCCCACTGGCAAAGCTAATATTAAGGATATAATAAATCAGTAATACACACCAAGAAGTCTACTCTGAAAACATCCTTGAACAGTAAGAGGGGAATCGTTGGCAAATTCCTCAGGACCAGTCTGTCTCGCCGGCATTAACTTGGGCATGTTTAGATCGTATCTAGTGTATTTGCCTGTTGGTTGGTCATTAAAATAGTTTTATTTAACATATTCATTCAGTTATCAATCATTTAAACAGCACAAAAATATCCTGTCAGTTCTACAATACCGTTTTTTCCACACGCCCTTATACAGAAGTTTTTTTCTCTCTCCACAAAGGTCTGGTTGCTGTTGTTGAAACCAGCTTTAAAACCTAACCCATGAATAATCAGTAGCTTTGCTTCCGTGGCTTATTTTAAGACTCAAATTAAAATACTTACAAAAAAAACACAACAAGATACAAACTCAAACCTGATTGATTGAAGCTGTTTTGTATCCAATCTCTCCCGAACGTGGAATTAATACTCTCGCCGTGTCTAACCACGTAAAGCTGTCTGGGACCTTTAAGAGAGGCTATAGGAAGAGACGATGTTATATTGTCGACTGCTGGCATCCTGCAAAACGTATTGATGGACATGGGACTCTGGCTGGGATTGAACACACTCGGAACCTGATTGGACGATGAAATACCAAACGACTCTTTCGACAGGCTGGAATCTTGCGCTGCCTGGCTGCCCAGCAGTTCACAGGGATCGGCTTCTTTTAAAACCGGTTGACTAGCAGCCGGGGCCGATTCGGAAAACTTGGGATGATTTAAATGCTGGGCCGGCTTGCTGGACGTGGAATGATTTTTGAGTACTTCTTTCGGCTTGTTTTTCGTCGTGAAAACAGCTATCGGCGGTCCGATGACTTTCGTTGCAGCTGGTGAAACCAAAGAAGCTGTGGATATGGCAGCAGCAGTGCTAGCTGCTTGTGAAGTCTCTGATGATGTTTGTACTGCTGGTGACGACTGGACATCTGCAGTATTTTGATTGGTGCCGCTCTGCGTCGGAGAAGACAAAGTCGAAACCGCGATGCCCGTCGCCGCGGAAACCGAGCCGGCAATAACGAGAGAAGTGGCAGAAGATGCAGAAGAAGAGAGAGAAGAAGGAGAAGATTTAGCATCGAGAATTTGCGAAGTGGATTGAGTGGAAGGATACGAGAGAAAAGCTGGCATGGTGGCGTAACCTTTCGGCTGCTTGGAGGACGAGTTTGCACTGGACAAATATCTGCTGGTTCTGAGTGTCTGTGAACGGGGGAAAGAAAAAAAAATATTTTCTTCTAAGTTAAGAACTTTTTTTATAATAGAATTAAATTTTGAAATAGAAAAAAATTGATTCAATTAGAAAACAGACTTTTTACTCACTTCTAAACTTTCTTCAGCAATAGAGTTAGTGTCAACATTAAGATCGGTACCTATGATTGGTATGGACCTGAGTGATGAAACAGAAATATTCTAAATGAATGTCCGACAAGAATAACAGATTTAAATTTGTATTATATTTTTAAAATTTTTCAGAAACATAAATAAATACTTTTATGTTTAATAAATTTTTAGTAAATTCATAACTTGATATGCGTGATTTTTATTTTAACACAATTAATAACAGAAACAGAGCACATGCACTATAAAACCGAAAGATATAAGACATATTCCGGCCAATGAAATATCAACAGCTGACTTATGCATTGTCCAGGTTTCAGTCTCCGCGGTCCTTTCAGTGTAGACCAGTGGAAACATTCCCGAACAGCCGCTCATCCAGGATGCCCCCATGCACCATCCATCCTCGCTTGCTTGCACGTCAACTTCCTTGACGATCAGAAAATCACCTGGACAGAGGTCAAGTTCATCACAGGAGGAAGAAGTGTAAGGAAACAAGACTCTACGCACCTGTATTATTTATAAATAGGTCTGAATTAAAGTTTATTAAATTTTTACTTTGTGATTGTTAGAAAATCTTAATAAATATAAAAAGACGATTTTCTGAAAATTCGTGAGTTGTTTTTGTAGAAAACAATCAATTTAAATCAAAGATAAAAATAATATATATAATTATATATATATATATATATCAATATATATTTAAATATATATATATATATATATATATATCAATATATATTTAAATATATATATATATATATATATCAATATATATTTAAATATCTATTAATATATATTTAAATACTAGCGGAGGCACCCGGCGTTGCCCAGGGTTTTTAGAGGTTTACCTAATGCGTTTCTTTTTCGCTCCCGTTTCCTTCCCGCTTGCGCTCCCGCTCCCGGTCGTTATCCGTTCCCTGTCGCTTTCCCGCTCATTTTTTTGCTCTCAGTTCCCCCCCTAGATCTGATTCCACATACATACATACATACATACATACATACATACATACATACATACATACATATATACATAGATACATACATACATACTATGAATGAACAATTAGTGCCGAAATATTGTAAAAAACACATACATACATACATACATACATACATACATACATAAACACACACACAGACACACATACATGCACATACATACATACATACATACACAAATACATACGCACATACATACATACATACATGCATGCATGCATACATACATACATACACACACACACACACACACACACATACATACATACATACATACATACATACATACATACATACATACACACACATACATACTTTGAATGAGCATTTAGTGCCGAAATATTGTAAAAAACACATACATACATACATACATACATACATACATACATACATACATACATGCATAAACACACACACAGACACACATACATGCACATACACATACATACATACACACATACATATGCACATACATATATATATAGTTCCCGCTTGCTCACCCGCTCCGCTCCGCTCATTTTGTGACGGATTTCAAAATTTTTTTCTCTATATTTGATTCCCCTTGACTCTCAAGGTTGTGTGAAAATTTCATTACGATCGGATGAATGGTGTAGCAATACATAAATAACATACCTATATATATACATACATATATACAAACATTCATTTTTATAAATATAGATATATATATATATATATATATATAAATACATATATATATATATATATATATATATATATATATATATATATATATATATATATATATATATATATATATACATTATTAATTTATATCTTTTTACTTATTTTATTCTTTATTTACTTCTGCTTTAAAGTTAGTATTGCCTTGAAATCTAATTTCTGATAATTTTCATTTTTATTTTTTGACAATTCTTTTATATTACTTCTATATATATATACATATAGAAGTAATATAAATATATATATATATATTATTTTTGAATTAAATTGATTGTTTCCTACAAAAGCAACTCATATATATGTATATATATATATTTCTCATTATACAAGCTGAACGGGAAAACAAGCGGGGAAGGAAACGGGAGCAAGAGAGAACGATAGGAAAACTTTCAAAAACCCCTGTATTGTACACACGATTGCTCTTCAAGATTGATTTTTTTTAAATTGTCATAATTTTATACATTAAAATTTAAAAAAAAAACACAAAATAATTTATAAGGCAAAACAACATTTGCTGGGTCAGCTAGTGATTTTATAATATTTTATTTTTTTATTTTCTCTGGCTTCGTTGTGGCATGGGTTTCCCAAGTTGAACTTTGAAATTATTTTGATAAAAACACGTGCAAGATTGGACTCAAATAAAAGATCCGAAAGTATTTATCAAAAAATCAAGTCTTTGAAAGAGGGAAGTTATTTTTATTATTTTATTCAATAGTTTCGTTGATAAAATCACGCTTTTGCTAGCTAAAGGCACGTGCTTAGTGAGCGATAATGACACGTCGATTAGTTACAAGCGAACTCTTAAGTTGTGTCATCAACAACTATACTGTTATTGAAAATGCTCAATTTCAAGAAAAAATAATTGATTTTTATAATTATGAGGAGTTCTCAACAGCAAAAAAACTAATCTTTGCTGATTTTGAGGCTAAAAAAGGAGAAAAGTTTAAATCCCAAACGAGTGGCCAAAGTAAACATGACAAGTTAAAAGAAATAGTTTAATTAGTAAAATTCATTACAGCAAATAATTACAAAAAGAGTATGCCTCAATACTGTGCGGTTGATTTTTGGAGACTAGCAATGTTAACATTTGATTGTGAAAAAAATTGATTAAAAAAAATTGATGATATAATAGAAAATATTGAACGCACACTGAATGAAATAGTTAAAGAACGTGCCAAACAAGAAAATCCAAATTTTATCGTATCTACTGAACAACCAGAAACTTCTAGATTCAAAAAGTCATGGGCTGACCTAGTTAAAAAAAAACTACTCAGAAAACACTGACGAAGAATTTATCCTTGTAAAACACAATAAAAACAAAAGAGAATCACTTATTTTTCCTGAATCACAAAAGGAAATTCGGAAAAAGCAACTGAACAAAATACTGATGTTAATAAGTCAAATAAAAAAAGTCATAATATGCAAAGGTATAAGTACTTCAGCTTTACTAGCAGCTCGAAAAATTGTTAAAAAAGGAGTTATATATGTCGGAAATTTAGACGAAAGTGTAGAAAGTAAAACATCAAAGATTTTATCAAGAGTAAAAATATTGAAGTTTTTTCGACCAGTAAAGTTGTAAAAAAAGATTTAGAAAATACCACTACAACAAAAAATCGGTCATCTTCTTTCAGAATAACAATTGAAGACATAAATATGCCCAGGGTACTTGATCCAACTTTTTGGCCTCAACATGTTTTAGTTAGAAAATGGATTTTCAACCCACGCATTGCTATCAAACCGACAAAAAGCGAAAAACGGTCTGCCGTAGAAGTTGCCGATCGGAAAATGCAGTTAAAACTATAAAAACTAACAAAAATGGCAATCAACAATAAATTTGAAACACATTATGACAGTTTAGAATCAATAGAAAAAAGACTGTCTAAAACTTCATTTAATATAACACATATTCATTGTCGAAGCTTGAACAAACATTACGCTGAAATTCAGACGTTATGTTACATTCTAAAACCCACATTAATGGCTTTAACAGAAACATGGCATAAAAACGATCAAGTAGACTTTAAATTTTCAGGTTATAAGTTAATAACAAAAAATAGAGATGAACGACCGGGTGGAGGAGTTGGATTTCTCGTTAAAGAAACCATAAACTTTCAGTTAGTCGAATGTAACTTTATTTCGTCAACCTTCGAATACATACATATCAAACTCTGCTACAAAGAAACAAAACTAAATATTTGCACAATTTATCGACCCCCTAACACCAAACCTTTAAACTTTATAGAAGAGCTTTCTGATTTTCTCTCATGTACCCTCAAGCCCAAAAAACGCTTTATCGTCACTGGAGATTTCAACATACATCTCAACAAAAAAGACAAAATTTCTTCTATTTTTGTCAACATGATGCAATCTTTCAGTTTTCTCCCTGTCATACAAAGAGCAATCAGAACAACAAGTACTACCTCTTCCACAATTGATAATTTATTTGTGAACTTCTCCCTGGAGCACAGTTTTTCTTCAGTTATTACTTACGATATCTCGGACCATATGCCAATTCTACTTTCAATCGGAAACTTTCCTAAAACCCACCATCAAGCACCGTACCTAGCTCGAAACTTTTCTGAAAAAAAAACCAGAAGCAATTTTTAGAAACCTTAAATAATCTTGACTGGTCTCAGGTTTATAACGGTTGTAATCTTAATGAAGTCAATCTCGCCTACAGCACCTTTCAAGAAATTTACCAATCTCACTATAATCTATGCTTTCAACATAAATCTACAACAAGAAAACAAACATTTAAACAAGAATGGATGACTGACGAGCTTCTTAACGCATGCAAGTTGAAATCAAAATTATAAAAAAAATTCGTAAAAAATCCTAACGAAAACACCAAAAAAGTTTTCGTAACTTTCAGAAATAAATTTAAAAAAATAAAAGATATAACTATAAAGAATTATCATGAAAAATTTACGAGTTACAAAAACAACTCTAGAAAAACTTGGCAAACAATTGGTTCCATCATCAACCTTGACAAAAAACAAAGTGATGACACCGACTACTTCAAACTACAAAATAATGAAAAATGTACTGATCCTTTGATAATTGCTGATTCTTTCAACAACTACTTCTCAAACATTGGTGACCATCTAGCAGAAAGTATTCTTCATTGCAGCTCATCTTTCAGCGACTACCTATCTACACCCAACCAGCACAACCTCGATCTTCAGCCAACGGACTCCAACGAAATAATACTTCTTACAAAATCTCTCAAAGTTTCTCACAGTTGTGGCATAGATGATCTGGATCCTTATATCATTCAAGCATCCATCTCTAAATTAGCCAATATTTTGTCCTATATTATCAACGTCTCACTAGTTAATGGTACATTTCCTGATAAATTTAAAATTGCAAAAATAGTCCCAATATATAAATCTGTAATTATAGACCTATTTCATTACTGCCATATTTTTCCAAATTATTTGAAAAAAAAATCGTATATATTAAGCTCTATCATTTTCTAAGTTCAAATTCAATAATTAATGATTTTCAATTTGGTTTTCGAGCTGGCTATTCCAGCTACATGCCAATAATTCAGATGTAAGACGAGGTCTCTCAAAACTTAGAAAATAATTATTTTGTATAGGTATATTTTTTTATTTGAGCAAGGTTTTTGATACAATGAATCATGAAATTTTATTAGGCAAATTGCAATGCAGCTATTAAATGGTTTGAGAGTTACTTCTTTAATAGAAAACATTACGCAGGTGCTCAACCCTGAATAAAATAACTTGTAGAGTGCCCCAGGGCTCAATATTAGGTCCACTTTTGTTTATCCTTTATATTAATGATATTGTCCATTCAACAAAGTTTTTTTTAACTTTTTTCTATTTGCAGATGACACTAATGCACTAGCAGCAGATAAGAATCTTAAAGACCTAATTAGTAAAACCAATACCAAACTGAAATTAGTTTCGGACTGGTTCAAAAGTAATAAACTGTCACTCAATGCAGCAAAACCTAACTTCATAGCATTCCACAAACATCGCCCTATGCCTATGCCAGCAGCCTCTATAGAAATTTTTATTGAAAACTCTCGGATAATTAATGTATCTTCCACTAAGTTTCTAGGAGTATACATCAATAAATTTCTTACATGGGATGATCATATAAGTAGGGTATGTAAAAAAGTTTCTCGCAATATTGGTGTTCTCTATAAGTCTTTTCATCTATTAAGCAAATCTACTTTACTTACTATTTACTACTCTTTTATCTATCCATACCTCAACTATTGTAACATCATATGGTGCCCAACATCCAAGAAAGCAAGAAGACAGTTATCAACCTTGCAGAAACGGTGCATAAGAGTCATCTTCAAGGCACCTCGTTTTGCCTCTGTTTCCACATTTTTTGACCAAGGAGAATTGTTGAAATTGGACCAAATTTATATTTATCAAGTTTTAATTTTTATATTTAAATATTTTAATAATGAATTACCCGCAATATTTAAAAATTACTTTATTTTATCAAAAAATGTACATTCTAACAATCTACGTATAGTAGATAATGTTAGAATAGGTACTTATAAAACTAATCTTCGAAAATATTTCATTAAATACCTAGGCCCGATGATTTGGAATAATGCGTTTGCAAATCTAAATATGTCTTCTTTACAAACCTTCAAAAAGTCAGCAAAGGTTTTCAGTGTAAATAAAGACTTAGATTGCTATACAAACATCTTATTATAATTTTACCTCAATTTTTCAAATTTTTTTATGACATCTTCAGTTTTCTGACTTTTTTTATTCTATTATGACTTTGTATTGATTTTATTTGTTTTGAGTGATTACAACATTTTAAGGTTGATTGTCTCGTGGAGGTAACTCCTTTCATCAACCTTGTTGAATTAATAAACATTTATAATATTATTATAATAAATAATA
Organism: Erpobdella octoculata; assembly: GCA_963978895.1. Lineage (NCBI taxonomy): Eukaryota > Metazoa > Annelida > Clitellata > Hirudinida > Erpobdellidae > Erpobdella > Erpobdella octoculata. Next base: position 29,866,912 of record OZ022239.1, read on the forward strand.
ATCATCATTGGTAAAAAAAATTATTATATTCTAAATCAATCAAAAAAGAATGCAAATAGTGTAACATAGAAGTCCAAAAACTCCCGACATGCCAATGACAAAAACTTTATTTAAATTAAAAAAAACAAAAAATGAGATCAAAATGTCAACCTGACAGTTTGGTTCAGTTTGACACCTGGAATAAATCCTGAGGTCCCACCTGGCAGGTAACTTCAAATTGATTTCCCTACTCAGACGACTCAGTTTTTCTTGTTTGTCACTGGAGAAGTGATAAGCCAGGCTGACATGGAGCTGCTTCTTGTGAACTTCAACTTCGACTCCTAGATTTTTGTTTTCACGTTTGAGATATTTTTTTAGGCGTTTGGCAACAAAAAATCGTTTTGAAAGATAAATAATGTACATCAAATAAAAAAAGTATTGCTTGGAAATAATTGAGCTAGTGTATGAGTGTAAGGATAAAGATTCACTCTATGATATGCAGTAAAAACATTTAAACCAATATTTATAGTCTGCCTCAAATCGAATAAAAATGTAAAAACACCTCTAAATTACTGTATTTATGAAAAAAACACAAACAAACTCCTAAAACCAGCTTATATACTCAGATCAAGTCACCATCTACCCATACATTTGACTTTTTTGACTCACCCATTTTCTTCATCTCCTCAGCAAAATTACCGGTAATGTTTTTGAGGAACTCCACATACTTTTCCGTAACGAAAAGCCCGATGTACCAAAGAGAGGAAAACATCTCAAACTCCAGAAATTCTGGAGCACCTGATACTTTCTCGGCAACGATCTTCAAGACGTGAGAAAGCTGAGACACCATGCTGTCTTCTGCCTGTTGATTTGAGTTTAAAATTGATAAAATTACAAAGTTTAATTAAGTAAATTAATCATTTATGTTAATTAATAATAGATAACTAACGTGCTTAATTAATTTAATTAAATATATTCTCTGAATATAAACATCTCTAGAGTATATTTTTGACTAAGAAAATAAAATTCAAATTCGATATTAAACTGTTTTGAAACTCGATAAAAAATTTAATAGAAATGATTTTGTTTATTAGAGCTGATAGAGAATATATGAAAAACCTTATTATTTTAATTAATTATTAAATGGACAAAACCTGAAAGAATGAACTGAGTGTCATGTGTGGAAAGTAATTATGCGCTTTGTTCCAACCGCACTCCTGGTATGTTTTCTGCCAGAAATCCAGAAACTCTTGCTGCAACTGACCCACCGGACACAAGTAGAGTATGTAATCCCTGGGACATTCACCGTCGAGCTTTGGATCATTTACGTGGGCTAATAACCTTTAAAAATAAAGTTACATTGAAATGTAGTTTGAAATAACGATAAAAAACAGCACTGATTCACCACGAAAATAAAAGAATTTAAAGTCCCAACAAGGTATCGTAATAAGATACTCCAATGAGAATTCCAATTTCAAATTTTTTGAAATAAAAATTATAAATTAATAATATTCCGGTTATTAATTCAAAAGGTCAGTAAAAATGATTTTATATTTTATTTATTTATCTCTTCAAAAGTAAAGAGAACTAACCAGTCAGATGCCAACTGAACTCCTTTATCCCCAGTAGCTGCTAATGCCTTTTCTCTAAAAATAAAAAAAAAATTCATGAAAAGTAGAGGTTGATTTCCAGTTTATCCACCAAAAAGTGTAGCTGTCTTAAATTATTAAATGTAATCTAAAAATGTTTCAAATTTTTTAAAAATCTTCTGCGACCTGTCTAGACTAGAGACTCAGACTCAGACTGATTAAACACTACTAACACTCGTTTTTTGGGAAATCCCATTTGTACCATAATTTCTAGTGATGACTGATTCCTTAATATCGTCATCTCTTGCTTTTCGCAGTGTCGTCTGGGAGGAAGTTCTAGAGACGACGATGCCATGGCCACGAAAACTTCTCAAAATCTCGAGATGGGAAAGCCCTGAACGTAATGTTTTAAAACATTTAGGGCAGGATAATCCGACTGCCGAACTAAGTTTTTAGAATTCACGGCCGTCAGCTTATAGCTTATAAGCTTTCTTTGTCAACAACAACAGGTGCACAATTGCACATTGCACAAGTGTGCCAGTTCCATGCATGGATAACCACAAAAAAAACAAAGGAACCGAGAGCAGAAGACGTTTTGGCATAGGCTTGTTTGGTAACGTCTGACCGAGAATTATTAATTTCAAATTATTTGAAACCGTAAGATAGAACTTGCATCGCTCTTCTAACCCTGTTTGGCTTTTCACGAACTGTAGGTTTAAAGATTAATCCCAGAACTCAACACTTTGCATTCCTATGACCCCCTACGATGGCCAACCTGAAAACATTTAGACGGGTAAGATCAGCTTAAAACTAACTAGTGAGATGAATTTTCCTAGGCCTTTATAATATAACTGCTGACCTTCTAGACTTATTAGAGCATCACTACTGGTACCGTCGTTACCACACACCGAAACCTCTGGTTGGGGGATCTGGGCTACAAGTGGACCCCAAAATTCCGCCACTTAATATGTAGGGGAGACCGGGGCTCAATGTTACAGGGGCTACATGTTACAGTGATCATATCTATGGTGTTTATTTATTTGTAGTCAATATCTATGTTTCAGTGCATGCTCACAGTGAATCTGACAATATCCGGCGATGCTGATTTAAATATAAACAATACTGATAAAGTTGTAGCAAATAAACTTTTTTCAAGTCGATATCTTTTTTCCAGGTAGGTGTGCACTTTGTTTGTTTCTGCAGCTAGTTTGGTTACTTCTGTTGTCATATTTTGCATGTTGGTGGCGTGGTGATATGTGCTGATAAACAGACAATTTCTAGCGATGTAGCAGGGCCGTTGTATTAGTAGTGACTTGTTTTTTACGAAAAATCACATTGGGGCTATATGTTACACTTGTAATGGGGCTATATGTTACACATGTAACATATATGTTACACTTGTAACATATAGCCCCGCATGATAAGCTGATGCTCACCAGTGAAACCTGTCCTCATATTGTTAGACAATCACGAATCGCACATGTCGATTGAGGTTATCGACCACTGCAAACTGAATGGAATCGTTCTTCTTACGTTTCCACCTCACTGATCGCACAAGCTACAGCCGCTGGACCGCAGCGTATTTGGACCGCTGAAAAAATACGTCAACTCAGCTTGTGATGGTTGGATGAGAAGCCTAGTTTGTGGCGAATCATTTGAGTATGATATTTTTTGTATCGTTAGAGGTGTTACTGTACAATAATCCTTTTACATTTACGAAATATGTTTTTTATGCATCTGTAACAATGTAACCCCAGTCCTTGTAACATGTAACCCCGGCAGTGGGGTTATTTGTTACATTCGAGTGGTTCATCTAAAATCATAATTCCTAAAAATCCATGAACTAATAACAGGACTTACTTATCCTCATCTTAGTGTAACATGTTACTGCACTAAACCCCACTGGCCTTAGGTAAATTAAGGTTATAGGGATCAGCCAATTTACAAAAAAGTGAAATTTGTAACATATAACCCCGGTCTCCCCTAATAAAGATCCTAGACGTACAAACACCGAGTGCAGCGAATGGTAACCCCAGATTAAGACAAAAAATAAAAATAAAATTTGATCAAATTGCTCAATGCAAATTCCGGCAGGAGCCTATACAATTTTAGAAAGATAAGTGTAAAACTTTAAACAAAAAATTTCGAAAATTGCCTACGGTCCTTTAGGGACTAACAACTTTTAAGAAAAAGAGTTGAGTTTTTAAAAAATTTCTTAAAATCTTAAATTTTATTTATAAAACTAGCGGGCACCCGGCATTTGTCTCTCTCCCGTTTTTTCCCCAATTGCTCTCCCGTTTCCGGTCGCTTTTCCGTTCCCGTTCATTCTCCAGTTCCCGCTCACTTTGTGACCGATCTCAATTTTTTTCACAAAAACTTCCTCAATTGACTTTCAAATGTTTAGATAGAAACAAGGACTAACGACGTAGGATTCGTTTGGTGACAGGGTCGTCCCTCATCCCTCATTTCCGGAAATTCAATCAATCTTAGATCTTATTTCCGTGGCGTTCAATAGCGCTCGGTCAGGAACTTATTAAACAGATGTGTTTTAATTCCACGACGGAAAACTGTAAGAGAAGTAGAGTTAGTAAGAGAAGTAGGAAGAGAGTTCCAGAGATAGAGACCAAAGTTTAGCAAAAGAGTGCTTAATAGTGAAGATGCGAGAGTGATTAAGAGAAGAAGAACGAAGACCAGACTTAGCAGGGATTTGTATTAAGTTAGTTAAGTAGAGAGGAGGAGGACATTTTTTTACCAATGCTTTTATTAACTCGTCGGCTCTGTTTCTCTGTCTGTTTCTCTGTCTGTTTCTCTGTCTGTTTCAAATCTTGCAATCAATTTTTGAGTCACTTCCTGATGATAGATTTTTTTCAAATTTTGCATACATGCTCAAGATAGAAGACAATGCAATATTCAATTATTAGTTTTACAATAAGTCAATTAATTTAGTTAATTTTCTTGAGGATTTTATCGAGGGGTTTCTTGAGGGTTTTCTTGAGGGTTTTCTTGAGGGTTTTCTTGAGGGTTTTCTTGAGGGTTTTCTGGAGGGTTTTCTTGAGGGTTTTCTTGACCACAAAACGCTAACCGACTGGCAGACTATTTTACCAAGTTAACACGAACCATTATTACCAATGCTTTTATTAACTCGTCGTCTCTGTTTCTCTGTCTGTCTGTTTGTTTCTCTGTCTGTTTCAAATCTTGCAATCAATTTTTGAGTCACTTCCTGATGATAGATTTTTTCAAATTTTGCATACATGCTTAAAATAGAAGACAATGCAATATTCAATTATTAGTTTTACAATAAGTCAATTAATTTTGATAATTTTAATTAATTTCGATATTTCGATATAATTAAGATATTTCGACTTTAACATAAAATAAAAGAGTAATATAAGAAAAAATTGATTGCAAAATTTGTGTTTTAATTACATATAAGAGCATTGGTTTTAAAAATTCGTTTTTAATTTACTTGTTATTTTATACATTAGTGAGCAGATTTTAAAAATCACCATATATCTAAGAGGAAGACAATGAAGAAGAACAAGATATGGAGAAATGTGAAAGAGTTAAGAGATGCGAGAAACTAAGCGCGCAGCTGAGTTGAAGGCTTTAGAGAGAAGATAAAGGGTAGTATCAGGAAGACCATAATATAGTGAATTGCCGTAGTCAATTCGAGACAGAATAAAGCCCTGTACACATCGACAAAAAAAACCCAACTCGACAACACCAAACAAAAAAATCAGATCAAATCGGTCGATGTGAAATAGTCAAGCACAAACCCAACGCGACAAGCACGTTGAAGTCGCGTGTATCTTACATTTCGACCAGTTTTGTTCTTCAACCAATCACTAGAAAGTGTGTCAGGTAGAACGTCGAAAAGGGCTTCTAGGCCATTGGACAAATAATAGTTTGACAAATTTATAGTACATCTTATCGGTGATTCGCTGGCAATTTACAAACTTGCTAAACTCAGTTTGATGTCATTAAAGCTATATCACATCGACAAACTCCTATTGTACCGGGCAGGGCCGTATTTAGCGGTCAGACCGCCCCTGGGCTTTGGCAGCATGGGCCGCCCCTCAGTGTGGGCAATATTTTTCCTGGACAATCGCAATCCACAATTATTTGTCTTCATTTTCTTTATTGGCAAGTCGCCGAACTATAACATTACAATTAAACGGAAGTGCCAAAAAGGCGGAAATACAGTGCTTATATAGCCTGTTGACACCCACGCACACAAATACAGAAATTTAACGCAAAAAGAAGTGAAAACCTAGCACAGCTAGGGAAATTTTGTATGAGTGATAAACAATAGTTATAATGCACAACACAGTTGCTTTAAAGTGGATTCCAAACATATGCATGTACTTTGACAATCTTTGTATGAAAATATGTGAACACACCACTGAAAATCAAGGTGTACATTTTAGAAACGTGTGACGTGTCATATTGGCTTTCGCCGGGCCTTCACTACACTGAAGTCATTAATAATTGTGTCACAATCGAGTGTTTCCAAAATTGACGACTCTATACACAATAATGACATACTGGTCATCTTGTCTTGAGAAAGGGAGGAACGCAGGTAATTCTTAATAATCTTCAAACCTGAGAAACTGCGTTCGGTGCAACAGTTTGTTGCCATAAGGCATAGATAAATTCTAAGAGTAATCTCCAAATTTGGATATACATCTGTGAAAAGGTTCTCGCGGATCATTTTCATCATATCAGCGGCTGTTTTTGGACCACACTCATTGTCTTGACTTAGGAGATGCGCAGCGAAGTGAATGCATTCTTTTGTGAGGGAATCTCTGTCGAAGTCATTCGGCAATTCTTCACTGAGGCTAACAATAGAAGAGGAAATATCGGCAGACGTCATGGTACTGATTCTTATCAAGAATCCGAAATGTTTGTTGAGATAGATGTAGGCCTCGCAGCGCTGTTGCAACTGGACATTCAGACTGTCCAAAATTGGCAAAAATGTGTTAAAGCGGAATTTTTCACGTGGGGAGAATGGGACTTCTGCTGGATCTGACACTTCGTCATGATGTCTTTTCCGTTTAATCATTCAACTTTTTTCATGCTTGTACTGTGTAGGTCCTTTTTCCGTCGCCTTCTTCTCGAACAGATCGAAATCATTCCGACAGGTTTTGACAAGTTCAATTAGTGATCCATAAAGCTCCACAACCGTGTTGAGGTCGATGTCGATGGCCTGAAGGCGAACGCTGGCTGCTTTGAAGCGATGAAGCAGGAGACTCCACAGGGTAGTCATAAAAGCTGTTTCAAGGGAATGGAACTGACGAAGGAGCCCCTCGGCTTCATTGCGTACAAGAGGTTTCTCGGTCATGTCGTCCACTATTAACTTCAGAGCATCTTGCGTTTCTTCCCAGCCACAATTGAGTGCAGAGCAAGCATCATCCCGTGCGGACCACCGCGTTATAGAGAGGCTTTTTAGCGTCTTTGTGGAGTCATTGTTGCTGTCATCAAAGGTCTTTTGGAGGATGGCATGACGATGAGTTGAATTTGTAAAAAAAATTGTAGAGATTTTGTATGAATGCGAAAAACGAAACTGCCTCAGAACATGCTTCTGCTGCTGATTGGCCAACCAAATTAAGTGAATGGCCAGCGCAAGGTACAAAGCGGGCGAATGGGTTAACATCCTTTACTCTTGCCTGCAGCCCTGAAAATAATTTCTGGACCTATTCTACATGATTACCAACCTTTTTAATGTGGCAGAATAACTATGTAAAAAACTAAAAAAGACAAATAATTTTTTTTCATCATAATTTCTGGCCGCCCCCTATCACCGGCCGCCCCTGGGCTTCAGCCCCGGTCAGCCCTTTGGTAAATACAGCCCTGGTACCGGGCGTGTCAGATTTGATCGGGTCGTGTCAACTCACGTTTTTCTATATGTATAGGGCTTAAGAGAAGAGACTAGAAGTTGTAGAGAAGGATCATTCAGAAGTGGACGAAACTGCTTAATGCGGCGAATATGAAAGTAGCAAGATTTAGTAACAGATGTAATTTGAGGGGTTAGAGACAAGTTGGAGTCAAAAAGAAAGCTTAAGCTACGAATCAAAAGAGAAGGAGAAAAGAAAAGAAAAGATGGTGGTGGTGGTAAAACCTAAGGAAGAGGAGTTAGAGATTTAGAGGACTTATTGAAATAGATTAACTCAAACTTATCAGGATTGAGCTTAAGACACATAGAAGAACTCCACGAGATAATAGATTGAAGGCAGGCAGTTATTTTATTAACAACAGACTTAGGAGAAGAGTTAGAGAAAGTAGAATATACACAAGAGTCATCAGCATACATTTGACTATTGAGAGAGTGAGAAGATATAATATGAGGAAGTTCAGAAGTATAGAGATTAAACAGTAAAGGACCAAGAATAGAGTCTTGAGGAACACCATAATTTAAAGATACAGGAGTAGATTTAGAAGATTCAATAGATACATAGGAAGATCACTAATTGCGAGTCAATCCCAAGCCTGGATAAAGGAGGGACAGCTAAATGGATCAATTTATGATCCACGACAGGACGCACTTAGGTACTTCCTACATACAGCTATTTCAGTCTTAAAACACTTGGTGTAAAGGACTATAAACTATTATAAAAAAAAAAAACATAGAAAGATCTACCAGACAGATAAGATTTAACCCACAGGAGTGCTTCACTAGTTATATTAAAAGATTTATCAAGTACATCCAACAAAAGTGAGTTATCAACTGTATCAAATGCAGATGAAAAATCAAGACAAAGAAGAAGAGTAGAGAGGCCAGAGTCAGAAGAAGCAATGAAGTCATTATGAAGCTTAAGTAGAGCAGTTTCAGTAGAGTGGCCAGGTCTAAAGCCAGATTGAGAAGAAGGAAGAAGCGATAAAGCAGTTAGATAAGCACTTATTTGTTCATACACAACTCTTTCTATAATTTTAGAGATGAAGGATAGGTTAGAGACAGGCCTAGATAGAGAAGAAGGATCAAGAGAGACATTTTTAATAGTAGGGATGATAAAGGAGGACTTATGAACAGAGGGAAACACAGATGTAGATAAAGAAAGATTAATTAAATCAAGTAAAATTGGATAAAGAACAGAAGAAAGCTCTTTAAAGACAGGAGTAGGAATAAGATCCAAAGAGCAAGTAGAAGAAGACATAGAGTTAATAAGTTTAGTAAGATAGTCAAGTGTAATAGGAGAGAAAGAAGTAAAAGTTTCAGTTGAGAATTTAGAGAAAATAGGGATTTGACTATTATTAGAGGACCTAATGTTTTCAATTTTTGTTGTAAGAAAATTGTGTAGTCATCAGGAGAAAAAGAGAGAGAGGAGGATATTTTTTATTAAGGAGTTTAGAGAGAAGACCACCTATTCTTAGAGCTAGATGCAAGAACAATAGATTTTCTCAAAAAGGAAGAATGCTTAACAAAGATAAGGTTATGGTATTGCCACTCGTACCAAGAACCTTTAGATAGTTTAGAGCGATAAGCTCTCTTAGCTTCAAGAGAACACAATCACAATCAAACCAAGGAGCTTTTTTTAGAAAAGAGTCGAAACTTGACTTAAACGTCTTAAAAGGAACCAAAATATTCAATATGGATGAAATTTGTCAGATTGAAATTGTCCACACAAGAATCACCATCAGTAAAAGAAAACCCAGAGGTGAGAAGTAAATTTGAAAATTGAGTTTTGTCAAATCTAGACCAACACCTTTTAGTAACTGAAGAAAGATTAATTAAAGACTGTGATAGAGGTAAAGTGAAAGAAATGAAGTAGTGATCAGCAAAGTGGAGATTAACAGGTGAAAGATTGCTTATATTAGAGAAGAGAGGAGAAATGATAAGATCCAATGTGTTGCCCCGATTATGAATCAGAAAGTTACAATGCTGAAAGAAGTTAAAAGTAGATAAGATTTCAAGAAATTGAGAGGCAAAAGAGTCCTTAGTTTTATTAATAGGAATATTAAAATCCCCAATGATAAAAGGAGTAGATAAAGAGATTCAGAAAGGTTGTAGAAGTCCTCCAAAAATGGTTGTTTAGAGCATTTAGGAGGCCTATAGATACCTATTAAATTGAACTTAAAAGAATTAATTTTAACAGAAGTAAAGAGGCATTCAAAAGATGAATTAAGAGAGACAGAGTAGGAAGACTTAAAGAGAAGGCAGATAGCACCATAGGAAGAATGTTGAGCAGAAAAAAGATTAGTAGGAGGCCTAGCCTGCTCAACAAAAGAGAAGCCAGTAGGAATAGAAGCAAGGAGAGAAGGAGAAGAAGCAGATTCATGCCAAGTCTCAGTCAGGAGAAAGAGATTAAGACAGTTAGACAGGGCCAGCTCCGATAAAAAGAGTGATTTTAAATACGCCTGCCTTTGGAAAAAGTTTAATAAGGTACTTCTCTTCACTATTTTGAATTTTGTGAATCTTAAAACCAATGGCATAGAGTATAAAGTAAAGTAAAATGTAATGAACCTGGTAATGTAAAATGCTGCAAACAATGCGTTATGAAAAAAAAATAACAGTACTTATACCACTTCCAGTAATAGATTAAGCAAATTTGAAATTTAAACAAATTACATTGTAATTTAAACAAATTACATAGTAATTCAAACAAATTACATAGTAATTCAAACAAATTACATAGTAATTCAAACAAATTACATAGTAATTTAAACAAATTACATTGTAATTCAGACGAACAACATTGTAATTCAAACAAATTTAAGACATGCATATCATAATTATGTAACAGACATTTATTTGTAATCCCATAAACGGTTAAACATGTGACTCAAAAATCACCGGTCACCAAAAAACTAATCAGAATTCATACTATAAACAAAGAAGTCAAACAAAATGTTATCATCACTAAAAAATACTGCTCTAAGCTAAGCGAAGTTTCTTCGGCTCAGGACCAATCAAGACGTTCGGCTCATCTTGCCTTGACCTCTTGGCCAAAATCTCTCCGTCAGTTCCGTAGTCAAAGTAATGCGGTGCGATTTCGAGTAACCATTCTAATTTAACGACGGTGACGTCCCTCATTAGATTTTTATCTTCTCCAGCATGTATGACTTCGTTGAAAACAACGTAATCTGCCGGAAGTTCGGTATACAGAACAGAAGTCGGGTGGACCTGAAGGCTGTGGTTGCCTCTTATCGTTTTGTAAACCCCCATCGGACTGTACTTGGCAGTGTTACAGAAAAATCCAGAAACGATGCACTTAAGGACCGACTCCACTCTGTCGCCGCAGGAAACTAACGGTATTTTAAATACTTTCAAGAATCTGGTGAGGCGCTCCACTAGCTCGGACGCCCTGCACAGACCCTTGTAGTTGAGATAGTTTTCGCGGCACCATTTTTGGCTGGCATTGAATTCTTGGAAAGCCCTGAAAACATTGACTAAAGTTAGGTGGTCACCTTCGGCTACGGAAAACTTTCTTCTGGCTTTTTCGGCTCTCATTTTCTCATTGGGTGGAATGGAAAACACATTCTGGATCTGAGTCATGGCACAAATTATGACAGCTTCTTCGGAGCAGTCTAATTCCCCTGAAGCAAGAAGCATTTTTCCGAACGAAGGTAAAAGCGGCAGCTCCACCATTCTTTTTCCTACCGGATCAGTCAAATGACAGTTATCATCGATGGCACCCAGAGCATAAAGAAGTTCAAGACCGCAGAGCATGGTGTCAACCGGAGGAGGGGAGAGAAAATCAAACTTCAGGATTTTATCTATACCAAGAGCTTTTAGCTGTAAGATCATGCTGGCCATGTTGGTTCTTTGCATTTCTGGTACAGTTGCATCGGGCAAGTTGGCAAACTGTCCTTCTGGATACAATCTGTATACTTTGCCACTTCTGACTCTTCCTGCACGGCCCGCTCTCTGTGTGCTGGAGGCTTTTGATGTTGGAACTTTTACTAGACAGTCTAGTGCACATTGGGGGTTGAATGCATTGATTTTGACAAAGCCACAGTCTACGACGTAAACGACGCCATTTATAGTTAATGAAGTTTCTGCAATATTAGTGGCAACGACCACTTTTCTTACTTTTTGGGACGGTCTCTCAAATGCTTTCATTTGATCCTTCATAGGCAAGCCGGCATACAAGGGAACGATTTTGATACCCATATCGTCCCTCTTTGTAAGTTCAGACATTCGATTTTTAAGATTTCTAACTGCGGTTTCAACCTCTTCCAGACCAGTGAGAAAAGCAAGAATGTCACCAGTAGGTTCTTGGCAATGTATTTTAATTATAGTTTCTACGGTTTCATCGACATAATTTGGAACCGGGTCAAGAGTATAAAATATCTCAACTGGAAACATCCTGCCTTCAACGGTCAAGGCAGCTACGGTGTCTTTGGTGATGTCATCTGACGAATTTTCGTTAAAAAAAGTCATTATTTTTTCTGCGTCGATGGTCGCTGACGCGACAATCACTTTCAGGTCGGGTCGTTTCTTCATGATTTTTTTCAGCAAACTCAATATAATGTCAGTACAGAGAGTTCGTTCGTGAGCCTCGTCTATCATCAGGACGCTGTACTTGCTCAGAAGCGGATCCATCATGATTTCTCTGATGAGCAAACCGTCGGTAACGAATTTAATTTTCGTCTGATCGCTGCAAGCTTGTTCAAAGCGAACTGCATAACCGACTTCTTGTCCGATGTCGGAATCTCTTTCTTCTGCAACTCGCTTCGCCAGAGTTACTGCTGCCATTCTGCGAGGTTGCGTGATGCAGATGCTAAACTTTTCGTTTGCCCACCTACTTTCGAGCAGGTATTGTGGAATTTGAGTGCTCTTGCCACATCCAGTTTCACCTATTATAACGACTACAGAATATTTTTCTAAGAGATAAAGAATGTGGGTGCGATATTTGAAAATGGGCAATCTTTGTCTTTGATTTTCAATTGAAAGAGAATAGTTTGTGTTAAATGTGATTATTTTTTCTATGCCTCGTTCTTCATTCAAACTGTTGTTTGAGAAGGAGCTGCTGAAGTCATCTTGCGGTTTTAAAAATTGACGGTGAGACATCCCAATAATAATAATTTTTTTCAGACTATGTAGACCTATATAAAAATATTTTCAACAATTCGGTGGCGATCGCTAGCGAAAGAAAAACAAGACAAGACCGAAAACATGGACCGATCTGTTTAAATGTGAACAAATTTGTTGCCCCGCTAAAATCATAGATATAAAAGAAACATAGATACAAATATATATATATATATATATATATATATATATATATATATATATATATATATATATATATATATATATATATATATATATATATATATATATATATATATATATATATATATATATATATATATATATATATATATATATATATATATATATATATATACGCACACATACTCACGCACATATATACAAACGCACTTTTAATTCACTCAATAATTATAGTTATAAACGCAATCGTTTGGAAACTAATCTAATTTTGACAAGTTTATATATATATATATATATATATATATATATATATATATATATATATATATATATATATATATATATATATTCATATACATATACATATAAATTATCATCAAACAAATCTTTGAAATATCTTAGTGGTTGCTCTGAGCTAAAGGAGAAGCGTCGAGGCAATCAGTATACTCTGTGTCTGTCTGTCTGCTTGTCTGTCTGTCTGTCTCTCTTTTACCGACTAGTTTTATTAGAGTAATGCACGTGTCGATTTTTTCGCGGACCGGCCCGGCCCTTCTGAAAACCTTAAAATCAAGCTCATGCAGTAGGAACAGTACTCCAGTAGGTACTATCCACAGACTACCTATGGTAAAAACACTGACTTACATAATTACTGACTTCTATATTTAACACCTACATATATCTACTAAGTCCATGTAATATTTATTTTCAAGATTTGTTTATATTAATCAACAATTACAATTAAAGTCAACTGTAACATAAATTTGATTAGGTGCAACAGAATCTCTTCTCCGTGTTTTCCAGCTATCTACATGGTCGTTGGATGGTATAATCGGTTCACAATGAATTTTCAATCACTCTTCATAATAAAGATGAGTGTATGGAATGGAAACACAGAAAGGCCTTGGGCTACTCGTTTGAATTTTTGCCGATCAAATGTCTCATTAAAAAATAACATTTGAAACCGTGAAATAAAATAAAAGCGATTTTCAGGCTTCATTTAATATAAATGCCTTCGCTGCAGTGGTCTTTAAAGTAATGCAATGCTGTAGTTAGCCCACCCCGAACCCCAGTTGGATGGGGCTTAAAGAGCTCCCAAATTATAATGAAGAATTATATTAATTATTGCTATTCTAACTTCGATAAATAAAAGTTCACCACTCTTCAACCATGCAGATTTGCAGTAAAATGTTTAGTTCCTTCTAGAAAACTTGCTTGAAAATAAAATAAGACTAATTTCCTAGCCGACTGTTCGTGTAGTCTATCAGTATATAGCTCACTAATTTTTTAGGAGGGGGGGAGCCCCAACACCATAGGCTCTACGCTGGCTCATTGGCAAGTTAGTCTAGTCAGTTATAATTTTTCTATAACAATATTTTTTCTGGACAAAAATTGAAAAACGCTTTTGTTGTATTCATTGGAGTAATTTCAATCAGTGTTGTACGACATTCACTGTTAATGTAATAACATCCTTTGTAGTAAAAAGATGTGATGTGCTTGGTCTTTTAGAAAATTAAAGTTTTTTTCATTACTTTTCTTTTTTTGCTTCTTTCAATATTTTTTACAAATAACTAAGTAGCTTACATTCAAGGTTAATATGTATATACCTGTATATATAAAAACTTTAAATACCTGTATATATATAAAAACTGTATATACCTATATATATATATATATATATATATATATATATATATATATATATATATATATATATATATATATATATATATATATATATATATATATATATATATATATATATATATATATATATATATATATATATATATATATATAAACTTGTCAAAATTAGATTAGTTTCCAAACGATTGCATTTATAACTATAACTAGCAGTGCCCGTAGCGGCTTCGCTCGCATGAAATTAGAGAGTTTGAACCGTGCATCCATAGTAGAGATCATTTTTTTAGGTCTCGGCTCGGCACGGCCCGTCGACAAATTAGCCCAGCCCGTTTTAAAAACCCAAACTCCTGGCCCGGCACAGCCCGTCTGAATTAGACCCGGCCCATTTTTACAGGCCTAGAAGTTCTATATACTTGATGAAAAACTTCGGCCCGTCCCACCTTGACCTCAGGTTTGGCCCGGCCAAACTGAAGACCCTAAAATCACTAAAATATCTATATACTTGGTGAAAAGCCTCGGCCCGTCCCACTTTGATTTAAGGTTTGGCCTGGCCCGTGTGAAGACTCTAAAATAACGGCTTGGCCCGGCCGATGATAAACTGGACTTAGCTACTTTTAACCGGCACAAAACTTCAAAATACTAATTTTTACATTTGTAGCACTTACAGTTTGTGAGTAGCAGTTATTTTGAAATCAAATAACCCTTATTTCCACCCCACATTTGAGGTCCTGGAAACCAAATTTTCAAAAAATGCTAAAACACGTATTTCATTATTTTTGGAGTAGAAACTAAATACTAATTTTTACTTCTGTAGCATTAACAGTTTTTGAGTAGCAGCTACTTTAAAAACCAAATAACCCAAAAAATGATGAAACACGTATATTTTTTTTTTTTTAGTAGATACTAAGTATTAAATTTTACATCTGTGGCAATTACAGTTGTTGAGTAGCAGTTACTTTAAAAACCAAATAACCCTATTTTCCACCCCACATTTGAAGTCCTGGAAACCAAATTTTCAAAAAATTGTGAAACCCGTATATCATTATTTTTAGAGTAGAAACTAAATTCTAATTTTTACTTTTGTAACATTAACAGTTTTTGATTAGAAGCTACTTTAAAAACCAAATAACCCAATTTTCCAACCCACATTTGAGGTCCGGGAAACCAAATTTGTAAAAAATGGTGAAACACGTATATCTTTATTTTTAGAAAAGAAACTAAATAATAATTTTTACATCTGTGGTATTTACTGTTTTTGAGTAGCAGTTACTATAAAAGACAATTAGCCCTATTTTCCACCCCACATTTGAAGTCCTGGAAACCAAATTTTCAAAAAATGCTAAAACACGTATTTCACTATTCTTGGAGTAGAAACTAAATACTAATTTTTACTCCTGTAGCATTAACAGTTTTTGAGTAGAAGCTACTTTAAAAACCAAATAACCCAATTTTCCAACCCACATTTGAGGTCCGGGAAACCGAATTTTCAAAAAATGGTGAAACACGTATCTTTTTATTTTTCAAAAAGAATCTATATACCAAATTTCAAAATCTCCTTATTTTTGGTTTTCGAGATATACATTGTTTTAGAAAAAAGTTTGTTTTCCAGTTTTTTCCCCTCAGGAGCAAAATTTTCAAAAATCCTTTCTTAGCGGATGTTTACGCTATAAAAGTAATATAAGTTCCAAATTTCACGTTCCTAGGATGAGGCGTTTGGGCTCGGCGTTGATTATCAGTCAGTCATCTGTCAGTCAGTCAGTCAGTCAGTCAGTCAGTCAGTCAGTCAGTCAGTCAGTCAGTCAGTCAGTCAGTCAGGACATGTTCTTTTATATATATAGATTATTGAGTGAATTAAAAGTGCGTTTGTATATATGTGCGTGAGTATGTGTGCGTGTGTGCGTTTTACGTTTGTATGTATGTGCGTGCCCATAATGCGTGTGTGAATATATGCTCGTCAAGTTAATGCATTTTTTATAAAGAATTAAAAAGACATTATGAAGTCATTAATTTTTCTCGGAAATCTTTTATCCTGATGTAAAAAACGTTTCTTGTTAAAGCGCATCACCATCTTCTTCTACTTCTTCTTCTTCTTCCGCTTCCGATTATTTCCATGCTGCCAGTTTTTTAAGTAGTCATCTAGGAAATTATGTTGTCTCTCAATTGTTGTGCGTTTAAGTCATGCGCACAAATAACACGTTTGTATTTGTTGGAAGTAACACAATTACAAGCAAACAAATTTGACAAAGTAACGTCGATTTTATTCAAGCAGAAAAATATTTTAGGAGAAAATTATCTTCAATTTCAGAGTTCGTTGTAAATGTTTATATAAATATTACAAATGAGAAATGTAACGACTCATTGAAGAAGACAAAACGTTAAATATTGCTAAGTGGGGTGCTGCTGATGATGTTAATAATGATGATGATAATGATGTTGATGATGATGATGTTGATGATGATGATGATAATGATGATGATGATGTCAATGATGTTGATGATGTTGTTAATAATGATGATGATGATGATGATGATGATGATGATGATGATGATGATGATGATGGTGATGGTGATGGTGATGGTGATGGTGATGGTGATGATGATGATGATGATGATGATGATGATGATGATGATGATCCTCTTGAAGACAAGGATTACAACAACAACGTAAAAGACAATCATGACACTGGTAAATAAGTGGTTGGATACAAAATGAGGAAATTGAACAAAAAAACTAAAAGAACGCAAGAATTATTTCTTGGATATATAAAACAGCTTTTTGAGGTTTTACAATCTCAAGTGTTATAATCTGTAGATGAATAGAGATATCAAAAACGTGATTACAAATTTATGGCTATATAAAGTCACAACAAACGTTCTAACAAGAAAAAGTTTGTTCATTTGTCTTTTTTTGGGGAGTTTTCAAATTTGTAAATTTAGTACAAAACATTTTTTAAAGTTACCGCATAACTATATTTTTATTAAGTACATCAAACGAAGCTTATTGCAAATACTTAAATAAAACAAATCCTCTGACGAATTACATTTACAAATATGTCAAAAGTATTTATTTATAATAAAATTGTATTAAATGTATTAATTTCCATTACCAAAAATAATTATTTACACTAGCGAATTTAATATATATATATATATATATATATATATATATATATATATATATATATATATATATATATATATATATATATATATATATATATATATATATATATATATATATATATATATATATATATATATATATATATATATATATATATATATATATATATATATATATATATATATATATATATATATATATATATATATATATATATATATATATATATATATATATCTATATATATATATGTATATATATATATATATATATATATATATATATAAATATAAATATATGTATAAACTCCATACAAGCCTCCGAGCTAGTATAAGTTTTTTAAACGAAAGAAAAGTCGTGCATCTCTAAAAAACACAAACATAATTTTCAATATACTATTTTAAATTAGTTTCACCAAAAGATTAAGTCGGTTGCCTCCTTTCCATCTTAAAAAATCGTCCGATATCATTTCCCGTTTATGGACACCATCGAAGGCCCGGAGATGAGAACTGTCTCAAGCACCGTATCACACCCCTGACGGAACGAGTTCATCGGAGATGTCCGATGATGATGTTTCATGAACGGGGAAACAGCTGGCTTGGCTCGTAGAGTAGAGGAGCTCCCGAAAGACCTACGGTTGTTGCGTCTCGGACACCACTGACTGCATCCGATCGTATTGCGGAAGCTCTGGCGAAAATTCTTCGACATGAACGCGTAGACGATCGGGTTGACGCAGCTGTTGAAGTATGACATGACGGAGAAGACTTGTCTCAGGTACTTGGTCTCACGATGGCTGAACTGATCTGTTACTTTGAATGACTTCAGCAGTTCATCGATCGTAATCGGAACCCAGCAGATGATAAAGAGTACTACTATCATAACCAGCATTTTTATTACCTGAATGAAGAGTGGCAAAAAAATTTAAAATTAATTTAAATGGGTTTTTTTATTTTTAAAATCATAACCGTGGATTTTAATTTTATCTTATACTTTTTTTTAGACATTTTTACAAACTTTTATTTAGGTTACAATATCTGTTTGTGTTTGTGTTGCTTTCTCTGTACGCAAATCTTGCAAGTAAAATTTAACCAGCTTTTTGATTAGCTAGGAAGCTGAAACTTTCAGCATAGCTTTATATTGGATGACAATACATGATTCAATTATGAAAAATTATTTGAACATCTTTCGTATTTCTAAATCGAGTGTATTTGAAATTAAAGTTTGCGTTAAAAAACTCGTTTTTTCCTTTACTTATTTTATTATTATTTGGAAGAAGTTGTGTTGTGTGAAGCCCCGAAACAATCAATTTTTTTATTCTAAAAATATGGAGGGGGGTCTAAATGAGGAGGGCGGTCTAAATGAGGAGGGGGTCTAAATGAAGAGGGGGTCTAAATGAGGAGGTCGGACTAAATGATGAGGGGGTGTAAATGAGGAGGGGGTTTAAATGAGGAGGGGTAAGTCTACATGGGGGGAGCCTACATGTTGGTTCTTGAGGGATGGCCACCCGTGTATGAAGCTGTAAATTATATTATTATAAAAAGTTCAATGACAGCAAATTAAGTTGGTTTAATCTTATTTTTTTTTATTATATGAGCTTTTCTCGAGCAGCCCATGTAGTTCTAGATACTTTGATACTAACAAATATGTATAGGTACATTTATACACATATAAATGAAGTGTTTTCTTTAATGCAAGAGCAGTCTGTTCACTAACCTGTTGTTTTGTTCTTATATCATCACTCGAGTCTACAGTCGAAACCGGTTTTTTAGATTTTTTATTATTCCGAAATTCTTGTACTTCTCTCGTGGCTCCTCCTCTGTCGCTCTCGTTACGTTCCAAGTGAGAATTTTGAGTTACAATCTGCTTCTGTAGAGATTCGTCGTCGTCGTCTGCCCCTGCGATTTCAACTCTTTGGTTCGATTGTTCATTTCTGCTTGTTGATGAGTTCTTTCCAATTTGACTGAAAGAATAATGAAGTTTTTTTTGCGTGCGTAATGTAATACAGTTGAAATGTAATTAATTAAACAATAAGGTTTTTTTGTGGGTCTGTGGACGTGTATTGTTTGGGGTAAAACAGTCACATGTCAAAATAAGATAATTTCCTATTCCTTCCTTGAAAACGGATGACTTACGCGACTGAGTAGATTTTAATGACATTCATTCTGTAGGAAGAAAACATGACAAAAGCAGTGCAATAAAGGAATGAAGATGATGACAACTCAATTATAAGCCTGTTTTGTTCTGATGTTGCATAATTTTTAATTCAAGGATTATATTCATCAAGCATATATTTTTAGTATATTTTTTATTATTTATATTTATTTAAACATTTTAAACAATAATTATAACAATTGTACATATAAATGATATTATTTGCATATATTTATATTAAACATTAATAATTAATATGAATGTTTATTTATTGTCTGTATATTTAAATTATAATTTTCATACATTTATAAGATTTTATAAAAATAATTAGCAATATAATATAACAAACAAATTATGTTTCGGGTCAAGAGATATTATGTTCTGATTTTGTATCAGTCGAGGAATAATAATTTTTTGATTATGTTGGATATTTGTACTTCCGTACAGTTTTTAACAAGTTTTAAAATTATGTTTTGTTTTTTTGCCACTTCGTTTTAAATGGTCAAAGTTTTCTGGGTGTTTTTTTGTCAATTTGCTTGAAAATAAATTTTTTTAAATAATTTTTTTCTATTTGTAAATATAAAAAAAATTTGAATAGTTTTTATAAATTGAGAAAAATAAAACTATGTTTTACTGCATATAAAAACTATAAAAGTGTGAAAATAACAAAAAAATGTCCTTATTTGTATTTGTATATTTTTTCTTCCTCTCATTTTTTTTCACTTTTTTAATTTCTTTTCACTCTCTATTACTCTCTATTCACTCCATATTTATTCAATTTTTCATCTTTTTTTACTTCCTCCTCACTCTTTTTTCACTTTCTTCACTCCTTTTAAACTTCAATCCTAAGTCCATAACCTCATCACACTTGAATATTTATCCGGAGTTTCCTAGCTTCACAACTTCAAGTTGATTAATACTTTAAAAGATTTTTTTGAGAATTTTTAAAACATTATTTTTATCTAAATCCAACGTCTTTGATACATCATTCATAAAACAAATAATCTAACAAAGGTGGTTTTAAGCAAACATAAATTAAGTTTTTGATGTTTGAATTTAAATACCAAATAAATGTTAAATGATGACAAATAAAAAAATACAATGCGGATGATTAACATGTTTGAACAACACGAAAACTACAATTTGTGTTATTGCAATCATTTCTGTTCTCATTAAATTCGTCAAAAGTTGCAGTAACATAATTTTTCATATCTTTTCTTTTTATAAAACTAGAAAATCGTCAAATTTTTAAGACACGTCAGAAGATATCCGCAATCAAAGTTTCGCTGAAAAGCCATGCTAATTCCAACAAATGACCAAGGATATATTCGCAATCCTTCGCATTCTTCCCAAACACTCCGCACTCTTTCGCAATTGTACGCGTTTTTTCAGCGTGATTCCCCAGTTTTACCTGCCCGCTTCCTGCTATAGCGATATTTCGGGGGGAAAAACAAACAATAAAAATGCGAAGTATTATGATGACAATGGCCGTGATTTAGGTTGGTCACCATACAAATCTCAAATCTTCATATCATATTATTTTCACCATATTATCTTAATCATTATCACCACAATATCTCAATCATTATCACCACAATATCTCAATCATTTTCGCCACAATATCTTAATCATTATCACCACAATATCTGAATCATTTTCGCCACAATATCTTAATCATTATCACCACAATATCTTAATCATTCTCACCACATTCTCAATCATTATCACCATATTATCTCAATTGATATGATCATATCATCATCACTGTCACGGTTGTCTCCATCGTCGATTGTAATTTCTTTTGTGAATAACTTTATTGCGCGGACTGGGTTGAGAGCGCGATGAAAAACGCCGACTAGAGAGGTAGCGTCGGTTTGCTTATTAATCAAACTTGCTCGTTTTTGGTGTGCTTTTAGTTCTAGCGTCTTTCATATTCAGTTTTTGTTAATAATTTTTAGTACGTTGTATAGATATTGTGTAGTCCTTTATTTGTACCTAATTTTATCGATTTCGGATGAGTATTAAATAAGTTGTAGCGTGAAATGTAACATATTTTAAGCACACTTTCTTGTAAATTTGTTGAGTGCTGACGTAAGCGCTTTCGTTCTGCGTTGTGATTGGCTCTTTAAGTAATTATCATAATTCCTTTTGACTAAGTGTCGTTTCTAGCCATTTGTATCGTCGCTAATGTAAAACATTTTAGTATAGCAAATTATAAAACGAATTATCTGTTTGGAAAAGGAGTTTAGTTTAATATTATTACTTCGTTGCGGTGATTTTGATGTATATTGCCTTTTTAAACTTTTGTGTGTCAAACGGTCACGTGGGGCTAGTCAAACGGTCACGTGGAGTTAGTCAAACGGTCACGTGGAATTAAGGCTGCATTCGGATTGGTGGTTTTTGTGGATTGAAATTGACACGGATGCTAGGCTATATAAGGAAATTTTGCGTTTGGAATTTTAGTTCTCTTCTTCGTGCGATTTTGAGAGGATAAGCTCTGTCCGATTAGTGTCGTTTGTGTTGTATTAATAAACTTTTGAGCTTTGTTAGTCTCGAATCAGTTGTTTCGTCGTCAAGCATCAATACCCGAGCAGAATCCCGTCACAATCACCATCATCATTATCATCACCATCATTATCTTCACCATCATTATCATCATCAAACTTATCATCAATGTCTTCACCATAATGAATCAAAAAATACAAAAAACTTAAATGAAAGATTAGCAATTAGCATAAGCATTTTTGTGGTTTTCTTTTCATTTGAAATTGAAACTGTGTGTGGAGACCAGGTGCATGCAAACATTCAGTTTTTTTCGTCCTTCTACTTTGTTAGCATCGCTCATTTATTCACATGAAAAAATCATGACAGCAGAATTTAAAAAAGCACTTTATATTAAAAAATTTAATATTCATGTTTAGAAATTTACGCTGATATATAATTTAATGCGAACTTGGTTTTGCTAGTAGACTCAAGTGGTCATGCTGTCTAATAAAAAATTATAATCTATAGAAATATAGAAAATTTAATAATCCCAGAAGCATAAATAAATAAGTACATAGGCAAAAAAAAAAGATTTGTTCATACTGAACGCTTGCTGCGTTCGAACCTTAGACCTGTAGTTGTCTAGTCGAGCACGCTCACCACTCTGTTAAAAACTGAGCGTTCCATAGCAGTGAGGTTTCAAAATTGTTAGAAAAATTTTGTAGACTTTCACTACCTCAGCCACCATACTTTTCCTCTCCTCTCCTCTCCTCTCCTCTCCTCTCCTCTCCTCTCCTCTCCTCTCCTCTCCTCTCCTCTCCTCTCCTCTCCTCTCCTCTCCTCTCCTCTCCTCTCCTCTCCTCTCCTCTCCTCTCCTCTCCTCTCCTCTCCTCTCCTCTCCTCTCCTCTCCTCTCCTCTCCTCTCCTCTCCTCTCCTCTCCTCTCCTCTCCTCTCCTCTCCTCTCCTCTCCTCTCCTCTCCTCTCCTCTCCTCTCCTCTCCTCTCCTCTCCTCTCCTCTCCTCTCCTCTCCTCTCCTCTCCTCTCCTCTCCTCTCCTCTCCTCTCCTCTCCTCTCCTCTCCTCTCCTCTCCTCTCCTCTCCTCTCCTCTCCTCTCCTCTCCTCTCCTCTCCTCTCCTCTCCTCTCCTCTCCTCTCCTCTCCTCTCCTCTCCTCTCCTCTCCTCTCCTCTCCTCTCCTCTCCTCTCCTCTCCTCTCCTCTCCTCTCATATCTACCCACTGTTTTATTTTTGAATGAATTTATTCGATTTCTCTTCGTCACATCGATTTCGTTTACATCTCCCGCAGAAAAAACCAAAATAATGCAGAAGTTTCCATCTTAAGATGCTTCTCTTTGGCGTCCTCATGACATTAGAGTTCTTCTTTTTTCTTCTTTTTTCTTCTTTTTATGTTATTTATTACTCGTTCATTAGCTGGAGATTTTTCCTTTGTGGTAGGAAAAAAAATGTTTTAATGTTTTTTGTTGTGCATTCTAAAATAAGAGAAAAACCATTAAGCTGATTGATGAAATTAAAGTTTCAATTCGGTATTCCAAATTCTCTCATTAAAAGTAACTATTTTTTAATTTAGATTTTTTTTGCACATTAACGATGAGTCCTAAAGCAAATAGTTAATTTTGGTTCTAGATTCTTCCAATTTGAAACAATTTTTGTGTTAGTTAAAAAATATTTTT
This sequence comes from Erpobdella octoculata, assembly GCA_963978895.1. NCBI lineage: Eukaryota > Metazoa > Annelida > Clitellata > Hirudinida > Erpobdellidae > Erpobdella > Erpobdella octoculata. The sequence goes on from OZ022239.1 coordinate 29,890,742, forward strand.
TATCTTTATTTTCAGAGACATAAAATTCGGAAACTTAAAATAACAGCACAATAAATTGAAAAATTGAAAAAAAGAAGCTTGGTTTTGTTTATTATTGCTGGAAAATACGGGAATTATAAAATACTCTGCTTAAGAGTTTACACACACAATAACTAGTAGGTACATTTGACCGTAAAGATACAATTTTAGATACCACTGATTCCATATTCCTCACAAACTATCTCTTTGTTGCTTTTCTTTTTTTGCACTTTTATTTTCCATCTGTTTGAAAACGTTGGTCAACTCGAATGTTGATTGTTTCCATTTATTTGTGAACTTTTAGTTAGTTCCCATTAATTTGTGAACATATAGTTTGCTTCCATTCTATTTGTGAACTTGTAGTTTGTTTTTCATTAATTTGGGAACATATAGTTTGTTTCCATTCTATTTGTGAACTTGTAATTTGTTTTCATTCTATTTGTGAACTTGTAGTAGGTATGCGTTATTTTTCATCTACAAAAGTGTGTGTAGTTACTTCAGATTTCTCTCTCCATACTCTCTCCCTCTGCATGGCCCGACAGCGTGCGAGATTCAATTTGCTATCCGATCTTGAGATTTAAATTTTTAGCTTTTTTAACTTGAAATTTTTCCCAGAATTTTCTTGGCTTTTGAGTTTAAATATTTGCAAAAATATTCTTAAAAAGTTTTGTTGTTGTTTCAGTAAAGGTGGTTATGAATAAGAAAAAAATATTTTTTTTTTTTTATAAACAACTCATAAACTGCCCCGACAAAACCAAGGTTGTTGGTTTTTTCCACATTTTTAAATATAATTTAGAGTTTCGCAGATGTAAATCACGTGACCATCTTTTGTTAAACGAGGATGGGCCTAATGCTTCAGATATTATGTGCTTGACGTCGTAGCTTTGTTATTCCTGCTTTTTTTGTCGTTGCCACAGAGCGACAAGGATGTCGGTGGTGATAAGAGTTGCTACTATTGAGAAGATGATACTTATTATGATTGTGGTGATAACAATGATGGTGGAACTAATCACAAACACGATCACAAAATTCTCAATGAAAGAGAGAGAGAGAGAGAGAGGTATTGCTGAAGGCAACTTTGACATTAAATGCAGCCTTTCACTGAAACAGATTTCCCTGCTGATCGAAGGAGAACACAGTAAAACTGAAAAGTTGTCTCTGGGAAGGTTCGAAATGGTATTTTTGTTTCACATACTCTACGAAAATGGTGTAAGCTAAAAAAAAGTAACTCAATTACAAACATTTTAATCTGTTTAATGATTTTGTGTACCAAATCATTCTTTTATATTTTATACTCAAATTTGAGTTAAAATGCTAATACTTTATAGTTTTTGTTTTTTAAGCATAATACTATTTAAATTTGATTAATTCTCGTTATGAATTTCAATATAGAATGCAACATTTGATAGCCTCCATCAACGTTAAAGTCAACCGTTAACTCGGGACCCTGCCAAGCCTACCAGGGCATCTCTCGGGAAACCGTTATTTCATCTCTCCTAGTAGCCAATCACGTCGTCTTAGACCATTCATCACAATTTCTATTCCAGCCATCATATATTTTTCAAACCATGCATCATATAGGTACCGTATCCAGGCTTCACCTATCATACCTAAAACTGCTTCGTGTGAGTTACTGTATGTGACTTACTGTGTATTTGTGTGTGTTTCTGTGTGAGTGTGTGCATGCGTATATAAAAGCTTACCTCATTGCTGTCATGGCTCCTCTAGTTGACATAACCGTCCACAGTTCTTTGCAAATTCTAGCGTAAGCGAAAGTCATGATAGTAAGTGGGATGAAGACGATTATGAGTAGCATGTAAACTTCGAAAATCTCTCCGACGTAGGAAATTTCCCGCCAGTTTTTCGTGCACCAAAACATCTTTCGATAGCCATGTACGACACGCATCTCCTCGTAATACTAGAGCACATTTAATAATAATTGTTGTTATTAAAAAAACAAAAACAAATTAAAACAAAACATTTTTTTGCAAATAGTGCAAGTTTATCTTTTACGTTTCAGTTCGATTGGATAACGAAAAGTTTGGCAAATTTCACTTCGAAGATTTGTCCACAAGTAAGCAATCAAGCAAGCAAGACCGGCGGTGATGTTAATATAAAAAACTTAACTATAAAAACATATCTATACAACATAAAACATACATATAAAAATTGAAAATATTTTATGCTAACATTTGACTTTATTGTAAATATATTTATCACCTGTCCATAAATGATTGGAGTAGCTAAAACGAAGGACGAAATCCAGATGATGACAACCATGCGTTTAGCCTTGTGGGTCGTGCAGTTGAAGCGGGACTGCATGGGCTTCAAGATGGCATGGTACCTGGATCGGAATTTCTACCAATGAATTTAAGGAAGTTCTTATACGATCATCGTTTACCGTTGTTTCAGTTGCTGTAACAACAGGTAGAACTAAGGCTACTAATGTGATGCAGAAATATATAATTTTTAATGATTATAGAATTATTGAAATAGTGAATTAAAAATTACTATATGGTTTTATGTGCTTAAAATATTTTATTGTTTTAAAAATAGTGGTTAGTTATGAATAAATTTATTCGTAAATAAGAAAAAGAAATTATTTTAAAGTTTGTTTTAAAAAAAATTGTTTTACTAAGTTTTATGCTTCTGAGCTGAATATAATTACTTTTTAGTCCTGAAAATGTTTTCAGAATGCCTGAAGACAGATTTTTTTTGTGAGCTTCAACTTTCAGGACCGTTTTTAAATTTTGTTTCTTGTTTCAGTATTTTCAATTTTTTTCTCCTTTCATTATCTTTTGTTTTAAAAAATCTAAAATATGTCTTTTCTGCTGACGTTTCTGTGGTTGTTGTAGCGCGAAGGACATAGAAAGAAAATAAAATGCCAACGGGGTGGATCAAAAGATAAAAGAAAATCTAATTTCAAGTCGCGTAAAAGAAAAAAAAGAACTTTGCCCACCGACGAAGAAAACCGGAATAAGCGAGTGTTCTTTCGAACGGAAGTAATTGGAAAAGAACGTTTCAACGCTTGCATTGTCACCGTGGTAGCTAGCGTCTTTATATTTTTTTTCAGCGATGAAAACTGAACAAAAAATATCTGGCTGGTTGAGATAGATAACTGAATTACACATTTGTTTCACGATAACAGAACAAACACATTTATACTAAATCACATTATCGCGTGAAAACAGAACATCACTGATAACATTTTCCGTTCATTAATAAAATACACGCTAGCCATAGATTATAATTCATTGACATAAAATAAGTCACATTCAGCACACGACTAAAGAACACATTTCATTGATTCACACACAGCACACGACAACTGAACACATTTATTTATTTATTGGCATATCACCGACTTGTGACAAGATTCCCAAATAAAGTTTATTTTTAAATATGCAAAGAGTATAATTTTTTTTCTTTGTTGAAGAAGATAAATAAGATGAAAGTATTGGGAAAATAAAGATGATAGAACATTATTTATTTGGCTTCAGTCATATATATAGAATAGGTATATAGGCCTTCCCAGTCAATTTGCACAAAGCAAGAGGGCCTATATACCTATTCTATATATATGGCTTCAGTTTTATTTATTATTTAAATGAGTTATGAAGTTTTGCATTTAATCTATTTGAATTTATTTACTTATAAAAAAATTAATTGTAATATTATAATTATCTTTTTAATGAATTATGTTAATGATTTATACAAATTACAATCATGACAAACAGAAAAGTTTTTGTTAACATTCATAAAACAATAATAAATACCTAATTTCATTTATCTACAAATAATACAAAACAAAATTACTGTAAAATTATCATTCCTAAATTTTTTTTGACGTTCAAATTTGTCCGAATATTTACCGAAACATCTACCGAGATAGAAATGGAGAGTCGTTGCAAGTATTTTTTATCCTAACGAGGACACAGAATCCGGAGCAACTAAAACTTTAAAAGCTGTGATTAATGGATATACTCGGCGACCAAAGATAAGCAGTTGGCATGGAAAATATCATCACGTACGGAACAGTGCGTGTTTCATTCCAGTTTCACACCGACCTACGTGTGTATGTGTATGTGTTGTGTATGTGTATGTGTATGTGTATGTGTATGTGTATGTGTATGTGTATGTGTATGTATATGTGTATGTGTATGCGTATGCGTATGCGTATGCGTATGCGTATGCGTATGTGTATGTGTATGTGTATGTGTATGTGTATGTGTATGTGTATGTGTATGTGTATGTGTATGTGTATGTGTATGTGTATGTGTATGTGTATGTGTATGTGTATGTGTATGTGTATGTGTATGTGTATGTGTATGTGTATGTGTATGTGTATGTGTATGTAACAAAGATAATGTGTTACATTATGTATATATATATATATTTAAATATTATTTATTAAAAAATACGTTTGAAATAGCAAATCTAATAAATCATTTCTTCCATTAAAACTATGCATTTCACCTTTTGGTTATCTATATTATTCATAGAAAAATGTTTGTTTCATAGGAGTTTAAATTTATTAAAAAATAATTTTTTTTTATTTAAAAACAATTTAACGTAATAAAAAGACACCTGAACACACAACACAACTGAACACATGAATTTCCAGTTCAGTTTAACAAAACACAAATGCTTACGTATCGACATTTCTATAAAGACACGGTCATATTTCACATCTTAACACTGACTAGGGCACTACGGCGTCTCGTGCTTCCTGTTTCCTGTTACTTTGAAACTCACGAAGTCTCGCACACGACAGTGTGTTTTCGTATAAATTGAAATAGTCGGTGCCGGGGTCAAGGTGAAGATCTAGGTTATGAATAAATTAAACAAAATGCTTCTAAAACTGATTTTCAATCATTAAATTTTGTTTTTTTTTTTAAATAAAATATGCAACCAAAAATGGAGCAAAATAAATTATCTGGCTTAGTTAGTTGTCTATAGATATTGAAACTGTCATTAATAACAAGACATAATCAAGTGCCTTAATTTTAAAAGATGTCCAACATGAGAGTCTGGGACCATACATCTATATATATAAAAATGAATGTTTGTATATATGTATATATGTATGTTAATGTCCTTTATGCATTGCTACACCATTCATCCGATCGTAATGAAATTTTCACAC
>OZ022239.1:29905905-29920905 GCA_963978895.1 Erpobdella octoculata
ATGGTGATGATGATGATTGATAATTTTTATATTTTATTGCATTGCATTGTATTTCTATAAACAAAACTTCAAAAAAAACGAAAGAAATTAAATTATAAGTTCTGAAAAGATGAACAATTTAATATGCAAAAAAAACGTTTTGTTTACTAAGAGCTATTTTCTTTACTCGCTTTACGCGCTAAAAATAGATTAAAATAACTGCCCAGCATGTAAGGTGGTTTCAGTCGGTTAACTTGATAGAAACTCAAACCAATTTCTGAAGAAGAAAAAAAAGAAGCAAGACCGATATCTCGTCGTCATGATACCTAGACCGACACGTCACGATACCGAGACATTCATTTTGCGATACCGAAACCTTTAAACTACAATACCGAGACTTTCGTTGAGACAACGAGTTTTGAAATTAAGACGCTGAAGCTGCATACGAGATAGATAATACAATTTAATGACGAGAGAAAAAACACATTGACTATTCAAGGACGTTTCAATATTTTAATTTTCTAAACGACTTTAGGTTTGGTTTGAGAAATTGGCCGATTTAAATCCTTCATCAACATTTTATTTTGGTTTTACTTCTTGCTTCTCTTGTTATCTTGTGTTGTTTTAAATGTTTAATTTTCAGTTTTACTTTGTTTTGCATAATGGATGGAAAAATGTTTTGCATAAAAGTATTTCATTTCTCTATACTCTGGTAACAATTTTGAATAAATTGTTTGCTCCATAAATCATTGATGGAGAGCAACACTGTCAAACCTTGTCAGATAGTTGGATAAGTACTAATAAAGAACAACCCAATATTAACCAAGAACAACCCAAGAACATCCAAGAACATCCAAGAACATCCAAGAACATCCAAGAACAAACTAAGAACAATCAGGGACTGTTGCCATCTAACATTCATTTTCATAGTACCAGTTTGGTGTATAAATTATTCCTTAATGAAAATTATGCTTGATAGCATATCTCTTATTTTAAATTTAAACAATTTTTAATTAATTATCTTGCTGTTTCAATCGATTCAAATAAGATGCTGAACATTTTGTTTCAGTGTGGAATTTTATTTTTTTTACACGCTTTTATTTAACTCACACTGTATGTCGTATGTCGTATGTTGCATGTTGTATGTTGTATTTTCAGGTTTTTTAAATCAATTTTTCGACCACTTCTACACGTCCAATTTCAAAACACATATATTCTCGATGACAATGCAATATTTTCATATCATAAAAATATTTATTTAAGCTATAATTACCTAAAATATGCCAATGCAATCAATAAGCAGGGTGAATTAAGGCCTACATGGGCGGAGTCAACCTACAGAGCCATGAAAGCTGCATGATAGACGTGTGGTTTATTTTTATAATTAGACGGACCCAAACAAATTTACTAAACAAGAACTACTGTTACCATACAGACATATTTAATAGGGTGAGACATCAATATTTTAAAACTTCATATTATATATATATATATATATATATATATATATATATATATATATATATATATATATATATATATATATATATATATATATATATATATATATATATATATATATATATATATATATATAAACAATTGTAACAAACATACATGGTCTTTGTCTTCTTTTTTCCTAGTGACTTCGTCTAATAGAGACTCGTACTGAGACTGAAGAATATCTCGGCGCCTCAGGACGATTCTAGGACTGTTCATCAAAGGACGATTCATCAAAGGACTGTTCATCCAGGACTATTCATCAAGGGACTATTCATCAAAGGACGATTCATCAAAGGACTATTCATCAAGAGGACGGTTCATCATAAGGACTGTTCATCTAATGTCTATTCATCCAGCGGACTATTCATCAAAAAAGTTAATAAAATTGTTTAAGATGTTATATTCAACCAAAATAAGTTACCAAAATGTAGGGTAATCTATATCAAGTTTACAGTGCTACTCTGCTTGCATCCAAATACTTTATTCTTTATAATAGAACTAGCGGGGTATCAGGCGTTGCCCGGGGTTTTTAGAGGTTTTTCGGTCGTTTTTCTCTCTCGCTCCCGTTTCCTTCCCCGCTTGCTCTCACGCTCCCGGTCACTCTTTCTTCCCGCTTGTCTCCCGCTTCCGCTCCCGGTCACAGCACCAGAAAAACTAAATTCGACTGTTTTCGTAAACCATATATGTACACATTTACCAAGACCACAAACACGTCAAAGCATCACCCATGCCCTCTATGTCAAATCTGCCTTCGGTCGTTTAACACCAAGGGGCCAGGCTTCAAAGACACTTTTGCCTCGAGCAATCAGCAAGTTTGTAGAAGACATGGTTGTAATATACAACAATTTTATTCGTCACATACAGTAAATAAAACAACTGGACAAGAAATAACGTCAAGATCTTAAGATCAAGACAATTGAATAATAAGTTTAAAAAAACTGCCTTCAACTGTTCGTACAAACTGTAAGTATATACACACTCAAACAGCCAGATACCATACACCTCAAAACATCACTAACACCCGGTATACCACTTCTGCCACACTTCAAAGAGACGCACACGCTCGCTTTAGCGAGGTCAGGAAAGGTCATTTCAAAGAGACGCTTCCGCTCGTCCGGATCGTTGATAAATCAACCAGACTCAGATTTCATGCAAACTTCAAATAAAAACTAAATACATTGGAACTCATTTAATTGATATAAAAGACCTATTTTGTTTTTTTAATAAAAGTTGCGGTAGCGAATAGCGCTAAGAACAGCTAAAAAATGTAGCGGCGCTGTCATCAACGATCTTGTCAGCCAACAGTACCGCTCTTAACAACCCTGGTTGCCATCACTATTTTTTTAAATTACTGATATGTTTGAAATTTATTTTATCAAAGATGAAGAACTGTATTTTAAAAATACATAAAATTACTTTACGCTGAAAATATCTTGGGTATATATTGATAAAGGTTGCTGAGTGGCTTCAAAATTTGATGAATAGTCCTCTTGATGAATAGTCTTTAGATGAACAGTCCTTATGATGAACCGTCCTCTTGATGAATAGTCCTTTGATGAATAGTCTCTTGATGAATAGTCCCTTGATGAATAGTCCTTGATGAACAGTCCCTTGATGAATCGTCCATTGATGAAAAGTCCGCATACCCTCAGAACAACCTTGAAAAGGTTACTTATCAGATATAAAAAGCACACAAATAAAATTAAAAACAGACACAATATAATTTTGTAGAATATTTTGCTTAAAAACAACATAATAAACACATACATAAATCCAGCATAATACAACTTTAAATGATATTTTGCATCAAATCAACACAAATCCAGGGGCGCAGCCAGGGGGGGCTGGGCCCCCCGAAAGCTTGACAATGTGATGTTGAAGTGACGAGCGTACCCATGTTTTCGAGACATAATTGAGTTAACAATTATTTTGCAAATTAAATTTTTTAAAAGTTCTCAAAAATTTTAGGGTGAGAGTTGTCCATGGGTTTATTTTTGAAAACCCGACCCGCCAGAAAATCTGATCCGACCCAACTTATTTTTGTTTTTTACACGCTTTTATTTACCTCACACTGTATGTTGTATGTTGTATTTTCAGGTTTTTTAAATCGATTTTTCGTCCACTTCTACACGTCCAATTGACTTGAAAATTTCAAAACAAATGTATTCTCGATGACAATGCAATATTTTAATATTTTCATATAAAAATATTTATTTAAACTATAATTAACTAAAATACGCCAATGCAATCAATAAGCAGGGTGGATTCAGGCCTACATGGGCGGAGTCAACCTACATTAATAGCCATGAAAGCTGCAAGATAGACGTGTGGTTTATCTTTATAATAAGACGGACCCAAACAAATTTAGTAAACAAGAAGATTTGAACGAAGACTTCAAGGGTGTAGCATGGTTGAAAAATAATTTTTAATTTTTACATGAAGAAAAATTATAAAATAATATTACGAAAAAAGATACTTTTTTCAAAAAACACGCTTTTATTTATGTGTGGAAAGTGCACTGAAAAGTATAAAATAATTTTTTTTCCTTTCCTTCTATATGTCATCAAATAATCTTTGACTAAAAATAAAAGCGTGGGACGCTCATCATAATCCATGGATTATAATGGAAATGGTAATAAATTAATATGAGCTCCCACGCTTTTATTTTTAGTCAAAGATTATTTGATGACATATAGAAGGAAAGAAAAAAAAATTATTTTATACTTTTTAGTGCACTTCCACACATAAATAAAAGCGTGTTTTTTGAAAAAAGTATCTTTTTTCTTAATATTTTTAGGACAACTGTGTTGACAACATGTTAAACACATGTGACATTTTTTATTATTTTTTGTTATAATAGCTCTTATTCTTTTTTACAACACATGTTTTAAGACTCAAGTAGTGAAGTGCTTCCTGTCTTGGATCATAATTTTTTGACCCGTTTTCTTTCCGTATTTATCTATCCAGGTTTGAAATGGATTAACAAAAGTTTGTCAGTAATTATATCTCATGTTTTATTATGAAGAGGCAGGGCTCGAACACATCAATTTCCTGCACAATTAGCAGGAAATATAAATTAGCACAATATAGCGTCCAATCATCATTAACATCGACGTTTTATCACATTCATCGTTGCTATCATCATCATCATCATCGTCATCGTCATCGTCATCGTCATCGTCGTCGTCGTCGTCGTCGTCGTCGTCGTCGTCGTCGTCGTCGTCGTCATCGTCAATGTCATCGTCAATGTCATCGTCATCATCGTCATCATCGTCATCATCATCATCATCGTCGTCGTCATCATCATCATCATCATCATCATCATCATCATCATCATCATCATCATCATCATAATCATCATCATCATCATCATCATCATCATCATCATCATCATCATCATCATCATCATCATCATCATCATCATCATCATCATCATCATCATCATCATCATCATCATCATCATCATCATCATCATCATCATCATCATCATCATCATCATCATCATCATCATCATCATCATCATCATCATCATCATCATCATCATCATCATCATCATCATCATCATCATCATCATCATCATCATCATCATCATCATCATCATCATCATCATCATCATCATCATCATCATCATCATCATCATCATCATCATCATCATCATCATCATCATCATCATCATCATCATCATCATCATCATCATCATCATCATCATCATCATCATCATCAAATATTTCAGACGGACTCCCGATGCAATCAAGAACAGTCGCTACTTCTCCATAAAACCTAATGACGACCATTGAGTTGTGCTGAAACAGAACCCACCTTCCTTCTCTACCTCCCCCCAATAATTTTCTCCCCCCATTTTTCTTCCCATGAATAACGCACCAAACTTTTCTTTTATTATTTTAGTAGCCATGAAGTTATTATCGGTCCACCTGAAGTAACGCACCTGTTTACGACTTTTGAATTTCTAAAGACGATAATGTTGCAGTCTCTGTTAGTTCATTTCGTGTTGTTCAAATCGTTTTCGTGATTCAACAGATTTTTTACTGAATGTGCTAATTGTAATTAAAAAATTATAATTCAGTTAATTCAGTTTTTATAAAATTAATTTAAATTCCATTTTATTAGTTTCCAATCACACCCAAATTATTTCAGCAAAATGAGTCAAAGATAGGAAATAACTTTATCCGGATGTGTTAACACTTGTTCCGTTAAATATAACCATAAATATCTATTTATAGTTTTTGCTTTTAGTGTGGCATTTCTCTATGAACAGCAATTTTTCAACGTTTGTCAATTTTAAAACTAGAACGAAAAAACATTTTACGAATATATTTGAGAAATTATGGCGTATAGACTATGCGAAGTTTTTAAAACAGATTGCCAAAAGAACGCTAGTAAGAAATTATAATAATTCTGTCTTACATGTTGCTCATGAATTATTAATTAGATACATAAAGATATATTACTGCTCAGTCAGTAATTTTTTTCAAGTTCAAAGAAGTGTCTCGCAGTAAACAATAATTCGCTCATTTCTATCGTCTTGTGTGCTTCTTTCACACAATTAATATACTTCATATCTTAGCACCTAGTATTTCAAGCATTCAGATCCAAGATAAACTTTTTACGGGCACAAAATCAACCAGACCCGTCCGAATGTGAGATTTTCTCATTTTTCTATATTTTTTCATTTGTACATCTCCATTTTTTATCTTTGCCAACTTCCGCTACGATTGTCAGTGTACGTAATCATTATCAGGACTGCGTTGTTGTCATGACTACGATTTTCAGTTAGCATTCGATATGAGTTGCAAAAGGTGCTTACCTAATAAACTGCAGGCTTGTGATTCAAGTAACGCAAAGTTTTATAATATCAATAAAGAATTAACATATTGAAATTGTATTATTAATATAGCATATAAAATATATAAATTGCCTCAGAGTTGGCACAGTGCCAAGCAACTATCAGTTTGAAAAATCGTTTACTGCTAAATAAGGACAGGTTGAAAAGTTATTCCGATAGTTGTCAGATAAATTATGGCTTATCTAAATTATGATCTATAGGTCAAATTCATCGGAAGTAAATAAATAAAAATAAATAAGAAGATTGTGTAAAAGTGAATTTTCTATTTTTAATTGAATTATAAAACAAAAATTTTTGTTTAGAAGTTTTGTTATTTTATTATTAGTTTGTTTTTAACATATACATATATAAAATCACTTTATGATTAACATAGCCTAGTTAGCTTTTTTTTTCAAATTTTCCGTAGAATAAGGAAAGCAACACCATATTATGTTTAATTCGTTTATAAATGTAATTGAAGTTAGTTGAAACTTAGAAACATTTTGGTCTCTATATGTCATCAGATATAACAAAAAAATAAAAACTATAAAAATGAAATTATTAACCAAATTATGGCATGAATTAATACTAAAGTCTTTATTTATGCCTGCTCCTCATTAGAGAATGTTATAGATAGATATAGGTACATCTAAAGGGGGTAAGTAAGTATAAGTATAACAGTATAAATATACATATATACATTAAGTTATGTTTATAAATATCATTTGGGCATTCCCAATTGTTTCAGTTTCTATGTTATATACGAGTAGCTTGTAGGTACTGGAGACTTCAATATGATAATTTAAATCATTCACCAGGCGACGCTAGTATTTTTAAACTAATTCCTGATATTTGTCCTATGGATTGTTTTGTGAAACGTTTGAAAAAATTAAAGCTAGCGAGTATATTTTAAAATAATCAAAAGTTAAAAAATAATTCATTTATTCATATAAAACTTATTTTGAAACAAAACAATAAATTAAGGTTTCTTTTTAGAAAAAATAGTAAAATTTTGTCAGCCAAACGTGGAGTAGCAAGAATTTCTTTGAAATAAATTCAATTACCAATTTCTCTTTTTCTTTTGATTTCCTTGAATCTAGAATTTCTCATTTTTTCTACAAAACAACGTTTTTAACTCAAACATAAAAAAATCCATAATAAGCAAAACAATGATAATCTCCTCAGGCATTGAAAAAAGCGATTTCTGTTTTTGCACAGCAAAGAATCAAAATTTTATGAGTCAGTTTTGATGAAAAGTTTAAAATAAAATGAATTATTTAAAATGATTATTTTTTCAAAAACTACTTTTAGATTATAAAGATAAAAAAATTGAAGAGTATTTATTAATTGTATGTCTTGAGGTCAAAATTGTGCTCACCGCGTATGCCCCATACGTAGGTACCCCATTTCTTCAGAGGGAGCCCCTACGTTTGTGAGGTCATTGTTGAAATTATTTAATCTTTTTTTTTAAAACTTTTTATTACATTCAATAGAACAAAAATTACCAAACGATAATGAAGCGAAACGAACCAAGATTTTGTCCGGTTGAACAATGAAGAGATAAATGGAAATGTCCTCAACTGCAATCGCAGTGAGAAAAGACTAAGGAAATTACATTACATTACATTACATTACATTACATTACATTACATCACATCACGTTACGTTACGCTACGCTACGCTACGTTACGTTACGTTACGTTACGTTACGTTACGTTACATTACATTACATTACATTACATTACATTACATTACATTACATCACATCACATCACATCACATCACATCACATTACATTACATTACATTACATTACACTACATTACATTACATTACATTACATTACATTACATTACATTACATTACATTACATTACATTACATTACATTACATCACATCACATCACATCACATCACATCACATCACATCACATCACATCACATCACATCACATCACATCACATCACATCACATCACATCACATCACATCACATCACATCACATCACATCACATCACATCACATCACATCACATCACATCACATCACATCACATCACATCACATCACATCACATCCCATCACATCACATCACATCCCATCACATCACATTACATTACATTACATCACATCACATCACATCACATCACATCACATCACATCACATCACATCACATCACATCACATCACATCACATCACATCACATCACATCACATCACATCACATCACATCACATCACATCACATCACATCACATCACATCACATCACATCACATCACATCACATCCCATCACATCCCATCACATCACATCACATCACATCACATTACATTACATTACATTACATCACATCACATTACATTACATCACAGAACATTACATTACATCATCACTTCACACTACATTAATAATTTCAATGAATTATTAGAGTTAGAGCCATTGAATTTTTGAGTTGAATTTATTTTAAAGGAAAATAAACAAGTGAATCAAAAAACAAAGTTTTTTAAAAACACACTTTTATATATTCGATAGTGTAGGCCACATTCTGTTACATAAACATATTAGCATAGACAATATATAGTTCGACGAAAATATCACAAATAATTTTTTTATTAAATTTTGTCCAATCGATCCGAAAATTTAATAGAATGCATTGTTAATCAGTTCGGAGGTATGTTTACATTTTTAAGTCTCTAACTCATCGGGAAGTTAGTTTAAAATCGATTGCAAAATTTGACGACAGACAGACAGACAGACAGAAAAGTCAAGTTAAGTAAAAGTGTGTAATAAAATAATGTATATATTTTAAATAAAAAGTGTAAGTATTTTTAAATTACAAAAGAAATGAAATAATTCAACGAAACATAATTCAAAATTTTATTATCACTTTCCGAGTTACGAAAAATAAAACTTCAAAAACAAATTAACTTTCTTTCATTTTGAAACGTTTGGCGTTAAGCCAGGGGGAGACCTAATGCCAGTAGGGCTCCATTTTATTTTTCAATGCTTCGATTGTTTGGCCAGCAATTTGTTCGTAGTACATCTTTGTTAAGAGCTGCAGTTCTTATGAATAATGCATACCCGTTGGAACCATAAACATCCAATGTCCAATTGCTCTCATCACACTCTCTGAGCCGCAGTGTTCAAGCTCCTTCTTTCCCCTTTTTTTTCGCTTCGGCAATATATTGAGTTGTGTTTTTATTTGATTTAATATTTGTTAATAAAAATAAATATTTAATAGTAAAATAAAAATAAATGGTATTTAATTTGTTTTAATTTTAATTGAGTTGTGTTTTTATCTTATTTAATATTTGTTAATAAAAATAAATGGTATTTAATTGTTTTGTTTGATATTTCAGCCTGTCTTTTACTCTTTCTCAAAACGCTGGCAAATGCAGTGCATCGCCCATCGGTAAATGGGCGAAACAACCGACTGACTTTTAGATGGAAATCGGGGCCAAGTTACTCGCTCCAGAATGTCCCCGAAAAGAGGTCCGCTTATTAAAAACGATTTCTTTGTCATCATCTTCAACATCATTCAACAGCTTTCATTATTCCAGTTGCCTTGCATTAATAAATGTTTCTTTAGATCGGTGGGGATCTGCACTGTGGAGTCCGAATAGCAGGAAAACTTATGGAATGGTTGTATGAAAACGTTCAGGTCATCATAATAATCGGTCATCCTTGTCATTGTTGTCGTCTTCATCGTCGTCGTCGTCGTCATCGTCGTCGTCGTCATCGCCGTCGTCGTCTCCAAGCAAATTCCATTTTGACGTTCGATGACAAAAAGCTGTTTTATTTAATTAAATATTTTGTTTTATCAAAAATTCTGATTATTTTTTTATTTATTAAAACTTAAAAAAAATCTTATATAGGAGATTATTAATAAAAAAAAATAACTAGAAAGAAAAAAAAGTTGACAAAGATGACCGCTCCACGAGAGTTTCTGTGAAAATTCTTTAATACGCATCCTCACACATCCTCACAATCTTTACACATCCTCATACATCTTCACACATCCTTACACATCCTTACACATCCTCACACATCCTTAAACATCCTCACACATCCACACATATCCTTACACATCCTTACACATCCTTATTAATCCTCACACAATCTCACACATCCTTACACATCCTTACACATCCTCACAAATCTTTCACACATCCTTACACATCCTTACACATCCTCACACATCCTTACACATCCTTACACACATCTTCATACATCCTCATACATCCTCACATATCCTTACACATCCTTACACATCCTTACACATACTTACACATCCTCACACATCTTCACACATTCTCACACATCCTTACACATCCTTACACACATCTTCATACATCCTCACATATCCTTACACATCCTTACACATCCTTACACATCCTTACACATCCTTATTAATCCCCACACAATCTCACACATCCTCACACATTTTTACATATCCTTACACATCCTCACTCATCCTCATACGCACGACTGAACATCACGTACACATGCCTTCCAATTTGTCACGGACGTCTGATTTGATCCTTACTGACCTTTTAATGACCTTGGCCATTGTTTGCTCTGAAAGAAGAAAATTTAATTAAGAACTCATTTTTTTTCTTTGTGCGTTTATTGGTCGATCTGTTTGAGCTGCAATGAAACGAAAATTAAATACAATTTAGAACAGTTTAGAACTGTTTTTTATGTTCTTAGAACGTTAGACAGATTTGAAGACGTAGTTGTAACTTGGTCTTTGAAGTGCACTGAAAAAAAATCGGTAAAACTGTTATAGAATAAAGTTGACAATTATTTGACTATTAAACGGGATGTTTAATTTTAAGGCAATAATAAAGGCAATTACATATTTACTATAAAAAAACATAAAAAAAAATAAAAAGAAATTAGAAAAAAAGAATAAAAAATTGGAAACCTGACGCCCATGAGTGAAAACGATTTTTTCTGGATGAATTGATATGTTTAATAGTCGAACCTCCTTCTCATTTCTCTCTCTTTTTTTCCTCTCTCTTTTCTCCCTCTTTCTTCTTTTCTCTCTTTTTTTCTTTCTTTTTTGTTTCTCTCTCTTTTCGTTTCTCAAAAACTATCAAAATAGTTCTAAGATCATTATCAGCACAAATCGCTCTCATTTTTAATTTCCGCTTCATAATAGTTGTTTTCTTTTCTTTTTCAAACTAATTTTTTAGTTAAATTTATAAATATTTAGTAAACAATCTTGACTGAAAAAGTAATGGAACCTGGATTGGTGGATGTCATTCATTGGCAACATTTCTTGTTTCTTTCATACCAATTGAGCTACAGATTTTGTTATTATATTTGCACACTGTTTATAACAAACTTTTATTTAGGCTACAATCTCTGTTTGTGTATGTGTGTTAATCAGCTTTTTGACTAACTAGGAAGCTGAAACTTTCAGCATAGCTTTATATTGGATGACAATACATGATTCAAATAAAAAAACAAATTAATTTGAACATCTTTCTTATTTTTAAATCGAGTGTATTTCAAATAAAAGTTTGTGTTGAAAAACTCGTTTTTTCCTTTACTTGTTTCATCTTTTTTTCCATAATTTCTCCCGTTCTTTCTCTCCCAATTTTTGAGTCTAATCGTCATTCACTCGAGGCCAGAGATCGTGCCAACCCGTTGGGGGAGAAACGAGACTTGAATATCAATGCCTCAAGTTCACGCAGGTCGTTAGATTTTGGCGAGAGGAAGAAGACAACCCTCGCTCCATCGATCAAAAAGACTTTCGGTTCGGTCAGCAACATCGTACACGGTGTTAGGCTGGTGGTGGCCTTAATAGATATTCAATACTTTCATGTTCCATCCCACTTAAAGTAAACTACATACAATTTTTCTTTTTATTTGTTGTTGTTTTTGATGTTGTTGCTAATCTCTTTCTTTTTTTGCCAGTTTTTTGTTCATAAAAAAATTTTTTTTTTAATTTCAAACTTTAAACTTTGTGTTTTGTTTTATTTACCTGATTTTCGTCTTATTTTTTATTATTTTTCTGATTTCATCTGGATTCTTCTGTTAAAAAAAATTCATCTTTCAATTTTGTACAAAATTAAGAGATGTTCTAAAAAAATATTTCCAGTCGCAGATATTAACTTGATCTTATTTTTTGATAACTTTTTTTTATCAAAGTTTGGGACCGGATTGCAAGGTGGAGTCTGCTGAGCTGCGTAGGTACTACTCGCAGTTTATCAATGTAATATGATACCGTGACCTTTCTCTATACGTGCAAACAGTCTCAATCAATAGTGGTCTGGAAAGACAAATGGCATGCCTTCTCTGAAGATCTCTTTCAATTTTCTAGAGCACAATTTCAGTCAGTCAGTTAGTCAGGTGCTCCCGTGTTTTATCGAACCAATAGGAACGGCTTGGAATATTGCAAATCTCTCCATCAATCAGATAGCATCGAAGAAAAGAGTTAATCTGTCCGTCTTGCACCCGGGGGAGTCCGTCTTGGAAAGGTTTTGCCGGAGTTTTTTTCCTCTCAAAAGATGAAACAACTCTGCGTTGATGCGCTCACAACTTGCAAAAATGTGTTTTCTTTTTTTTTCTATCTCTTCTCTCTCTCTTTCTCTCTCGTTTTTATCATTTTATCGACATTTGTTCACTTGGGAATTTTGTTTCTTTTTTATTGAAGTTTTTCACGGTTAATGTTAGTTGAGGCTGATGCTGTTTTTTTCTGGTAGCACTGGTGTTGTTGTTGATGTTTTGGTTGCTATGGTTTTTAATGTTTCAATAAATGATAGATTTTTTTAAAATTGTTTTAAAAATTTAAAAATCATCGTATTAGTTTAAAACTAAACAATCTTTGTCGGTTGAAATTTGAAAATTACGTTTTTTCATAACATTAGAATTGCTGTGACCATGCGTTTTTTGTCAGATGCTTTATTATAGTGAAAAATTCTGGAAACGTAGTGGTGATGATGATGATGCTGATGCTGGCGATAAGTTGTTTTTTTTAAATTTATCTTTTAGTTTGACAGTCTGGTAGTTTATTCCAATCTAATACCTCGGATAATTTTGCTGCACAGTGCTCGACAAACTCCTTTGTCAACTAAAATGTCATAACTCATAACTAAGACAGCACAGTAACGTTAGAATGTCTTTAAATTATTGTCATAAAAAAAATCATCACCAAAACCCAGAAATGCACAACTTTAAGCGTCTGTTGCAGCCTAATAAAATTCCTTTTAGAGAAAGTAAAAAACA
This sequence comes from Erpobdella octoculata, assembly GCA_963978895.1. Classification (NCBI taxonomy): domain Eukaryota; kingdom Metazoa; phylum Annelida; class Clitellata; order Hirudinida; family Erpobdellidae; genus Erpobdella; species Erpobdella octoculata. The sequence continues at coordinate 29,919,462 of OZ022239.1, forward strand.
AACTCCAAGATTGCAACATTTCTAAATTGCATTTCACTTTAAGATCCGAGCAACCTGACCACACAGTTGAGCGAGCTCCATTTAAATCTAATTATCTATTGGAAATTATTATTCTTATAAAAAGAATATAAAACGCAAATTTTGTGTCTCATAAATAAATAAATTAATTGGTTTTTCAATTAAAATGCCTCAAAAATCACTCAAAAATCTGAAGTTTTTCGCACCATCAAAATAAAATAATTGAGTGCGATTCTTTCAATTTTCTTAATTTTGTGGTAAAGTCTGGAATAAAGTTTTGTTTCAATTTAGAAACTTGCCTGGTAGTGATGATGATGTTGTTGTTGATGATGATGATAATGATTTTGATGTTGATGCTGATAATGACGATGATGGTCAAATTGACAATGATGATGATGATAATGATAATGGCAATGATTGATTGTGTGTCATAAAATGTCACATCAACTTGGCATGCACAGCAAAAACAGTGTATGAAAAACCCCGAATTACCATGGTGTAATTTGACCAGAGGAAAGACCGAATGCTCTTCTACTGATATCATGCACCGCCATATGAATCTCCCAGTCACCAAGGTGCATTATTATAACTTCTGAATTTGTAATGCATCATGCACCATATTCCATGCACCAGAATACATTATGCAACAGACTCTATGTACTGCAAACCAAGCATGATGCACCATACACCATGCATCACGCACCATGCACACTATTTCCATGCATTATGCACCATGCACCGCACCATGCATTATGCTCCATCACACAAAATTTGTCTGCTTGAAAGGTTACTCTTTGATATCCGATGAGCCATTTGAGAATTTGAAAGTTTTCCTTCAAAACATCATTAAAATGTTCCAAAAAATTATGCACCGATAGGTGAATTTTGGCTGAATTGCAAATATATTTTTTGATGAGAATTATTTCAATTTGTTCTAATTATTTTAAATCTGAATATTTTTTACATTTTAAACTTTTAAAATTAAAACGCAAATAATTCTTAACATATATTTAGATAAACAAGACTAATGTAATTTATTTATCACCTGAAATAATTGAGAATTTATTCAACAAGTTCTCTAAAACAAAAACAAATTTTTTTTGCTAAGAAAACTAAAACAAAACACGGACCTTACTGCCTCTTTCGGAAGTCTTCAAATATTCCGGTATGATCCGGCGGTATTAGCGGTACAATCTAAGTTATTATGGGTATTAGCGGTACAGCCATAGCTGTTCGCTCAAGTTGTACGATGTACATGTCAATAAGATATGCGCTGGGGAGAGAAAACGTTGAATTTTTGTTTACAGCGATGAGCGTATTTTTCCAAAACACTTCCTGGTGAGTTCAACTTAAGGTCAAATGTACTCGTTTTCTTTGTAATTATTTTTGATTCGTTTGGTAGTTTTTGTGGCGCTCGATTTCTAGT
>OZ022239.1:29923405-29930905 GCA_963978895.1 Erpobdella octoculata
TACGTATTGGATGGACTACGTATTGGATGGACTACGTATTGGATGGACTACGTATTGGATGGACTACGTATTGGATGGACTACGTATTGGATGGACTACGTATTGGATGGACTACGTATTGGATGGACTACGTATTGGATGGACTACGTATTGGATGGACTACGTATTGGATGGACTACGTATTGGATGGACTACGTGAGAGCATAAACATAACTCATAATTAGAAAATTAATAGCATTTAAATGACACGGACTGATATGGATCTGAGTGTCGGATAGACAGTGATTAATGTATTTATTAATTACTATTATTTTTATACATTAGACTCTCCAGAACAGCTGTTTAACGGTAGAACAATAAATACAGAAATAAATACGACAATGGATGCATGGAAATGCGTTTTTGAATAATTTAGTCGTACCCGCCTCTTTACGGGGGCAAAACGTCCACAAAAGGGGTTGACTATAAGAACCTTTGACAATAATACTCAAGATGCAAACAAATTGTGACTACGATTAACCAGATATTAGTGCGGTAGGACCTATGTGATTATATTAATAAGGTGATACATTGACAGGATCTATGTGATCATATCAATAAGGTGATACATTGACAGGATCTATGTGATCATATTAATAAGATGTGATCATATTAACAAGATGATGCATTGAGAGGATCTATGTGATCATAATAACAGGATGATGCATTAAGAGGATCTATGTGATTATCTTACCAAGATGATACATGTACAGGATCTATGTGATCATATTAACAAGATGATATATTGACATAATCTATGTGATAATACGTCCAGTTTGGTAGTTACAAATTTTAAAATTTAGTAACAAATAAACTTGCATTACAAGCAAGATGTAATTGTCAGAATGTAATTTGAACGAAAACGAATCGGTAGGCATAAAAACGACATTTGACGCGTTGACCAAAGAAACACACAGATTGCTAGTAGCACTATTGAATGTGATAATGCGTCATAAAAAATAAAACGACATTGTAAAACTGATGTCATGCTAATGGCATTGACGCCGTTCCTCTGTTAGTGCTTCGACAGCGACTAGTGGCGCTACTGGCTGATCAAACACTTTCGTTGTTGTTTCGTAGTAGTAGTTGTTATTGTTGTTGTTGTTGTAGGAGTAGTGTAGTGTTGTTGTTGTTTCGTAGTAGTAATTGTTATTGTTGTTGTTGTAGGAGTAGTGTAGTGAGTGTAGTGTAGTGTTGTTGACGTTGTAATAAGAAGATGGCAGGCCGGTGATATTTATTAGACCATTAATGCCAAGTTTTATTTGCTTGCGGCATGCCATACTTCCAGTCGTCCTAGCGGGCAGATTTTCCTTTCCGCTCACTTTCCTGGTGTTGTCTCCTCATCTTCTCCCTTCCCTCCCTTTTCCAACCATATATTCCCTCGGTTCATTTTCTCTCTATTTCTCTTTTATTATTTCTGTTGTGTTCATATTTTCTGTCTTTATTTTCTTTTTTTTCTTCTTTCAGAGAAATTGAGCTAGTTGCGAGAATGCTGCTCCTTCCAACAACGCATTACAGCTCTTAGGACGCGAGCCGCCACGTTTCCGCTAAGATTCACCGGCTTATCTCGTGACGTTCGGCAGTTAGGCCGAGATCCGGTAGTAGCCGGATGTTATTTGTATAATATCGGATGAAAATATAATAAACACAAGATTATATATAATATTTTTACCTTTTATTCAAACTATACTTTCCCCTATAGAAACATAATTTCAATGTTTTTTTTCTTATTTAGTTGTTGTATCTAGCCTACGGCAGTATGGTGTGGTAGTTCCTTAAAACTAACGCTCACAATTTGCTCCAAGTTATATTTGCGCTCCCAATATGACGATAGAAAGAACAGCAAATAATCTACAAATTTGAACATTCAAACGTAAGATAGCAAGCAAGCCAGCATATGCAGACCTGGAAAAGAAAAGATGGTATGCACAGGGAAGATGATAACGACGGATATAAATGTAATCGCCATCGTTAAAACCGAGATCTTTCCTTTCGGGAGACAGCCCGGTATTCGTCATATGAGGGACATTATGCCGCTGTAGGTCTGCTCGCACCGCGAATTCCCCGGCTAAGTCAGGGATGGTCTGATAATGGGGCGATGACGACGAAGACGATGACGATAATAATGGCGGCAGCTGGAACAATAATTGGTTGACATATTTGTTTTTAGATAATAAAATTTGAAGTTTTAATTGTATTTAATTTGATATCTAGCAGTTTATTGAGCTTGAAATATTAGCTAATTAAATGGAATGAGGGTGGGCCGACCCTAAACAATTACAACTGAACTTACGAGGTGTTTTCCATCCCCTCCCCCTCCAATTTTGGCGCATTTTACAGGCGGCAAATAAATTTCGTTGCCATTGCAATTTCAATTTCTCAACCTGCTTCATTAACTTAAAAGCCTTTTCCAGTACGGCCACAAACAATAGCCACCTACCGAGGAAGCTGGAAGTTGCCATGGAAAGCGGCTTGACGGTGAATCTAAACCGTCAGAAGAAGAAAAAAAATTGTATGGTCTCTCTTTCTGGATCAACTGGTCTTTAAATTCAAGTGGAGTTATTTTTTTTTATTAACTTTCACTTTTTCTTGATGTAGATACAAGTACGCCTAAATACGCGAATGTACGAAAGATATTTTTCTTAAAATCATAATCTTCACGATCGAGCTTTCGCTTTCAAATTGTTCACAATCACTTATTATAATGATGACATTTTTTTATTCTAAACTAAAAATAAAAGTCACTTTAAATATTTAAATTTTATTTGAAATATTTAACTTTTATTTGAAATATTTAACTTTTATTTGAAATATTTAACTTTTATTTGAAATATTTAACTTTTATTTGAAATATTTAACTTTTATTTGAAATATTTAACTTTTATTTGAAATATTTAACTTTTATTTGAAATATTTAACTTTTATTTGAAATATTTAACTTTTATTTGAAATATTTAACTTTTATTTGAAATATTTAACTTTTATTTGAAATATTTAACTTTTATTTGAAATATTTAACTTTTATTTGAATTATTTAACTTTTATTTGAAATATTTAACTTTTATTTGAAATATTTAACTTTTATTTGAAATATTTAACTTTTATTTGAAATATTTAACTTTTATTTGAAATATTTAACTTTTATTTGAAATATTTAACTTTTATTTGAAATATTTAACTTTTATTTGAAATATTTAACTTTTATTTGAAATATTTAACTTTTATTTGAAATATTTAACTTTTATTTGAAATATTTAACTTTTATTTGAAATATTTAACTTTTATTTGAAATATTTAACTTTTATTTGAAAAATTTAACTTTTATTTGAAATATTTAACTTTTATTTGAAATATTTTACTTTTATTTGAAATATTTTACTTTTATTTGAAATATTTAACTATTATTTAATCCGCGACCTCATCGATAGTCGTTGACTGGCCTCCTTTGTTTACCACTGGCCGGAGATAATGATTCTCCTTTCAGTCCCCTCTCTGTTTCTACTTCCTCCTCTCCTTCTTATCTTCTACCAACTCTCTTGGTCTTTCCATCTGTCCCCCTCCTCATCCACTTTTTGCCAATTTTAAACCCCCCGCCCGCACCTTCTCAGATCACACGTTCGTGATAATGAGATTTGAAAGTGTTGTGAAGTCGTTCGCATCCCCGCCTCACACGGCACATGGAAGAACTAAAAAGCTGAAGAAAAAAAACAAAGATGATAATGACGATGACGATGAGAATGATGATGATGATGATGATGATGACGATGACGATGATGATGATGATTATGATTATGATAGAGATGCTGATACTAATTGTGATCGTGGAAACAACTAATGTCATGCTCAATGTCGTTTGGTGACGTCATGTGCATAAATGGATCAATTCGAACAGTTGAAATGATGAATGTCATTGGACCACCGAAACGCGTTTATTCTGTTTTTATGCATTTTTTGAAATTATATTTTAAACTTGTTCCAGTACAATTGTAATTGTTTTGAACATTTCTAAAGCAAAACATAATATTTAATAGAAAAACAAGAACATAAACAAACTCTTATGTTGTGTAGGTAGAAGCATACTTTGCCTTGTTTTACAATTGCTACTCACAATTTCGAAGACCGTCTCTCTCTCTCTCGCTCTCTCTTTCTCTCGCTCTCTCTCCTCTACTTTCCTATTCTCTTTCGCTCACTTCACTCAGGTACAATTAGAATGACCTCGACCTGCGACCCCAGGGATTGATTGACCGATGAAGTCGACGAAGTGATTGGTCGATGACAAACCAATCGGAAGAGAGAGTCTCATTCATTCCAGTTTAGAAGAAATACGCCACAACCATATGTAAAAATAGTAATAATAATAAAATAATAATAATAACTATAATAACAAGAATAATAATAATAATAATAATAATAATAATAATAATAATAACAATAATAATAATAATAATAATAATAATAATAATAATAATAATAATAATAATAATAATAATAATAATAATAATAATAATAATAATAATAATAATAATAATAATAATAATAATAATAATAATAATAATAATAATAATAATAATAATAATAATAATAATAATATGACTGTCAATAAAAAAATAATAAATATAAATGAATAAATTAAATAAACATGGCGTGTAAAAATAATCAAATTTGTCAAGCAAATGTGTACGAGTATTGAGAGTAAATTTTGATCGATTGCGTGTAGAAAGTAATTGATGATTCGTAGAAGAAGTTGATCCAGAGAGAGAAGATGTGCAAGTTCCGTGTTTGAAAGTAGCAGCAGCTATTTTTTTCCATCTGCGAACTTCAAGGATGCGTGTGCTCAAGCCCGTCGAGAGGAGGGGGGTCGAGGGGGTTCTGGCCTGCATTGGGTCAATGTTCAATGACCCTTCTGTAATATTTTTATTAGAAAAAAGCCCAAATGTTGGCTAGCATGTGTTTATGTAAAACGCTTAGAAAAATTTTTTTTAATTTTTTTTCTAACATCTCATGAATATTTAGTAAAAATTATTAAGCATTTTTTTGTTGAAACGATAGAAATTTTTTTAAACTTGAATAATTTAATATGACAAATAATCGAAAACAAAACTGCATTATCGGTGTAGGGGTGTATATAATTAAATTTAGAACATTGTAAATTATAATTAGGTTTAGAACATTGAACCATAAATTACACGTTTCTCAAAAATTGTAAAGCAATAATTGGGACTATTCGATGTTACACGAAATGTTAAGTTTTTTTTCATTAGCAAGCAATGATATTTAAATATTAAAATTAGCAGTCTGTCATATTGAAATATTTTAATTTTACAGCTACAATACTACTACTACTACTACTACTACTACTACTACTACTACTACCTACTACTACTACTACTACTACTACTACTACTACTACTACTACTACTACTACTACTACTACTACTACTACTACTACTACTACTACTACTACTACTACTACTACTACTACTACTACTACTACTACTACTACTACTACTACTGTTCAATCATTTATTTTCTCAGATTTCAAAAATCCAATAATTTACAGCCAGGACAAAATAAACATAAGAATAAAATGTCCTATAAACTTGACAAAAATATTTCACGTCCCCACGTGGGCCTGAGATTTCCCCGAGACGATTATAAATCTGAACCATGAAATTTCTACACTCGATAAAACATACAATTTCATGCAAAAAATAATTCAACGTTTTCCAACATTCTTCAATTTGTTGCGTCGCCGACCTACTCTCCATGTACAACATTTAAAGAATTTCCAAATATTGTAAGTATTTAATAACACTGAAAGTATATAGTAAGTCAACAATTTTTTCCCGACACCAAAGCTAGTCCAAAACTTGTAGGACTTCTCTGACATCACCCCCCTCCAATTGCACACAAAAGCTGTAATGACAGGCTTTAAGTTGAGAGCCTGACCTGGGTTGTTTTCTTTCATCCATGCGTGGACGTCCCTGATATCGTACTTTCTGATTTTCCTGTCATGTTCCTCATTCAGGTTTGCAAGATCAGAAACAACAGAAACGTCGCATACAAATTATTGGTCATCATTCCATGCACAAAGGTCCGGAATTCTCAAGCCCATTTCGGTTTTAATTCGCGGTTCTACTTTTGTGATGAATCCCTTTGATTGGAATTTTTCTTCCAGTTTGCGAACGATGATGTCGTGACGTTCTCGCCTAGGTCCATCACTCTTGGGACAGATTTGAATCATGTGTCCTAATGATTCAGGTATTCTGCATCCAGCGTCGCATGACGTATCGGCCAATGGTCGTCCCCGCGACGCCCTAAGCTTGTTGTAGAGAACGGCTGCACGAACTTTAATGCACTTGATGAATACATCTGATGGCACTCTGTTCACTCCGTCTACGATCCAGTCACTCAATCCTATTCCTGATGAAAAAGACTTCAAACCATAACCATCTACAGATTTATAAAGATTTTCAGTTGTTTTGAGTTGTAGTGATTTTTGAGCACCTTCGATTCCACTCCCAAGTCTTCCGAATTTCCTAATTTCTGATAACACAGATAGACTTTCCTGCAGAACATTCATCAAAAACACATCGTTGCCATATTTAGCCTGAGTTAATAAGCTATTGAGTCTTTTTCGTCTCAGAATAGGGGCCCATTGCCTCAGCTGCAAAATTCCCAGCCCTCCGCTTCTAAGAGGAGCAAGGAATAATGGCACAGGCGTATCCTTTGGCAACCTAAGCCAGCGCCTCACGGCAGCTCTAATTTGTAAGTCGGCGGCAGTTAGTGAAGACATCGTTATAAAATCGAATGTCAGATGGTGGACCAAACTTGGCAAGACATGCGTTCTGAGAATATACATTCTTTGAAATGGTTTCAGTGGTGCTCTTGATATTGCGTGTAAAGAACTTTGAATAAAACTGGCAATTGAAGTAACTATCTTTTTTGGTCCAACTTCAGTACCAAGATACTTGTACGTTTCTTCAATATTCAAAGTTCTTATATTGGAATTTTGCACTTTTAGATATGAGTGGGGGTTTACAATCCATAGTTTTTTCTTGCTTGTGACTTCAGTTCTTAACGACGCGCATTTGCTGGGATTCATGTGCAAGCCAACATTTGCTAGAGCACTTTCAACTTGTTCCACCAGCATTTGCATTCCTACGTCAGTTGACGACATGAGAACTAAATCGTCAGCAAAAGCGATGTAATTACATTTGACAGAATCCTCGTTTCCAGAAACTCCGATTGACTGATCAACTTCATTCATTATCATATCAATCACTGCATTGAACAAGAGCGGTGACCTGGGATCACCCTGTTTCACACCTCTGTTTACTGGGATTTTATGACTATTTTCTTTTCCCAGTTTCATGTGAACATAGCAACCGTTATACAAATCAGTCAAATATTTGAGAAGCAACGGAGGTGTTCCGAGACGAGTCGCCGCTCCAATAATTG
>OZ022239.1:29933405-29935905 GCA_963978895.1 Erpobdella octoculata
CTTTCCATTTCTATCATCATCATCTTCCTCCTCCTCCTCCTCTTTCTCCTCACCCTCTTCCTCCTCCTCCTCCTCCTCCTCCTCTCATCATCAACATCATCTCATCATCATCATCATCCTCATTGTCATCATCACCTCATCCTCATCCTCATCCTCATCATCATCATCATCATCATCATCATCATCATCATCATCATCACATCATCATCATCATCATCATCATCAACAACAAACAACATCATCATCATCATCACAACCACAATCACGCTAACTTTTCCTAACACCCTAACAATCATCATCAGCATCATCACTGCCATCATCATCATCACTGCTATTAGTTTCAATGAGCGATAATGAACGTAAATTGAGACCCATCCAGAAACACCATCTGCAAATTAGCAACGACACGGCAATCACACCATCATTGTTGTACATCTCGAGTAAAAAAAGAAAATCAAAACCTGCACACATGTCATGAAATGACACATATGCAAATACGCATATAGCTTAACATAAAACACACATAATACACACAGCAAGTCATAAGATACCACATAAACATACAAACACTTAAAATGTCATACACAAACCATGTGCACATAATTTCGTCGTCGTCATCTTCGTCATCTTAGTTATAACACAAATCTACTATAACTTCATTCTCCTTTTACTAAAAAATTCCATCCGTTCTCCAATGATCATCATATAACATAAAATCCACTACCAACATGTGCACCATAACCATCATCACCACCATTACCATCATCACCACCATTACCTTAATCACCACCATTACATCATCACCACCATCACCACCATTACCATCATCACCACCATTACCATCATCACCACCATAAATAGTACCATTAATACCACCACCACCACCACCATAAATACCACCATTAGCGCAAACGCTACAAATCCATATTTTATTGCCCCCATTTCTATGAAAACACGCCACCACCACCATATCTCTTCCCCTTGGAATATTTCACCTCTTCTTGTCCACCAACTACAAGAACCGTCTCCGCCCATTGTCTTGCTTTCTGATTTTGAATAATAGAACCAATAACTTGTACTTTCCAAGTGGCATGCAATAATGACATATATGGCTGATAGGGAGGAAATGGAGAGAGAGAGAGAGAGAGAGAGAGAGAGAGAGAGAGAGAGAGAGAGAGAGAGAGAGAGAGAGAGAGAGAGAGAGAGAGAGAGAGAGAGAGAGAGAGAGAGAGAGAGAGAGAGAGAGAGAGTGAGAGAGAGAGAGAGAGAGAGAGAGAGAGAGGGAGAGAGAAAGAGAGAGAGAGAGAGATGGAAATATGGAAAAAGTGGGAAAGGAAAGAGGATGAGAAATAGAGGGGACATAAAGAGGGGACTGTGACCTAAAGTTGCAGACGGAAGAACAACAATGGGATGTTATAATCCTTGCTCTCCGTCCATCGATCTGCTCACGTGATCAGGTGACACAAGTCATGTGACATAGGTTGATCAGGTGACGGGATTGGTGTGTGCAAGAAAGAAACTTGCGCATGCTTTGATAATGATGACGATGATGACGATGATGACGATGATGATGACGACGACGACGACGATGATGATGATGATGATGAAGATGATGATGATGATGATGATGATGATGACGACGACGATGACGATGATGATGACGATGATGACGAAGATTGTGATGATAATGTTGAGAAAGAAAGAGAGAGAAAAGAGAGAGAGAGAAAGAGAGAGAGAGAAAGGAAGAAAGAAGAAAAGGAAGAAAGAAGGAGAATGAAAAAAAAGAAAGAATTATGATTAATGACAGGCAGGGGGTCCACATCAGCTTAGAAATAATTGAGTCCAATGGAAATGTTATTCCGATTCCAGTCTTTTGAACAAAGACGTCATCACTGCATTATTTTTGATCATCAGCTGTGGCGTCGCTTGGATTTATTATTAATTATGCTTTTACTTAATTAAACAATTTTATTTATAAATAATTTTCATAAGCAGCAACGATCATCTAAGCGATATTTACTTATCGATAAAAGTTTTACTGAAATTTAACATCATCATCATCAGTATCATCATCATCATCATCGTCATCGTCGTCGTCGTCGTCGTCGTCGTCGTCGTCGTCGTCGTCGTCGTCGTCGTCGTCGTCGTCGTCGTCGTCGTCGTCACCGTCACCGTCACCGTCACCGTCACCGTCACCATCACCATCACCATCACCATCACCATCATCATCATCATCATCATCACCACAATCATCTCTATCGTCATCTTTTTCCAACCCACGCATGTTTCTATAAATCAAAAACAGCTATCCTACAAGTCAAGTTCCATGCTTCACTCAACAACTTAGAAACAACCACGTTTTACCATATCGCATTACATCCGGCTCTTATGATAACAACACTCGACACACTGATAACACGTCATGTCTCGTCATTGATGAACTGACGGGATTAAAAAAATCACATTTCGGTGGAATGCATTCACAAATCTAGAGGAGAGA
>OZ022239.1:29945905-29965905 GCA_963978895.1 Erpobdella octoculata
CGGATGGATGGATGGATTGACGGACGGACGAACGAACGAAGGGACGGAAGGACGGACGCGGACGGACGGACGGACAGACGCGGACGGACGAACGGACGGACGGACGGACGGACGGACGGATGGACGGACGGATGGATGGACGGATGGACGGACGGATGGATGGATGGATTGATAAACGAACTGATAGGTGTTCAGACCAATAGGATGGTCGGATGTCTAGGGAACAAGTAGATGAAGAGATAATTGAACAAACGGAGTGATGAGGAGACTGAAGTGGACGGACGGACGGACGAATGGGTGGATGAATGGGTGGATAGATTTATTAGTGACAGGATGAATACGTGGCGTTATAAACAGTTGAATGGATTCGATATTTCTGCTTCACCCGATGGGACTCATTAATTTCTCGACCACAACGCTAAAACAACACGACTGTCTGTCTGTCTGCCTGTCGGTGTGTCAACTGTAAGCACGCACACACACAAACAAAGAAACACATCCAAGCATACGGACACGTACACGTGAACTAATGCACAGATACGAACAGTCCCTCACACAAATGCATGCTTTTAAGAACGTCTAAGTGTAGACAAACAATATTTAAGCTATATTAATGGGGCAGGCGGAGGCGATAAAAATTTTTTTTATAAAAAATAGAAAAATTTAGGAAAAAATGGAAAAAAGTAAAGATTAAATAAAAGAGAAAAAAAAATAAAACGAAAGAGAGAGGGAAAGAGAGAGAGAGAGAGAGAGAGAGAGAGAGAGAGAGAGAGAGAGAGAGAGAGAGAGAGAGAGAGAAAGCGAGTAGGCCCCATTCATGATATATAAAACTATTATAATTAACACGAAGATGTATTAAAAATAAATTAATTTAATCCAGTTTGTAATTTATGTGTTGTTATTTATGGATTTGTTCGTCAATTAATCGATGCATCCACCCGTCCGTCCAATAAGTAATTTCTTCACGCATTTATTTTAAGATACTTCTTTTAAAATTATTTCTTAAAATTAAATAGTTCATTTTTTATAGAATGATATCAGCAAATTCTCTTTCTCTTTTTCTTTCTCTTACCTATGTCTCAACAAATAAACATACAATCAAACAAACAAACATACAAAAAGACAAATATACAAATATACAAACAAACCATCTACTGCGGTTAACCCAATTCACTTTACCTAGTAACACATTTTTTTAAATGTTTATTGTTGTGTCTTTCAGAAAACTTTATTCTTTAAAAACACAATATAAATAACAAGAAACATGTAATGTAAATACCGCGCAACTTGCAAAACACTAAACAGAACTTTCTCGCAACAACTCGGTAGCTAGCTAGGAAGGCGCACCTGACTACACCTGGAGTGTCTCGTCACAACACCTTCCCACAAGCTTTTGAGTCTTTTCAAAAGCGAAAACTAAATGTAAAAATGTCTTCTAACGAAAGAAAAAAAAATCGTGTCAAAATCTTAAATTCTTCAACCGCAGGCGCTCCGAACGTCGTGGTCCGGTTTCAACTGAAGTATTCGCTTGCGTTGCTGATCTTGTCAGATCCGTCGGTAGAATTTCTCCTGGTACGGCTGTCGCACTGGATGGAGAACTCATTGGCAAACTGGTCGCTTGATTTCCTGTTGACACGGTTGCCGGACTTTTCGTCATGATTGGACTCTTCGTTGACGTGGTCGCTGGACTCCTCGTTGACGTGGTCGCTGGACTCTTCGTTGATGTGGTCGCTGGACTCTTCGTTGACGTTGTCGCTGGACTCCTCGTTGACGTGGTGTCAAATGCGTCGTCTCCAAGACTCGATGATGTGGAGTAACGTGTAACATAACGTGGGCGGAGTTGTTCCACATGGCGTTTCCAAATCGACCCATTTGAGCACAATCGTACTTGGATGTTTCGTGCTCCCAATATTTTGTTGACGATTGCAGGAATCCATCTTGGTTGTTTACCCTGTCTGGGACCACAGTGTAGAGCGTAACAAAAATCTCCAATTTTGTACTTGTGTTGTATTTGGAAAGATTCTTTGTTTGTTCTTTGATTTCGTTTATCCTGCATCTCTCGAACAAGGCAAGGAGGACATGGCAAAAGAGAATCTAATTTGCTTCTGATTTGTCGTCCATTCAAGAGTTCACTTGGGGAAAATCCAGATTCCAAGGGCGTTCTCCGATATTGCAAAAGAAAATCTTGCAAAGCTCTTCGGAGAGGATGTGCAGACTTCGTGAGTGATTTTTTAAAAGTTTGTATCAATCGCTCAGCTGCCCCGTTGGTTGCAGGATGATAAGGAGCTCCAGAAAGATGAATGATGCCTCTTTCTTTGCACCAATTCTGAAATTCTTCAGAAGTAAAGGTTGGAGCATTATCAGTCACCAAAGTGTGTGGGAAACCAAAATGTGCGAAATCTTCATCCAAAAACTGAGTTGTTGTTTTTGCTGTTATGGAACTTGTCGGATGTATACACGGGTATTTCGAATAGGCATCTACTATAACCAGCCAATTGGTTCCAAAAAAATTTATGGCGTGATCCAGATGCACTCTGTCCCAAGGCTTTTCAGGAATCATCCACGGGTGATTCATCATCTTTGGTGGCTTGTTTTGCTGTTCAGCACAAGAACTACATGAACGACTTAAATTTTCAATATCGTTGTCAATTCGAGGCCAATAAACTATAGTTCTTGCTAAACGCTTCATTCTTTGCATTCCGAAATGTCCTGTATGTAATAATTCTAAAATCTTGCCGCGTAATTTCTTTGGTATCACGATTCTTGCTCCAAAGAGTAGACAACCACTTTCTGTTGAAAGAGAATCAGAAAGTTTCTCATACAGTTTTAATTCCGGTTGCATGATTCTGTGAGGCCAGCCGTCTCTCACAAATCGTATCACTGTAGAGATAACAGGATCTTTACTTGACTCTTTTGATAACAGTCTGGAATCGGACATTTGTTGGCTGATTGTGTTAATAACGCAAACTGTTGAAACATCTGCATCTTCTTCTGTCGAGTCAAATTCTTCGTCTTCGCACGCTGGTAGGCGACTGAGAGCGTCTGCATTTCCGTGTTCTCCGGTTTTTCGATATTCAATTGAGTAGTTGTACTGGCTCAATGTCAGGGCCCATCTTGCTAGACGATTTGCTGCCAGGACCGGAGTTCTTTTTGACGGACCAAACAATGCGAGGAGTGGTTTATGATCTGTCACCAGGATGAATCTACGCCCGTACAAGAATTGATGAAATTTCTGCAGACCAAAAATGATAGAAAGTGCTTCTTTTTGAATCTGGCTGTAGCGTCGTTGTGTGTCTGTCAATGTTTTAGACACGTTGTAAAGAGGACGTTCAGAACCATCGTCATATCTGTGGAACAGCACTGCTCCAATTCCTACTTCCGACGCATCGCATGACATTCCTAAGGGAGCCGTAGGATCGAAATGAGCTAGACTAACTTCATTCGTAAGAATATCTTTAAGATGTTGGAACACTGCATTTTCCTTGACGCCCCATTGCCATGGTGTGTTTTTCTTTGTGAGACGAGTTAACGGTTCGGTTAAAGTCGAAAGGTTCTTGATGAACTTTCCGTAGAACTGTACCGATCCCAGAAACGATCGCAGAGAAGAAACGTTTGTTGGCGGTGGCATCTTCGTCACTGCATCTACATGTTTTCCTTTTTCTATGCCGTTTCTGGTGAGTCGATGTCCCAAGTATTCCACTGACGGTTGAGCAAAAACGCATTTCCTTTGATTGCACTTTAAACCTCTTTCTTGTAAACGTTGAAGAAGATTCCGTAGGTTTCTCAGATGCTCGTCAGCTGTGGTTCCACTCACTAGAATGTCATCTAAGTACACCGCTACTCCTGGTAGATCACACGTTAATTTGTCCATTATTTCTTGAAAATAACCTGGAGCTGAAGTGATGCCAAAAGGTAGACGTGTTTGTAGAAGTACACCTTTGTGCGTGCTCAACGCTAGTCTTCTTTGACTTTCTGGTGCCAGTTTAATCTGGAGGTATGCATCTGCGAGATCGATCTTACTGAAGCAAAAGCTTCCTCCTAATTTTCTCATCAGATCTTCTGGAAGTGGCATTGGGTAACGATGTGTTTCAAGTTGAGAGTTGATCGTTACCGAGTAGTCTCCACAGATTCTTAGTCCTGCCTTTTTCTGATTCGGTTGAATCCGTTTTCTGACTGGAACTACCGGGGTTCCATAATGATTGAACTGAGCTGGAATCCATATACCTTTTCTAATTCCTGCATCATAGACACTGTTCAATTCTTCCAGGATAGCAAACGGTACTGTCCGGGGCTTGCAGAAAATCGGTTCCGAATCTGGTTTGAACTTTATTTCTAGTTCGACATCTTTAAGACATCCCAGTTGTGGATCGAACAATTCGCTGTATTCAGAGCACAAAAGTTGACATTCATTTTGAAGGTGGTTTTCTGTTGTTTCCGTTATAAGTTGAACGGAACTGAAGTTCTTTGACAGCAATGCGGTGACGTCAATCTTCATATCACGTATCGCCTCAAATCCCAGTAGGTTGAGATCATGTGTTTTTGTGACATTGAACCACACTCTTCTTTGGATGTCTGAGTTTTTCAATTTTACTTCTGTTTCAAATGTGCCCATTGTTGGGATGTCATCTCCCGTTGCTGAACAATATCTTTTATCATTCAGCTGCAACTTCGGTTTCCCCAGTTTGATCCATGCAGCTCGTGAACAAAAGTTGTCTCTGGAACCACTATCAATGAGAAAACTGAAGGGTTGACTGTTGAGAGTCAACTGTTGCAACAAAGGATTTCGTCCTTTCATGGTGAACACGTGTTCTTTCACGAATTCATCTTTTGCAAATACACACTGAACTTGTCTTTTCTTTTTTTGACAAACAGCTTGCAGATGTCCTTTCTTTTGACAGAAATTGCATATGTAGTTTGCAAAACGACATTCTTTAAAAGTGTGGTTGTTCTTACCGCAACGTCGACACTTTTCTTTAGGAACATTTGACGTTTTATCAGTTGCGTGCTGCTGATGATATTCCGTATGTTTCTTCTGCTTTCTTCGATCAACTTTGAATACCTGAGACGTTCTCTCAGGTGATGGGGCTTTTTCGCAAACGGTTTCTTTTGCAACTTGAGCTGCATCTTCGGTTTCGCATGCTATCTCTATTGCTCTTGCAAAAGATAACTCATCGTCATTTATGCGGAACAGAGCTCGGAGGACTGCTTCATTGTTGACGGAACAGATAAATCTGGTCCTCATTGCTTCGTCTTGTGGATTCTCGATGGAAGCGAAATCACAAGTTGTCGCTGCTTGACGAATTCTTGACGCCAACTGGTTGATGGTTTCACCTGGTTCTCGTTTCATTGCGGTCCAGAATTTGTACCTTTCTCGGACGACAAACTTTGATGGGTTAAACTGATTTCCCATAAACATTTCGATTTCTTCTATCGTTAAGTCATTCGCTTTCTTTGGCGGTGTTTGCTGACTTGCTAACGTATCAAGAAACTTGTATGTTGACGAAGTTTGATTAGTCAAGAAAACTTGAGGTATTTTTCGACCAGGAACCGAATGAGCACCAGTGAAAGTTTCAAACCTTGCCCAGTAATCTTTCCATAATTCTTTCAAAGGGTCGAAAGCTTCGAAACTGGGAATATTTGTTGCCGATGGTTGTAAACTCAAAATCAACCTCTCCATTTGTTTTATGTGTTCTGCTCGTTCTTTTTCGCGAAGTCTTTCTTGTTCTGAGCGATATCTCTCTTGCTCAGCGAACAATTTAATTAATTTATCAACTTCAGACATGTCGACTGCGCCAATTGTTGTGTCTTTCAGAAAACTTTATTCTTTAAAAACACAATATAAATAACAAGAAACATGTAATGTAAATACCGCGCAACTTGCAAAACACTAAACAGAACTTTCTCGCAACAACTCGGTAGCTAGCTAGGAAGGCGCACCTGACTACACCTGGAGTGTCTCGTCACAACATTTATTTTTATTTGATTTATAAAATTAGTTAATAAAAACTATGCATATTTGTAAAATAATCATTATTTACAGGCGATGATATTGTTTCTATTAAAAGACCACTCTTATTAACAAAAAGGTTTCATAGTTGTATTCCCCTAAAGACACTGAATACAACACGTTTTAAAGTTCGTAATTAATCTCCACTTCAAATTTATATTTAATTCTATCAAATGAAAAAATAAAAATAGAAACGGGATTTAAATGGATTTTCATTTAAAATATTTCATTTAAAACATTTGCAGATAAAACGTTATGGGGTAGCACAAGATTACAGGGGGTGGGGCGATTTCTTATGCGGCGCTATCCTTCTACGGACTTCCGACTAATCCAGCACTGCATTCATATGCGGTCACACGCTAATTCCACAATTTCTCTTCGGCGGAATGTAAATTTCCAGCTGTCACTTTGTAATCATGCTCACGTCCAGTACCAGACTTTTCACTCTACAACAACTGGTAGTGGACGAAATGACGATGATGACGTTTTTAATATTTTGCTCGTGTTGTTGTAGTTCTAATCATCATCATTCTCATCATTATGGTCGCCATCAGCATCATCATTCTCATCATCATCACCATCATCATCATCATCGTCGTCGTCGTCGTCGTCGTCATCGTCATCGTCATCATCATCATCATCATCATCATCATCATCATCATCATCATCATCATCATCATCATCACCACCATCATCATCACCGCCAATTGCACAACAAAACAGCAAAACCACGACAAGTAACATTTTACATTGTTATAGTATGCAGCTGTGTATTAGAAACAATATATATTTGTGATCAAGATAGTATTGATTCAGATGGGTATTTCGTCGCTAGAGTTTTGAGCTATATTTTTTTATATATAATTTTTTCTTGCGTTTTATTAATTTTGCACAATATAAACGTTTTACGACTTTAACAATAAATTTAATTGTTTCACGGGGAGCTGCTTGTAAAATAGTGCCAAATAAGTTTCGATTACTTCAGAGTTTCTCTGGGAAAGAAAAACTATTAATTTATCAAAATAGAAATCGTCCAATTACGTCTCAACTTTAAGAACTATTCAACGTTAAAGAAGAAAAAAATCGTTGAAGATAAATGAACTTTGCAAGTCTCCAATTGTGAAATTTAAAGAAGTTGAAGAAGAAAAAGAAGAAAGAAATAACAAAAGGATGATAGATAAGAAAGTAAAAGATGATGAAACGAAAAATTCAAAAGAGATAGAATGAAAGAAAAACAGAGAGAAAGAGAGAGAAAAAAGTGAGAGTGGGAGAGATAGAGAACGAAAGAGAGAGTCTGGAAACGGGGAAAAGTGAATTTGAAGACTGTGAATTGATTTTCATGTGCTTCTACTCCTCTGGGAATGAGAAGCCTCCTTCATTCTACGGACCAACCACCGACTCTTTCTCCTACCGCACCTCCCAATCTTCCAGCAGCGAGCTTGTGTAGACCTACACAATATAGACGCGTTTTATATTTCTATGATAACATTATTATTGTGGTTCTGAACTATTTCATTTTAGAAGCGTTTTTATTTTATTTCTTACATTTTTGGGTAATTCACCGTAATTCACTTTTGTTGAAAAATATGCTATTTAAAAACTATATTATTTATATTATAGTAATATTTAACTATCATTTGTATTTATATCTATTAAAAAAAGCTCAAAAGAGGATGAATACAAAACTTACATTCAAAATTATATATTAATTATTAATTTATTTCTATACTACTAATAATAGCATTACAAACTTGCAAAAGTTATATTTGTATACGGTTTTGTATTATCCATAATAAATATATTTCAATATTTTTTTATATAAAAATTAATTTTATTCTAACATATTTGAAGTATAAATTGCTTGAAAACACTAGTGACAATATCTTGCAGTCTTATAGAATTTTTTTATCTTGTCTCATATAGATAGTTAACAAATAAATATTTACAATCAATTTCTTACACTAATTTGTTGTTGTTAAACTTTGTTGTTATAGTTTTTTTAATTTTCTGGAAAATCCAATTTGTTAATTTTAAAAACAAAGGCTGAACAATTCACTTTGAACATTTTTTTTACTTTATTTATGCCGACTTCCATTTCTGGAATCTCTTTTTTCTCTCTCGAACACCCGAAGTGCCGACCAAATACCTTTGAAGTGTAAAAAAACAAAAACAAAATGCAAAAAAAGAAAAAGAAACTTATTTTCAAATAAATTTTTATTTTTTTATTTTTAACCTGTTTTTCTTGTTTTTTAAAAAGATTTGTTAATCGAATTGCTACTGCTGTGTAGAAAATGAACTAACCCAAGTTCTTTTCTTTTCCGATTCCTTTCTCCGATCTTTTATCTTCTTGTCAAAGTCGTTAGAGTTTAAAAAAAAGATGTTTTGGCAGTGTGTGAGGTTTAAATTTAAAATTAATTAATACATTATTATTTAATATAGTAGAAACTTTATTTAATATCCTTTTTCTTTTCTAAAAGTGAAAAAAAACTCTAAATTATATTGAGCGGGAAAGCAAAAGCCGGTAGAACACAAAGCAATGAATACTTCGGCTGTTTTTCGACAGCACAAATCAAAACACAGCCACTTCGCCAAACATTAATCACATCAAAACCTTTTTTGTGAACTCTTAAAGCTATTCACAACAAGTAAATGCAACACAGAAATCGTACAACAGCTATCGCAAGCAACACCTTCAACATTGCTCTAAACTACTATTGAAACAATTTTTACAGCAGCAACAACCACATCACAGCAAAAGGAGTATACAACAACTAAAGCCAGGCTCGGTAATGAAAATAAATTTTGGATTTGCAAGATTACACAATCAACAATTAATTAATTAATTTTGAAATTAATTAATTTTATAATTATGATAATTTTATAATTATAATAATTTTATAATTATAATAATTTTATAATTATAATAATTTTATAATTATAATAATTTTATAATTATAATAATTTTATAATTATAATAATTTTATAATTATAATAATTTTATAATTATAATAATTTTATAATTATAATAATTTTATAATTATAATAATTTTATAATTATAATAATTTTATAATTATAATAATTTTATAATTATAATAATTTTATAATTATAATAATTTTATAATTATAATAATTTTATAATTATAATAATTTTATAATTATAATAATTTTATCATTTTATTATATTATTTTACAACAAAATGTAAACATTTTCTCGTCTCGTTTGCAGTTACTTGCAAACTTCAATATCAACGTGGCACCACTGATACCGCGCGTCAAAACAAACGTCACGTGATTTTTAAAGCTCCATGTTTATTGGTCGTTAATTTTGATCACGTGATAAAGGCGCTATTGTTAATGGAACGTTAATGAGTTTAAAAAAATGATGTGAATTGGAAATGAAATGACTTTTAGGGGATTTAGTAGTGCAAAAAGATGAAGAAAGAGAGTGAGAGAAAGAAAGATAAATAGAAATAAAGAGAGAGAAAGACAGAGAGAGATAAATAGAGAGGGAGAGAAGAGAAAGTAAATGAAAAAGATGGGATGTATTAAAAGAAATTAGGAATGGTTGAGAGAAGATAAGCAGTCTAAAAGAACATACATTCAAACGTCCATTGAACTGCCCATTACAGTCCATTCACAGTCCTTTTTTGGTTGAGTGGAACTTTCTTCTATTAAAGCTACTGAATTTCGTTTTTCATTGAAACTCGTTGCTAAATGTTTTTCAATGTTTGATTAAATTTAAATTTATTTTAAAGACGTAAAACTTGAAATGTTTTTTTGTGTGTAAACCATTCAAGTTTTAGTATCATTTTTTAATATTCAGTCTAAATACGAAGTTATTTATATATAAATATTCCTACATTGAATTTTTTGAGATACTAAAAAGATGTTGACAGAGAAACTTCAATCAGATTTATTATCAAAAAAATATTTTGAAGTTGATGGACACTACCACGACATCATAATGACCAAGTCACGCTACAAACAAAAAACATTTCAAAACTTCGTTACTGTCAGATCTACTAATTATTGTAATAAATAATATGTATTAGTTATTTAAATAATAATTTAAATAAAATTATTTATAATAACATTTCTAAATATTTATTACAGATAACAATGACTACTGCTTACACGAGTCCTTCAACGCCTCTTGTCGCCACGAAAGCAGACAAGCAGCAGCTGCTCAACAACAATCAGCGTCACTGACACCACAACAAGATCAATCACCACATTCTCTCTTACTACTGCCGAAAAGTCTCATTCTCATAAGCAATGCAGTTTACGGACGTATGAGACTCGGTAGGTGCATCAGCGGCGGCTTTAGCGTCGGTTGCTCCATGGATGTCACTTCGTATCTGGACAGTCAGTGTACGGGCAGGGAAAGCTGTGATGTGAGCGTGAGGAATCTTGTTGACATCCAACCGTGCCAGAAAGACTTTATGTCTTATCTGGAAGCAAGTTACGTCTGCGTTGACGGTGAGTTGGTGGCGGTGGTGGTCGGGTTGGTGATGAGTCGGTGCCAGTGGTGGTCGAGTGGGGAAATGGGATTCTCTGTGGGAATGAAAGAGTAAACTGATCATCAGCGGATGGTGATGTTGATTGAAACTCAGGAGAAGCCAGACGAAATAAACATCGTTTGAACTTTTTCCTACATTGTGAAGAAACTCGAATGTGTTAAACATGAAAGAAAAGCTACGCGACACGTTGGAAGCCTAAAAAAGAATTTTAAGATATTCTTAAATCAGCTGGTGTGGTCAAATAGTCATAGATAAAATGTCATCAGTTGCGAATTGAAGTGTCAAAATGTTGTGTAGATTATGTGAATGTCTTGTTGGATTTTGACCGAAGAAGTTTCACTGATTGGAGTGACATTTGGAATGCTTATAGATTATAAAGATGCATAGTTTTTAGTAATAGTTTGAATATTTACAAATAGTTAAGGAATAATAATTAAAAAACATCAAATAACATTTTAAATAATTATTTAATACATATAATAATTTCTTATATAAATATTCCGATAAACACCAACATAACCAAAAGAATGTGTTGATAATGATCTTTGTGAAAGTGATGATGATGATCTTTATGGTTTTGATGATGAAAACGATGTCAAAGAATTTATTAGTACAAGGTGCGTGCAAGGTGGCATATATAAGCATAAGCATGAATGGAATAACGAATGAATGCATCAGCGTATCAATGAATGCATCAGTGAATGAATGAATGAATTGCGGATAAATAAAATGTCTGGAGTGGAGTAGGCATAATGGTATTTCCGGTGTGGCAGAGCAAAAAAAATGTAACCAACGATTCTGATTATACCCTGTCACGTGAAGTCGTTTCTATTGAAAAACATCTATTGACTGCTTCGATCTTGTAAGGGAATTTCTGATCGATTATTTATGATCAGGTACGTCCTTTTGTTCACATGTGTTTTCACTCACACTCACTCACTCACTCACTCACTCACTCACTCACTCACTCACTCACTCACTCACTCACTCACTCACTCACTCACTCACTCACTCACTCACTCACTCACTCACTCACTCACTCACTCACTCACTCACTCACTCACTCACTCACTCACTCACTCACTCACTCACTCACTCACTCACTCACTCACTCACTCACTCACTCACTCACTCACTCACTCACTCACTCACTCACTCACTCACTCACTCACTCACTCACTCACTCACTCACTCACTCACTCACTCACTCACTCACTCACTCACTCACTCACTCACTCACTCACTCACTCACTCACTCACTCACTCACTCACTCACTCACTCACTCACTCACTCACTCACTCACTCACTCACTCACTCACTCACTCACTCACTCACTCACTCACTCACTCACTCACTCACTCACTCACTCACTCACTCACTCACTCACTCACTCACTCACTCACTCACTCACTCACTCACTCACTCACTCACTCACTCACTCACTCACTCACTCACTCACTCACTCACTCACTCACTCACTCACTCACTCACTCACTCACTCACTCACTCACTCACTCACTCACTCACTCACTCACTCACTCACTCACTCACTCACTCACTCACTCACTCACTCACTCACTCACTCACTCACTCACTCACTCACTCACTCACTCACTCACTCACTCACTCACTCACTCACTCACTCACTCACTCACTCACTCACTCACTCACTCACTCACTCACTCACTCACTCACTCACTCACTCACTCACTCACTCACTCACTCACTCACTCACTCACTCACTCACTCACTCACTCACTCACTCACTCACTCACTCACTCACTCACTCACTCACTCACTCACTCACTCACTCACTCACTCACTCACTCACTCACTCACTCACTCACTCACTCACTCACTCACTCACTCACTCACTCACTCACTCACTCACTCACTCACTCACTCACTCACTCACTCACTCACTCACTCACTCACTCACTCACTCACTCACTCACTCACTCACTCACTCACTCACTCACTCACTCACTCACTCACTCACTCACTCACTCACTCACTCACTCACTCACTCACTCACTCACTCACTCACTCACTCACTCACTCACTCACTCACTCACTCACTCACTCACTCACTCACTCACTCACTCACTCACTCACTCACTCACTCACTCACTCACTCACTCACTCACTCACTCACTCACTCACTCACTCACTCACTCACTCACTCACTCACTCACTCACTCACTCACTCACTCACTCACTCACTCACTCACTCACTCACTCACTCACTCACTCACTCACTCACTCACTCACTCACTCACTCACTCACTCACTCACTCACTCACTCACTCACTCACTCACTCACTCACTCACTCACTCACTCACTCACTCACTCACTCACTCACTCACTCACTCACTCACTCACTCACTCACTCACTCACTCACTCACTCACTCACTCACTCACTCACTCACTCACTCACTCACTCACTCACTCACTCACTCACTCACTCACTCACTCACTCACTCACTCACTCACTCACTCACTCACTCACTCACTCACTCACTCACTCACTCACTCACTCACTCACTCACTCACTCACTCACTCACTCACTCACTCACTCACTCATTCATTCACTCATACAGGTTCATTCAAATGGACATAAGCACACAAGAGGTCATTCAAGCGTGACCGCTGATTAATTTCTCCAGCATTTCCTCCTGCCTTCCACAGATGCGTAATTTTGTAACTCTTCAACAGTGATTCTATATACTCCACTATTTCTATTTACTTTTCTCTCTTTTTTCAATTGAAACCTTCTTCTATTTGATCTTCTAATAAAAGTTGAAAATTAAACTACTATTTAAAATTGTTATTTTTGGAGGAATAAATTCCAGCGATGTGAAGTCCTGAAAATTTTGCAAATATGAAATATTATTTTTTATTCACCAACGCAAAACACCTCACATCATTCGAGTCTTTTTGAAACTCTCTACATACAAATTGTTTAATAGAAAGAAAAATTATTTAAAAAAATCAAATTTATCAAAGAAATTTTATAAATCTCGCCGAACTTTTGATCCCGGCAGTGGGTTCAAGATATCGATCATTACGTATCAATTATCGTCGCCAGATGGAAGAAGGCGGAGAAATTCTGAAGCTGGCTTTGCAAACAACAATGGAACAACGCTGCGTTATTTAACCGTAATAACAATAACACGGGTCTTTGTACACATGTGGAGAAGATATGTATGGCGTATTTGTATGTGTTTGTGTGTGTGTGAGAAAGAGAGAGAGAGAAAGAGATAGAGAGAGAGAGAGAGAGAGAGAGAGAGAGAGAGAGAGAGAGAGAGAGAGAGAGAGAGAGATAGAAGATTTCTTTTTTTTACTATTTTTTACTGAGGAAGTGGTGGAATATTACGTTTCTTGGGTTCTATCTCGTATTATGTCCTTTTAACACTTTTCGAATTTCTGACTGGGGTTTATTTAAAAGAAAAGTAGTTTTATATTCATCTCAAAATGTTGCAACATCTCCTCTTGCTACAGCTGAAGCTTTGGAAACGTTTGTTCTTTAAAAATATATACATACTATTAAAAATAGTATTATTAAAAATAAAGCAGATTATTATTTTAATCTATCTATTATAATTTTGCAGTTTCACGATTATTGAAACAGCTGTGATAATTTCGCACCAGTTTTCTAGTAAAAAAAGCCTCTACCAATCCAGACATTCTAACGTTTTATTACAACGATGAAATGATCTAAATCTTTTTTTATTAAGTTACCTTTTTCCTAATAGAAAGGAGAAGACAATTTCTTGTAAATAATAAGCTGGTTGTTAGCAGAATTTATCTTTTTCGATGCTCATGAATTGTTAATGGTTAAAACTCGTGTTTTAAGATTAAAATGAAGATTAAAAGTAAATGAAGTATTAACGATGAGTGAAATTTTACTAATTTTAGTAGAAAATGGCAGTGATACTTACTGATGTGGGCAATAACGATGATGTGGATGATGATGATGATGATGATGATGATGACGATGACGATGACGATGACGATGACGATGACGATGACGATGACGATGACGATGACGATGACGATGACGATGACGATGACGATGACGATGATGATGATGATGATGATATGGAAGAAAAGGATTTTTTTAGAATAAAAGTAAAGTTTTTTTTACAAACTTTTATTCCACTTACAATCTCGGTTTGTGTTTTTGTGTATGTGGGTGTGTTTCTCTTAACGCACATCTTGCAAGTAAACTTTATCTAGCTTATTTACTAGCTCGGAAGCTGAATCATTCAGCACAGCATAGTATTGGATGACAAAAAATGATTCAATTGAAAAAAAAACTTAATTTGAATATCTTTCGTATTTCTAAATCGAGTGTATTTGAAATAAAATTTGCGCTGAAAAACTCGAGTTTTCATTTACTTGTTAATATCTTACTTTATAAGAACAAATAAATCAATAAATATTATTTAATCGAACAAAAATTTTTTTTTTTTTAAATCCTGAGCAACAATTCTATGCTGTCTAACTTGTGCTCGAAATCAAAAGACGTCCAAGTACATGCTGGATGGTGATGAGGAAGAGAAAGAAAAATAAGAAGATCTCTGATTGGATATTTATGTTGATTGAAAGAGGGAAGGCGGCAAATGAAAAATGTGATTTATAAAGAAATTGATAAATGCTTCTTCGAGGTGGTTCAACGTTTGATAGGGTGGATGGATGGATGGATGGATTGATGGATGGATGGATGGATGGATGGATGGATGGATGGATGGATGGATGGATGGATGGATGGATGGATGGATGGATGGATGGATGGATGGATGGATGGATGGATGGATGGATGGATGGATGGATGGATGGATGGATGGATGGATGGATGGATGGATGGATGGATGGATGGATGGATGGATGGATGGATGGATGGATGGATGGATGGATGGATGGATGGATGGATGGATGGATGGATGGATGGATGGATGGATGGATGGATGGATGGATGGATGGATGGATGGATGGATGGATGGATGGATGGATGGATGGATGGATGGATGGATGGATGGATGGATGGATGGATGGATGGATGGATGGATGGATGGATGGATGGATGGATGGATGGATGGATGGATGGATGGATGGATGGATGGATGGATGGATGGATGGGTGGGTCGGTGGGTGGATGGATGAATGGGATGGGATGGGATGGGATGGGATGGGATGGGATGGTATGGGATGGGATGGGATGGGTGGACGGACGGACGGACGTACGGATGGATGGGTGGGTGTATAGACGTGCGGACGGACGGATGAATGAACGGATGCATGGAGGGGTGGATAGATGAATGGAAGGAAGGATGGAAGGATAACTGCATCGATGGATGGAAAAATGCATGGACAAAAACGATATACAAAGAAATAAATATGGGCACGAATGAGAAGCAATAAATAGAACTGACATCAAGAAAATTGTTCACACACGCATAAGCACGAATAATTCACGTACATTTCCATGAAACAATCGACGTATCAATTACTCGTGTTGGTGTTTTGTTGTATGTACGCTTGTACTTACATCAATCAATACAACGACCTCATCAATATGTACTTGTTTGTTTAAGCATTTTTAAGTATGCGTGGATGTATTAGGTTTGCGTGAGTATGATACAGTACGTTTAAATATTTGCAAATATCTGCCAATATGCTTACGTATGCTCGTATATTTGATAAAATGCATTGCCACTGACAACTATTCAATACGACAAATTTTAACATGATTTTTGTTTCAAAAGTCATAAGGTTCCCACCGAATTACCTCAAGCAAGCAAGCAAACACGGTGAAGTTAATATGACGGATTAAAAAAATCCAAGACTACTCGCATAAATTAGTTTACTAATTATTAAATCAATAACGTGGTCATTCAAAATATAAAGAGATATATTTCCTATCGCGATTAGAAAAACTGATGGAATGAAAATTGATTGAAATAACTGCTGCTATCTCTCACTCATGATAACGATCTTCAATTTAGCGCTTGTACTTGTCGTCATTAAGAAGAACTAGCGGCAACAATGGCCGTGCAGAAGAAAATGGCGCTGCAGTCACGTGAGTGATGGATGTACTTCCGGTCTCTTGTAAACAAATGTTTGCGCATGCTCAAACACGTGAACAGAAGAAACAAATAGAGATAAGATACACGCGATGGTGGATGTTTTTTTTAATGTTTCTTATAAACAATAAATTAATGTAATAATAAATTGATTTGAATAATTATAAAACTAATTAGATGTTAAAAATATAATTAATTGACAGAATTAAATAAAATAACGTTTTTTCTTGGGTAAAAAAGCGGAAATGCTTTCGATGTTCGAGCAAGCGAATAACTTTTTATTACAAGATGAACAAACAGACTAACAATATCTAAAAACGAAATTGAAAAAAAAAGCAAAAATAATAAAGCAGATATAAAACTATAATAATAATAAAAATAATAGAAATGATAATAATAAGAAAAGAACTAAAAAATTAATAAAAATAATAATAAAATATAAATAACACAAAGAAGAAAAGAAGTAAAATAATAAAATAATGTTAATAATGATAATGATAGAAATAATAAAACACAATTTTATAATAAACAATGTTTTTCAAGTGGTCTGTATGTAAGATCATGTTTGGATGGCAGCAGACAATTCGATTCTCTCTTGAAAGTAAAGTATTTTTTCTATACAAATAGAAAACTCTAACTAATAATAAAAACTAAAAATAATATTTTTATTTAATGTTAATTTTTTGATTGATTTATAAAAAAAACTATTCATATAAGTATAGTTGTATCATTGATTTTAGAACATGAATCACATGTACTCACGCATACACAAATACATACATACAAACATACATGCATACATACACAAATACACACACATACATGCATACATACATACATACACACATACATACATACATACATACATATATACATACACACATAAATACATACATACTTACATAAATACATACATACATAGATACATACATACATACATACATACATACATACATACATACATACATACATACATACATACATACATACATACATACATACATACATACATACATACATACATACATACACACATACATGCATACATACATACACGCACATTCACACACACAACACACTGACAAAAAGTACTATCAACTCCAAAGCAAGTAATTCTGGCTAGAGGCGAAAAAAAGAAAATCGGAGATATAAAATCGTGGAAAAACTGGATCGTACAAGAGACATCCATCCAAGCATTGAAAGCCGCAAGGCTAAATCCATGCCATGCCAACCATTGCAAGCTCATTCTATGGCGAAACAATGGTCCAGCAATTATTAAGCTGCTATTGAAAAGTGGGAAAGATGTCATTATTTATTTTTTTCTGCCCCCCTGAAGTCTATGCTGGTCTTTTGTTGTGTGATTTAGTGACTTTGAAAAAGGATAGGTAGATTTTTAACAAAGTTTTTGCTTGATGAATTTTGCGAGACTTATAGTAATTATAAATTATTTTTAAATTATTTATTTGTACTAAAGTACTAATTACAAACTATGTTTACTGAGTTTATGTTAAAATAGTTTATTTTTAAACTATTTTCACTGTTTTTTTATAATGGTGCAACGTTAGTAGAGAAATTTAAATTCTTAAAGATGAAGTTAATACTTAAAAACGTTTTGATGGATGACAAAGTGTCAATATATTTGGAATATATTCAAATTTTTTTCACATTTCAAAATTTTTTTTATCACGAATATAAATTCCTTTTTTTTGCAAATCTTTTACATAATTAATCACCCAAGACCATTACATAGTATCACTATAACCACTCACTCACCACTTACCATCATCATCATCCTTACAACCATCCACAACCATTACTATCGCATAAACTACAATCATCATCATTATCATAATTACTACCACCATTATTACTATCATTAGAGTCACCCACCATCATTATCCCGTCACTACAACTATCAACCGCCATCACCCCATCTTCATCCCGTGATTACAACTATCAACCCCATCACCCCATCTTCATCCCGTGATTACAACTATCAACCGCCATCACCCCATCTTCATCCCGTGATTACAACTATCAACCCCATCACCCCATCTTCATCCCGTGATTACAACTATCAACCCCATCATCATCCCGATATTACCACTAACAACTACCATCACCCCATCATCACCTCATTACTACAACTACCAACCTTCCTCACCCCACCATCACCCCATCCCTACCACTATCAACCACCATCCTCACCCCATCATTACCACTATTACGGCATCGGCCACTAACCCAAGAGAGGGAGCATGGATGACCTGGAAATTGACGTACGAATCTAGAAAGCGTCGTAAACCAACTGCTGCTTTAGTTGCAGCTCATTGAACTCATCGTGTTGGACCGGGAACCGACTGGCCACCGAAATGAAAAGTTTTGTGATACACTCAGGCCACCCGATAGAAAGAAAGAGAAAAGACTGTAGTTGAGAAAGAAAAAGAGAGAGAATGAATCGAGAGGAGAGACTGAGACAGTTTCAGAAGCTGGTTCTTTATTGCGCCCCTGCGTTCAAGACGACTGAGTTATTTGCTCCAACAGGGTCAGGGGTCAACCTGACACGAGCAATAACTAAGTTTGCAAATTGGGAGATTCGTAGTAGGTAGAGTAGAGGAGTAGATTTTGTAGTCCTTGAGAAAGAAAATAACAATTGAAAGAAAAGAACAAGAAAAATAGAAAGAAAGAGAGAGAGAGAGAGGGAGAAAGAGGGAGAAAGAGGGAGGGAGAGAGAACGAACGAAGAAGAGGTAGAGAGACTTAAAGTAAACTGTTTTTTTGAGGAATTTAAATTATATTGAAAATAAATGAAGATGAAAAAATAATATCATATCATAAAACAAAAACGAGACATTTATTTATTTATAATTGTAAAATTATTTTTTTCATTTATTTATAATTATGCAATAGTTATAATTATACATTAATAATTATTTATAGATATTGAAAAAAATGAAACATATTTTCGATATTATATCAAATTTTCAACAAAAACACTTTTTAGAGAAAATCTTTAGAAATTAAAAAATTTTACTGATAAATAGTCACATTTCTTTTTTTTCAGCTTTCTACAGTAAAGACCAGAAGACGTGTCCAACTGATCAAGAATTTTTCCTCAGCGCCACACCAAGCGGCAGAATCGTACACGACTCTGTCATTTCAACACACCAGCAGTTGATCGGGAGCAGTTCATGCCCGTGGCGTATCAGAGCACAGCCAGGTCAAAACATGCAATTAAAGGTTAAGGAAATTGTTTTTTCAATAATTATTTAAATTAATTCAATTTATAATTGTTTTTATTTTAAAAATAATTTTAAAATAACTTTAAAACAATTATTACTTTCCGCAGGTGTTACTAATAGCCGATGAAAATTACTCGCCAA
>OZ022239.1:29970905-29988405 GCA_963978895.1 Erpobdella octoculata
TATTTCATTCGTAACTTCGTTATTTTAATTTAAACTCCCATCTCTATTTCTCTCTCTTTCTCTCTCTCTCTCTCTCTCTCTCTCTCTCTCTCTCTCTCTCTCTCTCTCTCTCTCTTTCTCTCCTTACTTTATGATTTTCAACTGTTTCTTTTTCACTAAACATTCCTACATTAAAACGAAAGAAAGAAAAAAAACTTCCTCCATAAGCATTTTTGTTTATAGAGACCAATTCCGAGTTACTCCCAGTTCCGAGAGAGAGCTAAATAATTTTATAGACTTTTTTCCCTGGTGACTGAAATTGGAAAGAGACGTACAATTCCATTCGATTCGCGTGACAATGTTTATTTTTACCATTATTAACTTGTTCAGGCATCTTTCTGGCCGTCTTGCTGGGCATTGGACTCGGGATCATCATCGGAATGATGTTGCTTCTCATGGTACACTGCATCAGAAAAAAGTGCGAAATGTTTTGTTTTCTATTAGAGAAATATTATTTTTAACTCTAAAATTAGTTTTTCTTAACCGTTAGAGTCTGTTTTGCATAAGAAAAATATTAGTTAATCTCAGTATATGCAATAAAAATGTGAATATTAATTTTTGAATAATAATATACAAACGAATACAAAAAAAAATTGATTATTCATTTTTGAATAATTTATGGATGTATAAAATAAATTGTGAAACTCATAGGGCAGTTCCCGGTAACATGCAAGTCCTTCAAGGACTCATGTCAAACATGCGCAAAGAGGCCGATACAGATTTCGAGTCAGAAAGAGCAACTTACGGATGTGTGTCCTTAATCGAACCACAAAACATTAACAACTGCTTTTCAATGACCTCACACGGTGGCATGACAACAGGCTCTACTGGCCATTTCGATTTTTCAGGGGGTAGTGGCAACAGTGGGAAGCCTTCCTCTCAAGGAACTTTCTCCTCGGCCGGAGGAGACACGAAGAGCCTACGTCGACAGAAACACCAGCAGCAACATCTTCGGCTGCCTTACTCGTTAATCCAGTATGATGAGTGTTGCCCGACGTGCGTTGCCCAGTGCCAAGAAAACCAGTGTCTCATGGGCAACAACGAAAAACATCATTCTGCCTACAGCGGCCGAGAAAACAGCAGCAGCGACTGCAATATCACAGCAGCCACACAACATCAACAGTACCAACAACACGATGAGCACTGCCAACAACAGCACAGCATCAACGGTCGAAGTTCTACTGCGGCTGATAAAAAGGCCCTCTACGAATCAATGGTTTATCCTTTAGGTCTGCGGACTCCCGAGGGTTTATATACGGTTCATCCTGCCCCCCAGCAGATCAATAAGCAAAGATCAAACCCCACTACCGAGTCTTACTGTCAAGGTGATGTAAGAATTGTCTGACCACAAAACTTGCAGTCAGTTCCACCCTTTCATAGTGACTTATACACACACATATAAATATAATATAATATATATATATGTATATATATATATATATATATATATATATATATATATATATATATATATATCGCACCATTATTAGTCATAAAGATTTCGGAGAGCACAACTAAACTGTTACAGTCGTTTATTGCGACAAGTTTATGAGGAAAAAACGTAAACTCTTCTTGTGTTGTGCTTTCGTTTAGAAGAATTTCAATTGTTTATTTTGTCAGCGTTTTCAGAGAGAAGATGAATTTTGATGTAATTTCATTTTTGGTGATAAAACGGTTATATCTCTAATAGGCGGTGGTGCAACATCTTGAATGTCTAGAAGTGACTTGTATTTTATAACATTTATATATATATATATATATATATATATATATATATATATATATATATATATATATATATATATATATATATATATATATATATATATATATATATGTAGTTTCTGTGTATATATATAAAATTATTTGTTTAATAAACATATATAAATTTGTTTGAAGTTCATTAATATTCGACTAGAAAAACTTATGAGAAAAACTTATAGAGAAATAATTTTGTAGTTATAAACGTTAAATGTTTTTAAAAGAGATTTTTTATCAGGATATCTCACACTATAAAATATTGACAAATTACCTGTTATTATCTTATCTCACAATATAAAATTTATATATTTAACCTGTTATTATAATATGAGTCAATCAGAGAAGGAAACTTTAATGACTGTTTATTTTCGAGAAACATCTTCATCGCATAAGTTTACTTTTGAAAAGAGGAAATTAAGAAAATAATTTGAGATTTTTAATTGAAAAATAAATCAGAAAAAATCTGACCCACATAGCAAGAAGAAGAAGACGAGGCAGAAAAGTAATTTAATTCGAAATATGTAAATGAGCTTTGAGATGAGCCCGGAATTATCTGTAGTAGCTGGTGATAATGACGGCGTCGACGACGATGGTGATAATGATGATGGTTTTGTGGATGATAATGATGGTGGTGGTGATGATGATGATGATGATCGTAGTGGTGGTGATGATGATGGTGGTGGTGATGATGATGATGGTGTGGCGGCAGAAATTGGATTTTCTTATTCCGAAGAAACTATGAAAAACTATCGAATTGTTAGAAACTTTCAAATTAACTTCAAACATTTTGTATTTAACTCACTAATAATTATTTATAACATTACAATTAATTATAATTATAATTCACAAAAACTAAATTAAAATAAGCGCTTCCACCTTGTGAATTTAATACAAAAACAAGTAGAACTGCGATTCGCTCTCATTCGAAAGACAAAATGAGCTAGCCGACACTGTTTCATACGTTTTTTTTAGAATCAGCATATTGTCACAGACCATTGGTTTGGTTATAGATTTATCTTCAAACAATTCTTTCAATGGCTTAAGTAATTCTGAGTTTTCACTGTAGAGGAGATGATCAGACAAGTAGAATATACCTACTTACCTACCTACTTACCTACCTACTTACCTACCTACTTACCTACCTACTTACCTACCTACTTATCTATCTACTTACCTACATACTTACCTACCGACTTCAAATGACTTTCAAAATACCTTCGTGTAAATATTTTCTTCACTCAAGGAAAATCATTTAAGATTTATTAATATCAAACTTACAATACAGTGAATTATACATTTGAACCAAACAGCTACTTACTAAGGTCTGGATAGTCTATAAATAGCATTATTTACGAAACAACATCCAAACACCTTGCACTCCATTTCTGTAAATTGCACTATAATTAATTTTATCTCCATAGCAATAGACCAATCGCAAATTGGTTAATGTTTTCTTCAAATAGTTTTTAGTCTTCTTCAATAAATGTAACAAAATTATTAAACAGCTATAGCTGGGGACCATGGACAAGAAAAGTTCTTCTAAAATAGCTTATTACGGGGCAGTGGCGTAACTACCGTCAAGAAAAGTTTTTCTAAAATAGCTTATTACTGGGCAATGGCGTAACTACCGCCCCTGCTGACCCCGCAATGCGGGGGTCATGAGGGGTGGGGCCCGAAGTGGTCACCAATAAAAAAAATTACCTTCATGCATGCACTCACAAGAGTCTTACATCACTATGAACACTTACGACATCGTTGCATGTCTACTGTGTGCATTCATTTAATTTACAGATGACAAATGCAACATCAGAAAAAGTTTTTCGGCATTGCGTCGAATTAAAACCTATTTGCAGTCAATAATGACGAAACTAGATTAAACCATGTCATGTTTTTAACTGTACATAACGGAAAAACAGACAATCTAAACTTGTCCGAAATTTGTAAATCTTTTTGTATGCTAAATGACAGAAGAAGTAATTTCTTTGGTAAATGGTAGTTGAAATTGCAATTTGTAGTTAACTTTTGTAAATGGTAGTTACTTTGGACTTTGATAAAAAGGAAATTATCTAAACACTAGACTGTCATTCAGTTTCTTAATTTTTATTTTAGGAAAGTTTTTTTTGGTTTAAAATCAATGATATCAGATATCAGTGATGGGCACCAACTACTTCAATTGTAGTTACAACTACATGCCAACTACCTCATGACAGAAGTAGTTATAACTACATGTTAACTACTTTAGAAGAGAGGTAGTTATAACTAGTTTGTTAACTACTACTAAAGTAGTTAACTACTTTCCAACTACTTTTTAACTACTCGTATATTTATAAAACATGTACTGTAAGATATAAAAACACAACAACAAAAAAATAAATTTGCATATAATTTTTTTTTAAAGAATAATAATGACTGTTAACTAAATATAATAAAAACAAAGTATTTTTAAGCAAATATAATAAAAACAAAGTATTTTTAAACAAATATAATAAAAACAAAGTATTTTTAAGCAAATATAATAAAAACAAAGTATTTTTAAGCAAATTTTAGAAAAACAAAGTGTTTATTGATACATAAAGGTTGAATGACAAAGTTCAAAATTTGTTAAAACTGGAACGGCTTTTCAGAAAAACCATACGGTCAAATAAAGTGTCACTCATTTTGCACCTTCGAGGTGTCAAAATCATACCAGCCATGCTTGGAAGAGTAGAATTGGCTTTTATGAAAGCTCATTCTACAAATGGATAATCCTTCAGTGATTGAACATTTGATGCTTTAGATTATATTTTTAAATTATCTGGCTTTTTAATAATTTTGTTACAGCGCTAAGTCAAAGTAGTTAGACTAGTTATAACTACCAAACTAGATCATAAAAGTAGTTATAACTACATGGCAACTACTCAAAAACAAAAGTAGTTATAACTACCATGTAACTACTATAAATGTAGTTATAACTACAGTAGTTACAACTACAGTAGTTAAAGTGCCCATCACTGTCAGATATAGATGCATTTCATCATAAATTTTATAAAACTCGCCTGCGGGCAAAAAACTTGTTTGCCCCCCACCACTTTCAAAACCATTCCGGTGCCCCTGAGGTCAAATGTAAGCATCAAATGGGAGCATAATCTAAAGTTAGCTAACTTTAGATGATGCTCCCTGAAGTTACTGAATTTATTTAACCCATTAATGGTCACTACCATACTAAAATACTAAAAATGACGTTGCGTTTCCGCAACAGTAACCGTTAATGGGTTAAATCCAACTCCGGTGATACAGTAATATTAAATTTTCCTTACAACATTTTGTAAACCTCAATCATGTTTCCTCTAACTTAGACTCCTTATATATAGAAAGCGCATTCTGCCAAACTGTCGGCATAATTTGTAGCCTACCCAATGTGTAAATGATCATTAGCACTGTAAATGTGCTAAAATGCACAAAATAGCAGATACATAAATTGAAAAAAAAATGCAGTAATACCAGGACAAAGGACAAACCCCCGTTGTAAGTGATAAAAAGGGGAAGGGGCTCAATGACAATTTTTGTGGGGGGCCCTGAATCTGAAGCTACGCCACTGTTACCGGGGTGGGGTAGAAAAAGTATTTGTAGCTACTTTTCCAACAATTACATTATTTGTTTATGAAAAAACGAATTTAATAAAATATTGTTTGAAGCTTCACTGTGGGGGCCCTTTTCATCTCGGGGGCCTTTCCCTCGGGAGGCTATTGACACCTTGTTGTTACGCCACTAATTAAAAGGTAGCAAAAATGACTCGCGTTTTGATGACAAGATAGACCTTATTGTATTTCAGAAAGTTTATTATTAATAGTTTATACAAACTGTAAAAATTACAATTGTTAAAGATTTTATTTAATTGTTATTTGCTTGATTAAAACATACTTTTTTATCGATCGCTGACTCTAAACTTTTTTGTTGTTAAATTTAAAGCGTAGGTGGGTCAAGGTTGTTGATTTTTTTAGCTTTTTTAATTTTTATTTAATTTTATAAAAATTAATAATTCGAGTAGTTTAATAACTTTCATTTCAACAGTCTGAAAAAAAAATTAAAATTATAAATAAAAATAAAAACAAATGTACAAACAATGATAATAAATAATTATAAATATTAATTCGTTAAATGAATTAAATTAAAAATATGTCATTCAAGTTTAATTTTTATAAAAAAAAGATTGTAAAATACCCTCTTCAGACGACATATCAAACGTACCAAAGTTGTACATATGTAGTCCTATACATTATACATATGTAGTCCTATACATCATACATCGTACATATGTAGGCCTATACATCATACATCGTACATAGGTAGGCCTAAATATTAGACATAGGTACATCAAAAGATACAAAAAACGTGTCATGTAGGTTTTAGCGATTGGTAGATTTCATAAAAGGTTTTCACACGACTTTGAAAGAATTCTTTTCCAAGATTTCTTTCTTATCAACTTTGCCCACAAGTTTTCAGGTTTCGAACTGTGCTTTGAATTCGTAGAGAAACAACCGGTCATCTTCTCGGCTAAGCAGTCGCCGGAGGGTTTCCTGAAATACTTGTCGCTCGAGAAGCAGGCGTCGCTGTCGCCGATAGAATTTTTGTGTGTTTGGAAGTTTCTGCAGTCTCTCATCTGTTTCAGTATGCCAACGAGTAAGTCGTCAACTTTATGGTTAAGGATGGCTGAAACGTCGATGTATTTGCAATCGCGAGATTCAGCTGCACTTCTGCCCTCTGGTGATGAAATTTAATAATTCAAGTAAAAATTTTAATTAATAATTAAAAAAAGCTTTACGAGCTAAAGTTTTTGTATAATATAGTTGTATGAAATTTTATAAAAACAAATAATAAATAATTTAAATTTTGTTAGTACGTTTTTTAATAAGATAAAATGTTTTCTGAAATAATTCAAATTCAATTTCGTTATCTAATTGTTGAAAAATACAATAATGAATTAATTATTTATTTCATAAAAAACAAACTTAAAATAATAATAAAAAACATTTGAGACTTTTTAAAAGTTTAAATTTAAACTACTTAGAAGAAAATCAATGCCGGTTCAAACAAAAACTCAGTGAAACATTCCCGTGATCACCATGGTAACTTGCCAACCGGATGGATGTTGAAGTAACAAAAATGTTCAGTTTTTAGACAAATGGTGAAAATTATTAAAAAACCTAGCACAAGAAATTATATAAAATAAATATTTCAATTCTGAAAGTTAGCCAAAAATCGATCGATCTATATATCTAGATTTGATTGTTTTATTGTATACATTTTAAACAAATTTAGTAAAAAATATTAAATCATTTAATTTTAACATTTTTGATTTTAAAATGTTTAAAAGGTTAAGAAAAACATGACAGTAATAGATGAAGTGAAAAAAAGAAAACATTGAATAATTTTTTGTTTTAATAGATTTTCAGGATTTCTACTATTTGTTCATACCTGTTTTTGCATATTATTGACAATATAATATCATAACAAATAAATCGAAATTTGCTGCAGTCTGGAAAATTCGTTTTTGACGTCGAAAAATTCAAGCTGTCGTCTTGGGATAAAATCAAAAGTCTGCATCTGATTTGATAACATGACAGGAAGACACATACAAACACACAGACAAGGAAAAAAACTGAGTAAAAAAGAAAGAGGAAAAGGGAAAGAGAGAGAAATAGATATTGTACGTTATATTCTAGCTGAGAGTTCCTTTTCAATCAAACGTATGTTCTATGAATGTATATATATATAAAGTCGATTCCGCTTAATTCGGCCACTGGTTAATTGGGGCAGCGCTTATATGGGCCAAATCTCAAAGAACGGAAACCAACAATATGCAATGTTTAATGTATATATATATATAAAATTTAAGATCTTCTTTATATATATATATATATATATATATATATATATATATATATATATATATATATATATATATATATATATATATATATATATATATATATATATATATATATATATAATTTAAGATCTTCTATTTTTCGCAGCCTAATTAATAACACTTGAAAACACGCAAATGTTCAATTCGTAAAACTTCCAAACGTGAAACTCCAATTCATTTTACAGTTTATTGTGAAATTGTTCTATTATTGTAAAAAGAAAAATAATTATGTGATTGTACGTAATGAATTTATGTAAGATAATTTCAATTTACAATGTTATAATCTTTAGTTTTTACTCTTTTTCATTCTCTCTCTCTCTCTCTCTCTCTCTCTCTCTCTCTCTCTCATTTACTCTCTCTCTCTCTCTCTCTCTCTCTCTCTCTCTCTCTCTCTCTCTCTCTCTCTCTCTCTATCTCTCTCTCTCTTTCACTTTCACTCCCTCACTTTTGTTACCTTTCTTCTTTTTCTTACAGGCTCTATAAAATATGATGGTGATGATCATCGTCATCATCATCAACATCCTTCAATCCATGTTTTATCGCATTCATCTTTCAATACCGTCCGTACATAACTCCATGGTCGACAACATCCAACAGGTTTTGGTAATCTTTTCTTTTCCGTCAATGAAGAAGAAAATCATTCATTTTAAGGGCTTTTCAGAAAAAGAAATTGATATATTTATCTTGAAAACAATTTTAATACTAAATAAATTATTTAACTCATACAGTTTTTGAAAGAAAGAGAAATCATCATTATCATCATAGCTTAAACAAATGGTGTGCTTCCATCATCTTCATCATGACAACTTGTCAAGAAAACGTTTTTGCGACTTGAAAGATTTTCAAAAATTTTTTGAAAAAGAAACAAAACATTTTTTATTTTCTCGGGTTTTTCTCTCATTTTTTTACAAGAAAAATAAAAAAAATTTTAAATCTCTTTGTGAGAAATATTTTTTCTTCAACTGAAAACCTTTTAAATTTCATTTTTCAATCATTTTGTTTGTAAACTCAAACATTTTCGACATTTAACTCTAGTTTTTATTCAAATTCTATCATTCTCACTATCACCAGCAACTAATTTTGTGTCAACGCTCACCATTTAAAAAATTTCAGCCAAGAACTTTTTTTTGTTTTTTTTCTCTCCAGCAAAACAAATAATGATTGTTTTTTAAGTCAGTCACGCATAAAACCTTCAACAAAATTTCATTTTGCTTCTCTCAGAAATTTTTCAACAGGTAAAGCCAAACACCTGCTAAAATCTTTTTTTACCAAAATTAATTCCGCGCAGCCAGGGTTTATCAAGCAGATGTTGTGTTCAGGTGAATAAAGGTGACGTTTTGGTTGATGTTGACAGTTACAAAAGAACAGATGACAGGTAACAACTCGCTACTCAATAGAAAACAATGAAAACCTAGTAAGATGGAAACTGCAAATAAGTTTTGGTTGGTCATAGCTAGAACTTTTTATTTAAAGCGGTTTGCTGCTTTTTTTATATGAATAACAAGTTAGAGCGAGTTTTAGATAATTATTAAATTATTTGTAGGCTTCTAACATTTCAATTACATAAAGAAACTCTAGAAGCTGGAATCGATTCACTTAGTGTGGTTATCGGTTTGTCAAAACCGACCAGCTATACATTGCAGTATAGATAAAAGTTTACTTAGAGGTTAACTGGAGGTCGAAAATGAGCTTTTCAGGTGCATTCGTTTCAAGGTTTTTTTTTTTTTTTTTTTTTTTTTTATAATAGTTTATAGTCCTTTACACCAGGTGTTTTAAGACTCTAATGTCTGTATGTAGGAAGCAGTTAAGTACTTCCTGTCGTGGATCAGAATTTGATCTTTTTTACTTTTCCCTCCTCCTTTCTCCAGGCTTGGGACTGGCTCGCAATTAGCGAGGCGGAGTTGCGTTTCAAGGTTATTGGGGTTTAATATAAACGCCATTGATTAAGGCTAAGTGTGCAAGGGCCACGAGATGCCTACTATATCATTTTTGTTTATAGAAATTATGTCATTTATGTTGAAACAAGAGAATAGTTAGTGTTGCAGACAGGAAAACTTGAAGAGTAGCTTCAGGCAGGTTTTGCGGATAAAAAAAACCAACAAACTCGCAATTGGGT
The DNA here is from genome assembly GCA_963978895.1 of Erpobdella octoculata. Lineage (NCBI taxonomy): Eukaryota > Metazoa > Annelida > Clitellata > Hirudinida > Erpobdellidae > Erpobdella > Erpobdella octoculata. Next base: position 29,980,730 of record OZ022239.1, read on the forward strand.
GAAAATGTTCTAAATCAAATCTAAAAAGGTTTTCGCGGTTCTTCAGGCATGAATTATGAATAACTTGCGTCTGCAAAAAATATCAAAGCATCAAATGCTGCTTATGGTTGAAGATGATTGCAAGTTGCTGGTTTCGTTGATTTTTGGCTTTGTTTTTACGACATCGATGGTGATTTATTTTTATTACATAATGTCGCTATTGCCGCTACAGAAACAAGAGTTACAAATTACCTCTTGTAATGCTAACCCTGACCTCTTGTAATGTCAACCTAGACCTCTTGTAATGCCAACTCTGACCTCTTGTAATGTCAACTCTGACCTCTTGTAACGCCGGATAAGACGGTGATTTCCGACGTTTGACAACTCTTTTAGAGAACTGCTGACATTATTTATTATGATAACACTCTGTAATAATACATGCATTCAAAAGAACTACCATAAATTTATATACATGTTCCAATAAGAAGTTGACTTCGTATAAGTGAAACAACAGAAGTTGAAAGATATGAATAAATATATTATTTTTATCTATATACTAGCGGGGGCACCCGGCGTTGCCCGGGGTTTTTAGAGGTTTACCAATGCGTTTCTTTTTCGCTCCCGTTTCCTTCCCGCTTGCGCTCCCGCTCCCGGTCGTTATCCGTTCCCTGTCGCTTTCCCGCTCATTTTTCGCTATCAGTTCCCCCCTAGATCCGATTCTACATACATACATACATACATTCATACATACATACATACATACATACATACATACATACATACATACATACATACATACATACATACATACACACACACATACACACACACAAATACATACATACATACATACATACATACATACATACATACATACATACATACATACATACATACATACATACATACATACATACATACATACATACATACATACATACATACATACATACATACATACATACATACATACATACATACTGTAAACGTAGAGGAATATGGTTTCTAGCGATTCGTAACGTTAAAGTCGAAGTTATTTATAACACAATATTTCTCGAATTTATTTTCACTTTAATATTCTTCCTTGAATATAACCTTATATTTGACTCAAAAAACTGAATTATCTCACTTTGTAGAATTTCGCACGGTTCTAACAAATCTTTTCTTAATTCCAATTTTTCTGCCCAGATCACTTTTTTTTTTTTTTTTTTTTATAATAGTTTATAGTCCTTTACACCAGGTGTTTTAAGACTGAAATGGCTGTATGTAGGAAACACCTAAGTACTTCCTGTCGTGGATCATAATTTGTTCTTTTTAACTTTTCCCTCCTCCTTTCTCCAGGTTTAAGACTGGCTTGCAAATGCAAGGCGGAGTTTTTGTGCCCAGATCACCTTACTTTTTTATTGAGGACCACAAAAAGGAAAAAGACCAATAACAATTATATATATATATCTATATATATATACATATATATATATATATACATATATACATATACATATACATATAACCATCCATGTATTTATACACTCAAACACACATACATATAGATTTATATTAATGAAACAAAAAATTATACGCACACACAATGTCACAGGAGCACACATATATACATATATACATCACATACACACACACACATATACACACAGATACACACACACATAACCATTGTTTCAACATATCCAATCATTATAAAATGCACACATAATAAAATAAAATAAACAAATATTATGAAAATACGTAAGATGAATCATCTTCATCTTACACATACTTACATAGATACATACATGCATACATAGATACATACACACTCCCGCTCCCGGTCGTTATCCGTTCCCTGTCGCTTTCCCGCTCATTCTTTCGCTCTCAGTTGACCCCCCTAGATCCGATTCTACATACATACATACATACATACATACATACATACATACATACATACATACATACATACATACATACATACATACATACATACATACATACATACATACATACATACATACATACATACATACATACATACATACATACATACATACATACATACATACATACATACATACATACATACATACATACATACATACATACATACATACATACATACATACATACATACATACATACATACATACATACATACATACATACATACATACATACATACATACATACATACATACATACATACACACACACACACACACACACACACACATACATACATACATACATACATACATACATACATACATACATACATACATACATACATACATACATACATACATACATACATACATACACACTCCCGCTCCCGGTCGTTATCCGTTCCCTGTCGCTTTCTCGCTCATTCTTTCGCTCTCAGTTGACCCCCCTAAATCCGATTCTACATACATACATACATACATACATACATACACATACATACATACATACATACATACATACATACATACATACATACATACATACATACATACATACATACATACATACATACATACATACATACATACATACATACATACATACATACATACATACATACATATACACACACACACACACACACACACACACACACATACATACATACATACATACATACATACATACATAATATGAAACATCATATTAAGCAATGACCTGTCAAAAGAGGATAGACTGGAATGTAAGAGGTTGCTTGAGGAAAAGAAGAGGCTGATTGGAGAAAAAGATGATATCACCAAATGGATGTTTAGAATAAAAGGCAAGGCAGGGGCATTCTATGCTGTTGCCTTCAAAAAGCAAAATTTATAGGAAAAAACTGTTTAAGTTCAGAAGATATGAGTTGTTTAAATAACCAAGCAAAAAAATATGGTAGAAATAAAAAAGCAACAATGAGGGGGCAGCAGTTGCTGAGTAGTGGAGGTTTTCAGATGGATATGATGGTGCAGAGTGACATGGGAGTGAACAAACTGGCTGTAGGATATAGTGCTGAAGAACTAGAAAATTTAAAATCAGATGTGAATATGAGTTCAAGAAATGATATCAGTTTGAAAGAAATTGACAAAGTGATAGAGGGTGAAGAATTGAAACAAACTAATTCTAATCCTGATAATAACCATATTGATAACTCAGTTCCATTAAAACCCACTAATGAAAGTATTAAAAAACACAGACTTATTAATCTAAGAGAACGCCACTCTAGAACAGTCACAAAGAAAGCTAACTTCGGTCTCCTTAACATCAGATCAGTCAACAATAAGACTGATGATATTCATAATATTTTCCATGAACATAAAATTAACATTTTGCTTCTCACTGAGACATGGCACGATGAAGACTCAATCTGTTTCAAAAAATTTCTCAAGCTTGGTTTTTCTGTTGTGGACAGACCCAGACCAAGAGTGAAACATGATTCCCTACGCTGTAACCACGGAGGAGTTGCTATTTTGGGAGCTCCTGGTTTCCGGCTGAAACAGTTTCACCCAGCTGTTACGCCGACAACATATGAATGTGCTGCTGGTAGGGTAACAGCTGGCTCCTACAGTTGCTTGATTGTTGTAATTTACAGAACAGGAATAATCGATAAACAATTTTTTAGTGAATTTTCTGATTTACTTGACACAGTTTCAGCCCTGAATGAAGATGTTGTTGTGTCTGGTGATTTTAACATAAGATTGGAACGAAGTGAAGATAATAATGCTATAACTTTTAACACTATTCTTGCTGATCATGGATTCATTCAACATGTTAAACAACCAACTCATGTGCAAGGTGGCACTCTCGATGCTGTAGCCATTCGATCTGATTCTCTAGCTCAAAGTATTGAAGTAATTGACACTGGCTTTTCTGATCACTTTCTCATCCGATGGAGCTCACTAATAACTCGCCCTCCTCCTACTTATAAGAACTCTATGCGTCGAGACTGGAAAAAATTTATATTCGATGATTTTGTAACTCAGCTTCAGGCTTCTTCTCTCACCCAAGAGGTTACAGGCAGTCTGGATGATGCAGTTGATACATATAACAAGGAACTACTAACCATGCTTGATTTTCAAATACCCCTAAAAATGTCCAGGTATCGTCAACGACCTTCTGACCCATGTTTTGACTACGACTGTCATAATTGCAAAAAACTAACACGTCGACTTGAGCGACTAGCAATCAAAACAAATTCACCAAATGATCTCTTAGAATGGAAAAATCAACTTAAAAAATACAGGAAACTACTTCGTAGTAAACGTGAGTCTTTCTGGACTAAAAAAATTGAAGATGAATGTCAATCAACTCGAAATCTATGGACTTCCTTAAACACAATAACAGCTAGAGGTCAAATACCCATCAGAACAACCTTAACAGCTAATTCATTTCTCAAGTTCTTTGAAAGTAAAACTGAGAATGTACGTGCTTCAACTGCATCTTGTCTTGCTCCACCTCTTGTGGACTGGGCCATCAACTCTTCTCTTAACATTTTTGCGCCAACAAATGTGGATGAAGTGACCAAACTTATAAATAGTCTTCCAAACAAACAATGTTTACTAGATCCGATACCAACTTGGCTACTAAAAAAATCAGCTTGTTTACTGGCACCTTTTTTAACCAGCTTGTTTAACAAATCCTTCATTGAAGGATACCTACCAAAATATTTCAAATCATCCTACATCACTCCAGTTCTAAAAAAACCCAATCTTGACTGTGATGACGCTAGCTCTTATCGACCAATCTCCAATTTGTCTGTCATTTCAAAGTTATTAGAACGGCTTGTTCTTTCGAGGATAACCAGCTACTTGGATAGTAATAACCTTTCTCCACCTCATCAGTCGGCTTATCGGCAATATCATTCAACAGAGACCGCAGTTCTTAAGGTTTTTTCTGATGCTCTGGTGGCTGCTGACAGCGGGAAAATAACATTGCTAGTTCTCTTAGATCTCTCAGCTGCATTCGATACGGTTGATCACTCTATTCTGCTCCAACGGCTAAACTCACACTTTGGTTTCTGCGGATCTGCACTAGAGTGGGTTGACTCATACCTTAATGAACGTAAATGTCAGGTTAGGGTTGGAGAGGACATTTCTGGTACTTTGCTACTTAACTGTGGAGTGCCTCAGGGTTCAGTTCTTGGACCAACTCTCTTTACAATGTATATAGCTCACCTAGAAAAAATTATCTCCAATCATGGACTTTGTGCGCACTTTTATGCTGATGACACACAGATCTATGGTCATTGTGATCCTGTTAAGGCAATTGAACTCTCGTCAGTAGTTTCTACATGCATTGATGATGTGAGCCTATGGATGTCTTCCAGTCGCCTTCAGCTGAATTCAAGCAAGTCTGAAGTAATTTGGCTGTCAACCAGTCGGATGAAACGTAAGTTCCAAGCAGCACCGCTGAGAATGGGTAAAGATTGGATCTCTCCATCTGATTCAGTTCGCAATTTGGGTGCTTTCTTTGATTCAGACATGCGTATGAACACTTACGTTAGTCGCATCACCCAAAGCTGCTTTTCAACCTTACGTCAAATCAAAACTGTTGCTTCATCTCTACCCCCCCTGGCGCTTAACTTGCTTATTACTTCATTGGTGTTTTCAAAACTGGACTATTGTTATTCCACACTGGTTGGACTCCCGAAGATCTTGACTCATCGCCTTCAATCAGTGGTGAATGCGGCGGCAAGGCTTTTGACCGGTCGAAGACGCTGCGATCACATCACTCCAGTACTTCAAGAACTATATTGGTTGAACGTCAGGTGTAGAATTATCTTCAAAGTAGCTCAAATAGTCTTTAAATGTCTCAACTGTTTGGCTCCTTCATACTTAATGGAAGTAATTTTGCCCATTAGTAATATTCAATCAAGGGGGAATCTCAGATCTGCATCTTCAGCTCTTCTCTTCGTTCCCTCTACTCGTCTAAAAAGTGCTGGTGATAGAAGTTTTCCTGCTGCAGCAGCAAAAATTTGGAATAGTCTTCCCTTGGAGATAAGAGCAGCACCTGATTTTGTAATGTTTAAAAAAGAATTGAAACAATACCTTATGAAAATTTAACTTTTTGTTCTATTCATTTTTGTATGTGGCCTTGAAGTCGTTTGATTTACGCCACTTTAAATTTGTCAAATAAATAAATAAATAAATAAATAAATACATACATACATACATACATACATACATACATACATACATACATACATACATACATACATACATACATACATACATACATACATACATACATACATAGATACATACACACTCCCGCTCCCGGTCGTTATCCTTTCCCTGTCGCTTTCCCGCTCATTCTTTCGCTCTCAGTTGACCCCCCTAAATCCGATTCTACATACATACATACATACATACATACATACATACATACATACATACATACATACATACATACATACATACATACATACATACATACATACATACATACATACATACATACATACATACATACATACATACATACATACATACATACATACATACATACATACATACATACTTACATACATACATACATACATACATACATACATACATACATACATACATACATACATACATACATACATACACACTCCCGCTCCCGGTCGTTATCCGTTCCCTGTCGCTTTCTCGCTCATTCTTTCGCTCTCAGTTGACCCCCCTAAATCCGATTCTACATACATACATACATACATACATACATACATACACATACATACATACATACATACATACATACATACATACATACATACATACATACATACATACATACATACATACATACATACATACATACATACATACATACATACATACATACATACATACACACACACACACACACACACACACACACACACATACATACATACATACATACATACATACATACATACATACATACATACATACATACATACATACATACATACATACATACATACATACATACATACATACATAGATACATACACACTCCCGCTCCCGGTCGTTATCCTTTCCCTGTCGCTTTCCCGCTCATTCTTTCGCTCTCAGTTGACCCCCCTAAATCCGATTCTACATACATACATACATACATACTTACATACGTACATACATACATACACATACATACATACATACATACATACATACATACATACATACATACATACTTTGAATGAGCATTTAGTGCCAAAATATTGTAAAAAACACATACATACATACATACATACATACATAAACACACACACAGTCACACATACATGCACATACACATACATACATATATATATATATATATATTTCCCGCTCCGCTCCGCTCATTTTTTGACGGATTTCAAATTTTATTCTCTATATTTGATTCCCCTTGACTCTCAAGGATGTGTGAAAATTTCATTACGATCGGATGAATGGTGTAGCAATGCATAAATAACATACCTATATACATACATACAAACATTCATTTTTATATATATAGATATATAAATGAATGTTTGTGTGTGTATGTGATTCAGTCTGTCCTTTATAGAAATCTGAACCGCAGGAGCGATCTTGATGAAATTTGGCAAGGAGGTATTTCTCATACAGGGAAAAAAAGTTGAAAAGGTTTGGACTTCCTACTCCGATCCCCCGGCTCAGGGGGGGGGGGGCAAAATACCTTTCGAGGCCAAATGTGACTATGTACGACCATCAAAAGTAATCTACATACATAATTTCCTATACCGGTGTGTATGTATGTAT